>OW052042.1:21800000-22320125 GCA_932526495.1 Bombylius major | reverse complement strand
TTAGTAATTACCACGTAAGTACTTAGTAATTACCGGGTAAGTACTTAGTAATTACAAAGTAATTGCCGGGTAAGTACTTAGTAATAACCGGGTAAGTACTTAGTAATTACCACGTAAGTACTTAGTAATTACCGGGTAATTGCCGGGTAAGTACTTAGTAATTACCGAGCAAGTACTTAGTAATCACTGGGTAAGTACTTAGTAATTACCACGTAAGTACTAAGTAATTACCACGTAAGTACTTAGTAATTACCGGGCGAAGTACTTAGTAATTACAGGGAAAGTACTTAGTAATTACCACGTAAGTACTTAGTAATTACAGGGTAATTGCCGGGTAAAAACTTAGTAATTACCGGGTAAGTACTTAGTAATTACCACGTAAGTACTTAGTAATTACCGGGTAATTGCCGGGTAAGTACTTAGTAATTACCGTGTAAGTACTTAGTAATTACCGGGTAATTGCCGGGTAAGTATTAGTCATTACTGGGTAAGTACTTTGTAATTACCGTGTAAGTACTTAGTAATTACAGGGTAATTGCCGGGTAAGTACTTAGTAATTACCGTGTAAGTACTTAGTAATTACAAAGTAATTGCCGCGTAAGTACTTAGTAATTACTGGGTAAGTACTTAGTAATTACCGTGTAAGTACTTAGTAATTACAAAGTAATTGCCGCGTAAGTACTTAGTAATTACCGGGTAAGTACTTAGTAATTACAAAGTAATTGCCGGGTAAGTACTTAGTAATTACCACGTAAGTACTTAGTAATTACCGGGTAATTGCCGGGTAAGTACTTAGTAATTACCGAGCAAGTACTTAGTAATCACTGGGTAAGTACTTAGTAATTACCACGTAAGTACTAAGTAATTACCACGTAAGTACTTAGTAATTACCGGGGGAAGTACTTAGTAATTACAGGGAAAGTACTTAGTAATTACCACGTAAGTACTTAGTAATTACAGGGTAATTGCCGGGTAAGTACTTAGTAATAACCGGGTAAGTACGTAGTAATTACCACGTAAGTACTTAGTAATTACCGGGTAATTGCCGGGTAAGTACTTAGTATTTACCGTGTAAGTACTTAGTAATTACCGTGTAAGTACTTAGTAATTACCGGGTAATTGCCGGGTAAATACTTAGTCATTACTGGGTAAGTACTTAGTAATTACCGTGTATGTACTTAGTAATTACAGGGTAATTGCCGGGTAAGTACTTAGTAATTACCGGGTAAGAACTTAGTAATTACCGGGTAAGTACTTAGTAATTACCGTGTAAGTACTTGGTAATTACCGGGTAATTGCCGTGTAAGTACTTAGTAATTACCGGGTAAGTACTTAGTAATTACCACGTAAGTACTTAGTAATTACCGGGTAATTGCCGGGTAAGTACTTAGTAATTACTGGGTAAGTACTTAGTAATTACCGTGTAAGTACTTAGTAATTACAGGGTAATTGCCGGGTAAGTACTTAGTAATTACCGGGTAAGTACTTAGTAATTACCACGTAAGTACTTAGTAATTACCACGTAAGTACTTAGTATTTACCGGGTAATTACCGTGTAAGTACTTAGTAATTACCGTTAGCTACTTAGTAGCTACCGAGCAAGTACTTAGTAATCACTGGGTAAGTACTTAATAATTACCACGTAAGTACCAAGTAATTACCACGTAAGTACTTAGTAATTACCGGGTAATTGCCGGGTTAGTACTTAGTAATTACCGGGTAAGTACTTAGTAATTACCACGTAAGTACTTAGTAATTACAGGGTAATTGCCGGGTAAGTACTTAGTAATTACCACGTAAGTACTTAGTAATTACCGGGTAATTGCCGGGTAAGTACTTAGTAATTACTGGGTAAGTACTTAGTAATTACAGGGTAATTGCCGGGTAAGTACTTAGTCATTACCACGTAAGTACTTAGTAATTACCGGGTAATTGCCGGGTAAGTACTTAGTAATTACTGGGTAAGTACTTAGTAATTACCGTGTAAGTACTTAATAATTACAGGGTAATTGCCGGGTAAGTACTTAGTAATTACCGGGTAAGTACTTAGTAATTACCGTGTAAGTACTTAGTAATTACAGGGTAATTGCCGGGTAAGTACTTAGTAATTACCACGTAAGTACTTTGTAATTACCGGGTAATTGCCGGGTAAGTACTTAGTAATTACTGGGTAAGTACTTAGTAATTACCGTGTAAGTACTTAGTAATTACAGCGTAATTGCCGGGTAAGTACTTAGTAAATACCGGGTAAGTACTTAGTAATTACCACGTAAGTACTTAGTAATTACCGGGTAATTGCCGGGTAAGTACTTAATAATTACCGTGTAAGTACTTAGTAATTACCAGGTAATTGCAGGGTAAGTACTTAGTAATTACTGGGTAAGTACTTAGTAATTACCGTGTAAGTACTTAGTAATTACCGATAAGTACTTAGTAATTACCGGTAGGTACTTAGTAATTACCGAGCAAGTACTTAGTAATGACTGGGTAAGTACTTAGTAATGACTGGGTAAGTACTTAGTAATTACCACGTAAGTACTTAGTAATTACCACGTAAGTACTAAGTAATTACCACGTAAGTACTAAGTAATTACCACGTAAGTACTTAGTAATTACCGGGTAATGGCCGGGTAAGTACTTAGTAATTATTGTGTAAGTACTTAGTAATTACTGGGTAATTGCCGGGTAAGTACTTAGTAATTACTGGGCAAGTACTTAGTAATTACCGTGTAAGTACTTAGTAATTACAGGGTAATTACCGTGTAAGTACTTAGTAATTACCGATAAGTACTTAGTAATTACCACGTAAGTACTTAGTAATTACCGGGTAATTGCCGGGTAAGTACTTAGTAATTACCGTGTAAGTACTTAGTAATTACCGGGTAATTGCCGGGTAAGTACTTAGTAATTACTGGGTAAGTACTTAGTAATTACAGGGTAATTGCCGGGTAAGTACTTAGTAATTACCGGGTAAGTACTTAGTAATTACCACGTAAGTACTTAGTAATTACAGGGTACTTGCCGGGTAAGTATTTAGTAATTACCACGTAAGTACTTAGTAATTACCGGGTAATTGCCGGGTAAGTACTTAGTAATTACTGGGTAAGTACTTAGTAATTACCGATAAGTACTTAGTAATTACCGGTAGGTACTTAGTAATTACCACGTAAGTACTTAGTAATTACCGGGTAATTGCCTGGTAAGTACTTAGTAATTACTGGGTAAGTACTTAGTAATTACCACGTAAGTACTTAGTAATTATCACGTAAGTACTTAGTAATTACCGGGTAATTACCGTGTAAGTACTTAGTAATTACCGATAAGTACTTAGTAAGTACTTAGTTATTACCGGTAGGTACTTAGTAATTACCGAGCAAGTACTTAGTAATCACTGGGTAAGTACTTAGTAATTACCATACAAGTACTAAGTAATTACCACGTAAGTACTTAGTAATTACCGGGAAAGTACTTAGTAATTACCACGTAAGTACTTAGTAATTACAGGGTAATTGCCGGGTAAATACTTAGTAATTACCGGGTAAGTACTTAGTAATTACCACGTAAGTACTTAGTAATTACCGGGTAATTGCCGGGTAAGTACTTAGTAATTACCGATAAGTACTTAGTAAGTACTTAGTAATTACCGGTAGGTACTTAGTAATTACCACGTAAGTACTCAGTAAAAACCGGGTAAGTACTTAGTAATTACCGGGTAATTGCCGGGTAAGTACTTAGTAATTACCGGGTAAGTACTTAGTAATTACCACGTAAGTACTTATTAATTACAGGGTAATTGCCGGGTAAGTACTTAGTAATTACCACGTAAGTACTTGATAATTACCGGGTAATTGCCAAGTAAGTACTTAGTATTTACTGGGTAAGTACTTAGTAATTACCGATAAGTACTTAGTAAGTACTTACTAATTACCGGTAGTTACTTAGTTACTTACTAATTACCGGTAGGTACTTAGTAATTACCACGTAAGTACTTAGTAATTACCGGGTAATTGCCGGGTAAGTACTTAGTAATTACTGGGTAAGTACTTAGTAATTACCACGTAAGTACTTAGTAATTACCGGGTAATTACCGTGTAAGTACTTAGTAATTACCGATAAGTACTTAGTAAGTACTTAGTAATTACCGGTAGGTACTTAGTAATTACCGAGCAAGTACTTAGTAATCACTGGGTAAGTACTTAGTAATTACCACGAAAGTACTTAGTAATTACCGGGTAATTGCCGGGTAAGTACTTACTAATTACTGGGTAAGTACTTAGTAATTACCGTGTAAGTACTTAGTAATTACAGGGTAATTGCCGGGTAAGTACTTAGTAATTACCGGGTAAGTACTTAGTAAAAACCACGTAAGTACTTAGTAATTACCACGTAAGTACTTAGTATTTACCGGGTAATTACCGTGTAAGTACTTAGTAATTACCGGTAGGTACTTAGTAACTACCGAGCAAGTACTTAGTAATCACTGGGTAAGTACTTAGTAATTACCACGTAAGTACCAAGTAATTACCACGTAAGTACTTAGTAATTACCGGGTAATTGCCGGGTAAGTACTTAGTAATTACCGGGTAAGTACTTAGTAATTACCACGTAAGTACTTATTAATTACAGGGTAATTGCCGGGTAAGTACTTAGTAATTACCACGTAAGTACTTAGTAATTACCGGGTAATTGCCAAGTAAGTACTTAGTTATTACTGGGTAAGTACTTAGTAATTACCGATAAGTACTTAGTAAGTACTTACTAATTACCGGTAGGTACTTAGTAATTACCACGTAAGTACTTAGTAATTACCGGGTAATTGCCGGGTAAGTACTTAGTAATCACTGGGTAAGTACTTAGTAATTACCACGTAAGTACTTAGTAATTACCGGGTAATTACCGTGTAAGTACTTAGTAATTACCGATAAGTACTTAGTAAGTACTTAGTAATTACCGGTAGGTACTTAGTAATTACCGAGCAAGTACTTAGTAATCACTGGGTAAGTACTTAGTAATTACCAAGTAAGTACTAAGTAATTACCACGTAAGTACTTAGTAATTACCGGGTAAGTACTTAGTAATTACCGGGAAAGTACTTAGTAATTACCACGTAAGTACTTAGTAATTACAGGGTAATTGCGGGGTAAGTACTTAGTAATTACCGGGTAAGTACTTAGTAATTACCACGTAAGTACTTAGTAATTACCGGGTAATTGCCGGGTAAGTACTTAGTAATTACTGGGTAAGTACTTAGTAATTACCGATAAGTACTTAGTAACTACTTAGTAATTACCGGTAGGTACTTAGTAATTACAACGTAAGTACTTAGTAATTACCGGATAATTGCCGGGTAAGTACTTAGTAATTACTGGTTAAGTACTTAGTAATTACCGTGTAAGTACTTAGTAATTACAAAGTAATTGCCGCGTAAGTACTTAGTAATTACCGGGTAAGTACTTAGTAATTACCACGTAAGTACTTAGTAATTACCGGGTAAGTACTTAGTAATTACAAAGTAATTTCCGGGTAAGTACTTAGTAATTACCGGGTAAGTACTTAGTAATGACCACGTAAGTACTTAGTAATTACCGGGTAATTGCCGGGTAAGTACTTAGTAATTACCGTGTAAGTACTTAGTAATTACAGGGTAATTGCCGGGTAAGTACTTATTAATTACCGAGCAAGTACTTAGTAATCACTGTAATTACCTTGTAAGTACTAAGTAATTACCACGTAAGTACTTAGTAATTACCGGGGGAAGTACTTAGTAATTACAGGGAAAGTACTTAGTAATTACCACGTAAGTACTTAGTAATTACAGGGTAATTGCCGGGTAAGTACTTAGTAATTACCGGTTAAGTACTTAGTAATTACCACGTAAGTACTTAGTTATTACCGGGTAATTGCCGGGTAAGTACTTAGTAATGACCGTGTAAGTACTTAGTGATTACCGGGTAATTGCCGTGTAAGTACTTAGTAATTACTGGGTAAGTACTTAGTAATTACCGTGTATGTACTTAGTAATTACAGGGTAATTGCCGGGTAAGTACTTGGTAATCACTGGGTAAGTACTTAGTAATTACCGGGTAAGTACTTAGTAATTACCCGGTAATTGCCGGGTAAGTACTTAGTAATTACCGTGTAAGTACTTGGTAATTACCGGGTAATTGCCGGGTAAGTACTTAGTAATGACCGGGTAAGTACTTAGTAATTACCGGGTAATTGCCGGGTAAGTACTTAGTAATTACTGGGTAAGTACTTAGTAATTACCGTGTAAGTACTTAGTAATTACAGGTTAATTGCCGGGTAAGTACTTAGTAATTACCGGGTAAGTACTTGGTAATTACCACGTAAGTACTTAGTAATTACCGGGTAAGTACTTAGTAATTACCGGTAGGTACTTAGTAACTACCGAGCAAGTACTTAGTAATCACTGGGTAAGTACTTAGTAATTACCACGTAAGTACCAAGTAATTACCACGTAAGTTCTTAGTAATTACCGGGTAATTGCCGGGTAAGTACTAAGTAATTACCGGGTAAGTACTTAATAATTACCACGTAAGTACTTAGTAATTACCGGGTAATTGCCGGGTAAGTACTTAGTAATTACTGGGTAAGTACTTAGTAATTACCACGTAAGTACTTAGTAATTACCGGGTAATTACCGTGTAAGTACTTAGTAATTACCGATAAGTACTTAGTAAGTACTTAGTAATTACCGATAAGTACTTAGTAAGTACTTAGTAATTACCGGTAGGTACTTGGTAATTACCGAGCAAGTACTTAGTAATCACTGGGTAAGTACTTAGTAATTACCACGTAAGAACTAAGTAATTACCACGTAAGTACTTAGTAATTACCGGGTAAGTACTTAGTAATTACCGGGAAAGTACTTAGTAATTACCACGTAAGTACTTAGTAATTACAGGGTAATTGCCGGGTAAGTACTTAGTAATTACCGGGTAAGTACTTAGTAATGACCACGTAAGTACTTAGTAATTACCACGTAAGTACTTAGTAATAATCACGTAAGTACTTAGTAATTACCAGGTAATTGCCGGGTAAGTACTTGGTAATTACTGGGTAAGTACTTAGTAATGCCGGGTAAGTACTTAGTAATTACTGGGTAAGTACTTAGTAATTATCGATAAGTACTTAGTGAGTACTTAGTAATTACCGGTAGGTACTTAGTAATTACCGATAAGTACTTAGTGAGTACTTAGTAATTACCGGTAGGTACTTAGTAATTAGCGAGCAAGTACTTAGTAATCACTGGGTAAGTACTTAGTAATTACCGGGTAAGTACTTAGTAATTACCGGGTAAGTACTTAGTAATTACCACGTAAGTACTTAGTAATTACCGGGTAATTGCCGGGTAAGTACTTAGTAATTACCGTGTAAGTACTTAGTAATTACAGGGTAATTGCCGGGTAAGTACTTAGTAACTACCGGGTAATTGCCGGGTAAGTACTTAGTAATTACTGGGTAAGTACTTAGTAATTACCACGTAAGTACTTAGTAATTACAGGGTAATTGCCGGGTAAGTACTTAGTAATTACCACGTAAGTACTTAGTAATTACCACGTAAGTACTTAGTAATTACCACGTAAGTACTTAGTAATTACCGGGTAATTGCCGGGTAAGTACTTAGTAATTACCGTGTAAGTACTTAGTAATTACCGGGTAATTGCCGGGTAGGAACTTAGTAATTACTGGGTAAGTACTTAGTAATTACCGTGTAAGTACTTAATAATTACAGGGTAATTGCCGGGTAAGTACTTAGTAATTGCCGGGTAAGTACTTAGTAATTACTGGGTAAGTACTTTGTAATTACTGCGGATTTGGGGATTTCAGTGGCATCCTGCTTAAACCGATTCAATTGTGCAATACAGTTGATCGTATCTACTAATGGTCTGAATCCACCTCCGGAACGGGTACCATTCTGTTTATTGCTCTTGTTGACTGTTGGTGCGCTTCTGCTGAGCGCTTATGAGGCGCCCAGGAAGTGGAAGGACCACCAGAGAACAAGACTGTCGGGGAGTAAGAGATCCTGGACTCATCCTTCGCTAACGCTTGATCTACAGGTGGAAGAACTTCCAGACCAACTTTTATTTTACCGATCTCCAAGCCCACTATCAACAATCATCCTCAGGCGCGCCTAACGAGAGGTAGATGATTTTTTGTTAGATCACAAATCCCTCAGCCACCATTGGAAGAAGGTTGACTCTTGGATTTCGAATAAAATAAAATTGTGAGCAAAATCGAATCAGATGTACATATTACTACATACACCTGACCGTCCTAACCACAAAATCAAAATCTAGACCGATTCAATTGTGCAATACAGTTGATCGGATCTAGTAATAAAAACCTAATAAGTCATGCATCAGTTTTTTTCTCAATAAATATACACACACACATGTAATAAAACAAATTGTTCTTTTTTTTTGCTTTTTTTTTCTACTTACTTTCTGCTCTATGTATATATCCCAATTTCTTACTTACTTTAGATGAATATATAATTTTGAAGGCAATACTCGTATGTTTGTTTGTTTTTACATTTTTACAACTTGAATTTCTTTTTAAGGCATTCATTCTCTTATCACAAGATTTTTTCATTCTTACCTGGAAATTGCTAACATTGAACCACCATAAATAAATATATTCCGAATCTATTTTTTTGCATTTACTATCCTTTCCTTCTTCTTTTATTTTATTTTATTTTTAATTCTTTTATTTATATAGTTTAGATTAGGAATACACGATTTATAAATAAACATAATATTAAAAAACAAAATTGACAATTAAATTGACAGGAAATTGACAGGTTAAACCTCAGATCTAAACCATTATTTTTAGTTATTCAAAAGTGAGGTTATGTCTGTTCAATTGAATTGGTTTATTCACCTATCCAATGGAAGCATTTATTCACCTTTCTCACCAATTAATGAAAAAAGTGAATTATCTAAAAATTTACATATCTGATTATTTATATACATATAACAAAACAATAATAACATATTATATTATAACAAAAACCAATTACTTCCTTCATCAATGATCAAAATTCATCAAAAAACAATCTCCAACTAACTTCTAACTCAACCTCAGGATTAAACCATTTTTCAATATAATAATATAT
This sequence comes from Bombylius major, assembly GCA_932526495.1. Taxonomy (NCBI): domain Eukaryota; kingdom Metazoa; phylum Arthropoda; class Insecta; order Diptera; family Bombyliidae; genus Bombylius; species Bombylius major. The sequence goes on along the minus strand of OW052042.1, from coordinate 22,310,986 downwards.
GCATTATATATTGACATTCAATATATGACATTACAGTCACATTTTGTGAAAATATTTTATTTAGTTTAATATTTTATTTAATTAATATAATTAATATAATATAATTATATAATATATTATATTGAAGTGGCTATTAGAAAAACAACAAATAACAAATATTTGTTTTATGGCTGATGTTGGTCAAGATGAAGATTTTATTAAAGCTGGTGGTGCTAGTGAGGTAAAAATGTGATACAAGAAAAGAAGTGAATTAATTTGAATCCTTTTTTTTTTCTTTATATAAAGGATCATTAAGGATATGGCCATCAATTCAAATGGGTTCAAATGGAACGGAATGATATATTGTATCATTCTGAATTAATTGCATTGTATTATCTGGTATTGTATGTGCAATCTGTGTATCTACATGTAATAATGGTAGAGTATGTTGCAAAATAAGGATTTGTATTGAGTTCAATTGAAGGTAGTATAATTTGCGGTATCATTATTATTTTTAATAAATTTAAAAAAAAAAAGAAAAAAAAAAAAAGAAAAAAAAGAACAATTTAAAAATCCAGAAAATTGATTACAATTCTTTTTTGTTTTATTACATGTGTGTGTGTATATTTATTGAGAAAAAAACTGATACATGACTTATTAGGTTTTTATTACTAGATCCGATCAACTGTATTGCACAATTGAATCGGTCTAGATTTTGATTTTGTGGTTAGGACGGTCAGGTGTATGTAGTAATATGTACATCTGATTCGATTTTGCTCACAATTTTATTTTATTCGAAATCCAAGAGTCAACCTTCTTCCAATGGTGGCTGAGGGATTTGTGATCTAACAAAAAATCATCTACCTCTCGTTAGGCGCGCCTGAGGATGATTGTTGATAGTGGGCTTGAGATCGGTAAAATAAAAGTTGGTCTGGAAGTTCTTCCACCTGTAGATCAAGCGTTAGCGGAGGATGAGTCCAGGATCTCTTACTCCCCGACAGTCTTGTTCTCTGGTGGTCCTTCCACTTCCTGGGCGCCTCATACGCGCTCATCAGAAGCGCACCAACAACAAGAGCATCAACAGAATGGTACTCGTTCCGGAGGCGGATTCAGACCATTAGTAGATTCGGTCAACTGTGTCTGTAATGGGCACAATTGAATCGGTCTAGATGAATATACTCTACCATTACATTGTTCATACGTATGAATAGTATCCCACAATTAATTGTTTTATCCGATAACTTCTAGATAATTGATTTACCTGAAAAATATATAGATATGTAGATACTTCTATGATCTACTATATAGATTGCACATACAATACCAGATAATACTTTATTTCTGCAATTAATTCAGAATGATACAATATATCATTCCGTTCCATTTGAACCCATTTGAATTGATGGCCATATCCTTAATGATCCTTTATATAAAGAAAAAAAATTCTTGATAATTCAAACTAAAATTACATTAAATTATTCTATAAAATTTATTAAAAGAATTTCTATTGCTGTAATTCACATTAAAAACACAAAATGAACTTTTAAATAAACGATTTAAATATTTGATATATTTAAATATTAATTTATTTAAATAAACTTTTAAATTTTACATTAAACAACTATTAATTACTACTTACTTTGTCGCGATATTTGATATTACGCGACGGTATCAGCAGTCCAAGTCTATTTTACCCCAAAGAGTATAAGGGCAGAGAATTCCATACAACCGACCACTTTCGACCTTAAAACTAGTATGAATCAGCCAAAATAGAGTACCTAGGTAGTAATGCGCTAGTTGTAACAATTTTTTTCCTACTTGATAATTTGGTATAATAAGAATAGTCTAAAATAATTTTAGCTGACCGTTGTAATACACTCATACTCGTTACAACTTGGTCGTGCCACCATAAGGTGTATTTTCAACAGTTGTAATAACCGGGTTTAAACCAGTTTGGGACAGTGGCACTGCTACTTGATGGGTAGTATCTGAATGAAGCTGGTTTGGACAGATATACAGTGTGTGACAAAACTAAAGCAAATAAATTGAAAAATGATGTACAGTATAATGTGGTAGGTAAAAATTCGCTTATACTTCGAAAAACTGCAACATATTTTATAAATATAATAATATAATATAAATATAAATATTATTTATTTACGGTACCACTTTGATTAAAAAAAATTTTTGCTACTTATCGGTAGAAACTCGTTTAGCTGTCATGTCCGTTACAAAATATGTCACATTGCATTGTTCCTTGTCAAATTTTGCCAAAATATTCTTTCAAGTGTCTACAGTACCTATAATTAAAAATAATTTTTGGAATTGTTTATATGAAAATTTTAGGATATTCAGTAAAATATACGGAAAACCTTGAAATTCGAAATCGTCGGCGTCACACCCGTTACGCTACTAAAATGACGATTCTGATTAGAAATATTTGGAGTTTTCTGTTTTATCGTAACCGTCGTTTGCTTTCACTAGAAGCATCTTGAAGGTATATTAAGAACATAAAAATATAATCAGAATGCAATTGCTGTAAAAGTTTTTCAATATAAAGAGTCAGGATGTCACACCCGTTACTAAATGGAATTCTCCAAATGTAAACGCATCTACAGCAAGGTTGTAGTGCAAGTGATGATGATGACAAATAAATAAGAAACTTATTTTTGTATTTTATTTTAATGATTTTTTTTAAATTCTTTTTATTTTTTTAAAATAAAATTTACAACAAAAAAGATTGTGATAGAATACAGGTATAGCTCGATTTAAAAAAGTTGCCAAATCGTATTATACTAGAAAACTATGCGCAGAAGAAAAGATACTTACACACATGCATTTTTGTTGTTGTGAATTCTAAGAAAGAGGTTTCTTCCTTCGTATATATATACACAAGAAGATCACTAACACATGTAAGACATGCGCGAGATTCGCCAACTCATAATATTTTGACTATAAATTTTTTAATTTTTTTTTTTTTTTTTGATATAAAATAAATTCATGAATATAATACGTATTGTGTTTTATTTTTCCTCTTTTTTTTTTTTATTAAAAATATTTTAATTAAAAATTTGAAAGGTGGAAAAACTAAAAAAAAAGGAAGAAAAAAGCCTTTGTACCTTATGTTATAAATACATTTACAATGTAAAATTATCATTATCTTTCTTAAGATCTTCAATTGTTCTTTCTAATAATTGAATTTTTTCAATTGATTTTTTCATATTACATTTTGTATTTTCATTCACTTCACGATATTTTTCAATTTCATTTTGTAATTCTTTGATAGTATTCATAAATATTTGAATAAGATTTTGTGTTTGTTTCATCATGTCTAATTTTAATTTTTCAATTATTTCATTTAGTTTTAAGTTATCTTTTTGCAAATCATTATTTTGTGTTTTAATTAATGATAATCTTTCATGATGTTCTTTTATTTGTTTTTCAATATTTAAAATATGTATTGCATTTTCTTCCAGTAATTTATCTTTTATTTTAATATCTTTTAAAAATTCATTTAATTTTTTTAAACATTTATTTTGTTGTTCTTTTGTCATATTGATTTTTTCTTTTAAAAATTCTTTAATATGTTTTTCAGAAACTGTTAATAATTCTTCTAAATTATTAACTTTATCATTTACAGTTTTATTTTGTAAATTTAAATTATCAATTTCTTCTTGTAATACATGTGATGTTTTAATTAAATTTAAATAATTTCTTGCTAATTTTTCAACGTAATTTTTAAATACAATAAATGTTTCTGTTACATCACCTTCATGTCTTTGATGTTCTGGGGCCCACGGCATACACATAACAAGGCAATGTAAATATCGTAGTGACCGTTAGCATTGTGACGTCATCCTGGTCGTTTTATATGAAACAAATGAATAAAATTAAAAAAAAAAGAAAAATTTATATGCTCAGACCATGGTAAATAGAATAGGAAGGTATGCTGAAAAGCAATATGGCGGAGATTTTTTTTCGTTTTTTAGTGACATTACAATAAGTTGATGACGTAGCTGCGAAGAAAAAGTTTTTGTTTACATTTTTTTTTATATGTAGTTTGCATAGTGGCTAGTGATAAAATTGTATTATTTTATAAATAAAGTGAATTTAAATATATTTAAAAACTATAATTGACTATATATTATTGAAAAAAAAAAATCTATTAAAATGGTTAAATGTGTGGTGATGTCCTGTAAAAATTATACAGGAAAAACAAAAGAAAAAGTTAAATTTTTCAGATTTCCATCTGAAAAAAATATGTTTGAGAAGTGGATTCGGGCCTGTGGTGTGAAACCAGTAAAATGTTTTAAGTATATGAAAAATAATTGGGCCGTGTGTTCAAATCATTTTGTGGAGGAAGATTATTTATTAAAAGACAGACTGATAAATACACCTCTGCAAAAACGAACTCCTTAAAACCTTTTAAACTCCTTAAGGGTTCATGTACAGTTTTTTTTATAAATCTTCAAATTGTTATACATACTTATGATAGTTATTTTTTCTAATCAGTTCCTTTTTTTCTACAGCAATCGGAAATGAACTTCATGCGGTGCACAATAGCTATTTGAATACATCATCATCAGACTCCCCAAAGAATGAGCCGAATGAAGTTCAACGTGAAAAATTACATTGTAAATTCAAAGAAAAAATCCATGGTCTAGAATATGAAACAGATCATAATGTTCTTTTAACGTATGGAGCAAAAGAATTTTCTTTGATCTCTCATAATTGTGTGAGTAGTAAAAAATATCAACGAAGAATTTAAACTACTTTCCTGTTCGAAAATTACGGATTGGATTAGTAATGGGCTGTTTTTAAATAAAAATACAAACCCAGAAATTGTAAAATTTTATCTATTAACAGCTCATAGTGTCCTTTTAATTGTTGAATATTGTTTTCATGAAAACGCATTTAAAATTTTAGAAAAATATTCATGTATTGATAAATCCACAAAGTATTGTTCGCATTTAATGGAATCAAATTCAAATTTAACAATTTTTGGAGGTAATTAGGGAATTCTTTTTAGAATTTTTTTCGTATTAAATTAATTTCATTTTGTATTTTGTAGGAAACGCATTTGGTGAAGTGATTATCTGGACCATAAATGATGAAAAAATTACCAATCATTATCCAGTTAGAAAAAATTTTCAAATCATTCAGCGTGAATGGTGATGATGATGATAATAATTTAAAAGTTAAATTATATCAAGAAATTCCAACAGTGATAAATTCATTCAATATTAATAATTTCACAAAATTTAAATGTTATCAATTTAAAAATTGCGAAAATTCACAAAATTTTGTTGGGATTACAACAGATTACAAATACATTTATATAAAAACATTTAATTGGGAAATAAAAGAAGATATTCAATTGAAAAATTGTACAATTTTAGAAACATTTGTAACAAATGAAAATAATTGTTTAATTTTAATTGGCGGTTATAAGAAACTTTTAATTTATGAACATGGTTGTAAAAAACCAAAAAATTTAAAATTTAATCAATTTTTATATGTGATGAAATTAAAGAAATATTATTATGTGATGATGATGATGATATGAAAATATTGAAAATCCATTGTATCATATTAATTTTCAATTACCATCATCAATTAAAGAAAAATGGTTTACAACGGCAGAAATTATAAAATTTAATATGTAACCGTCAAGGACATGTTTATTTATATTCATTAAAAATAATATTGTGGAATTGAAATATACTTTAAAAAATCTTCATAATCATTTTGGTGTGACACATTTAATGCAAATTAATTATTCAGATGATATAAATGATTGTTTGTATTTGAAGACATGATGGTCGTGGTCGTGATGGTACAATAAAAACGATAAAATTAAATGAAAAAGAAAAAAATTTACACAATTAAAACAAATACATATTTTATTTTTAGATTTTTTATAATATAAGCTTATAAAGTATGGGATATGAGGATGTGATTCTGATAAAATGTATATAAATACCTTATTTTAAAACTTAAATATTTTAGGTAGCAAAAAATGTATACTTTCGACATTTCACAAAAATGATGAGAAAAATATTTGTATAAATTTTATACAATTAATTAATTAATTGAAAACAATCTGACTGAACAGAAAATGAAAAAATTTTGAAGAATTGCAAACAAAAAATGTATACATATATAATTATTGTGAACGTACAACAGTTTTTATTTCTAAAAATTCAAAATTTCTTCGCAGCTACGTCATCTGTAACTGACATTTTTATTTTAGGTTAAAACCCCCTTTTCAGCATACCTTCCTATTCTATTTACCATGTGCTCAGACGACCTGAGTGACGTCACAAAACAAATGAAAAAATTTCTTTACATTACTGGGTAAGTACTTAGTAATTACCGTGTAAGTACTTAGTAATTATCGATAAGTACTTAGTAAGTACTTAGTAATTACCGGTAGGTACATAGTAATTACCGAGCAAGTACTTAGTAATCACTGGGTAAGTACTTAGTAATTACCACGTGAGTACTAAGTAATTACCACGTAAGTACTTAGCAATTACCGGGTAAGTACTTAGTAATTACAGGGTAATTGCCGGGTAAGTACTTAGAAATTACCGGGTAAGTACTTAGTAATTACCACGTAAGTACTTAGCAATTACCGGGTAATTGCCGGGTAAGTACTTCGTAATTACTGGGTAAGTACTTAGTAATTACCGTGTAACTACTTAGTAATTACCGATAAGTACTTAGTAATTACCGGTAGGTACTTAGTAATTACCGAGCAAGTACTTAGTAATCACTGGGTTAATACTTAGTAATTACCACGTAAGTACTTAGTAATTACCACGTAAGTACTAAGTAATTACCACGTAAGTACTTAGTAATTACCGGATAAGTACTCAGTAATTACCGGGTAAGTACTTAGTAATTACCACGTAAGTACTTAGTAATTACCGGGTAATTGCCGGGTAAGTACTTAGTAATTACTGGGTAAGTACTTAGTAATTACCGTGTAAGTACTTAGTAATTACAGGGTAATTGCCAGGTAAGTACTTAGTTATTACCGGGTAAGTACTTAGTAATTACCGGGTAATTACCGTGTAAGTACTTAGTAATTACCGGTAGGTACTTAGTAACTACCGGGTCATTGCCGGGTAAGTACTTAGTAATTACCGTGTAAGTACTTAGTAATTACAGGGTAATTACCGTGTAAGTACTTAGTAATTACAGGGTAATTGCCGGGTAAGTACTTAGTAATTACCGGGTAATTGCCGGGTAAGTACTTAGTAATTACCGTGTAAGTACTTGGTAATTACCGGGTGATTGCCGGGTAAGTACTTAGTAATTACTGGGTAAGTACTTAGTAATTACCGTGTAAGTACTTGGTAATTACCGGGTAATTGCCGGGTAAGTACTCAGTAATTACCGGGTAAGTACTTAGTAATTACCACGTAAGTACTTAGTAATTACCGGGTAATTGCCGGGTAAGTACTTAGTAATTACTGGGTAAGTACTTAGTAATTACCGTGTAAGTACTTAGTAATTACAGGGTAATTGCCAGGTAAGTACTTAGTTATTACCGGGTAAGTACTTAGTAATTACCGGGTAATTACCGTGTAAGTACTTAGTAATTACCGGTAGGTACTTAGTAACTACCGGGTAATTGCCGGGTAAGTACTTAGTAATTACCGTGTAAGTACTTAGTAATTACAGGGTAATTGCCGGGTAAGTACTTAGTAATTACTGGGTAAGTACTTAGTAATTACCACGTAAGTACTTAGTAATTACAGGGTAATTGCCGGGTAAGTACTTAGTAATTACCACGTAAGTACTTAGTAATTACCACGTAAGTACTTAGTAATTACCACGTAAGTACTTAGTAATTACCGGGTAATTGCCAGGTAAGTACTTAGTAATTACCGTGTAAGTACTTAGTAATTACCGGGTAATTGCCGGGTAGGTACTTAGTAATTACTGGGTAAGTACTTAGTAATTACCGTGTAAGTACTTAATAATTACAGGGTAATTGCCGGGTAAGTACTTAGTAATTGCCGGGTAAGTACTTAGTAATTACTGGGTAAGTACTTTGTAATTACTGCGGATTTGGGGATTTCAGTGGCATCCTGCTTAAACCGATTCAATTGTGCAATACAGTTGATCGTATCTACTAATGGTCTGAATCCACCTCCGGAACGGGTACCATTCTGTTTATTGCTCTTGTTGACTGTTGGTGCGCTTCTGCTGAGCGCTTATGAGGCGCCCAGGAAGTGGAAGGACCACCAGAGAACAAGACTGTCGGGGAGTAAGAGATCCTGGACTCATCCTTCGCTAACGCTTGATCTACAGGTGGAAGAACTTCCAGACCAACTTTTATTTTACCGATCTCCAAGCCCACTATCAACAATCATCCTCAGGCGCGCCTAACGAGAGGTAGATGATTTTTTGTTAGATCACAAATCCCTCAGCCACCATTGGAAGAAGGTTGACTCTTGGATTTCGAATAAAATAAAATTGTGAGCAAAATCGAATCAGATGTACATATTACTACATACACCTGACCGTCCTAACCACAAAATCAAAATCTAGACCGATTCAATTGTGCAATACAGTTGATCGGATCTAGTAATAAAAACCTAATAAGTCATGTATCAGTTTTTTTCTCAATAAATATACACACACACATGTAATAAAACAAATTGTTCTTTTTTTTTGCTTTTTTTTTCTACTTACTTTCTGCTCTATGTATATATCCCAATTTCTTACTTACTTTAGATGAATATATAATTTTGAAGGCAATACTCGTATGTTTGTTTGTTTTTACATTTTTACAACTTGAATTTCTTTTTAAGGCATTCATTCTCTTATCACAAGATTTTTTCATTCTTACCTGGAAATTGCTAACATTGAACCACCATAAATAAATATATTCCGAATCTATTTTTTTGCATTTACTATCCTTTTCTTCTTCTTTTATTTTATTTTATTTTTAATTCTTTTATTTATATAGTTTAGATTAGGAATACACGATTTATAAATAAACATAATATTAAAAAACAAAATTGACAATTAAATTGACAGGAAATTGACAGGTTAAACCTCAGATCTAAACCATTATTTTTAGTTATTCAAAAGTGAGGTTATGTCTGTTCAATTGAATTGGTTTATTCACCTATCCAATGGAAGCATTTATTCACCTTTCTCACCAATTAATGAAAAAAGTGAATTATCTAAAAATTTACATATCTGATTATTTATATACATATAACAAAACAATAATAACATATTATATTATAACAAAAACCAATTACTTCCTTCATCAATGATCAAAATTCATCAAAAAACAATCTCCAACTAACTTCTAACTCAACCTCAGGATTAAACCATTTTTCAATATAATAATATATGCATTATATATTGACATTCAATATATGACATTACAGTCACATTTTGTGAAAATATTTTATTTAGTTTAATATTTTATTTAATTAATATAATTAATATAATATAATTATATAATATATTATATTGAAGTGGCTATTAGAAAAACAACAAATAACAAATATTTGTTTTATGGCTGATGTTGGTCAAGATGAAGATTTTATTAAAGCTGGTGGTGCTAGTGAGGTAAAAATGTGATACAAGAAAAGAAGTGAATTAATTTGAATCCTTTTTTTTTTCTTTATATAAAGGATCATTAAGGATATGGCCATCAATTCAAATGGGTTCAAATGGAACGGAATGATATATTGTATCATTCTGAATTAATTGCATTGTATTATCTGGTATTGTATGTGCAATCTGTGTATCTACATGTAATAATGGTAGAGTATGTTGCAAAATAAGGATTTGTATTGAGTTCAATTGAAGGTAGTATAATTTGCGGTATCATTATTATTTTTAATAAATTTAAAAAAAAAAAGAAAAAAAAAAACAGAAAAAAAAGAACAATTTAAAAATCCAGAAAATTGATTACAATTCTTTTTTGTTTTATTACATGTGTGTGTGTATATTTATTGAGAAAAAAACTGATACATGACTTATTAGGTTTTTATTACTAGATCCGATCAACTGTATTGCACAATTGAATCGGTCTAGATTTTGATTTTGTGGTTAGGACGGTCAGGTGTATGTAGTAATATGTACATCTGATTCGATTTTGCTCACAATTTTATTTTATTCGAAATCCAAGAGTCAACCTTCTTCCAATGGTGGCTGAGGGATTTGTGATCTAACAAAAAATCATCTACCTCTCGTTAGGCGCGCCTGAGGATGATTGTTGATAGTGGGCTTGAGATCGGTAAAATAAAAGTTGGTCTGGAAGTTCTTCCACCTGTAGATCAAGCGTTAGCGGAGGATGAGTCCAGGATCTCTTACTCCCCGACAGTCTTGTTCTCTGGTGGTCCTTCCACTTCCTGGGCGCCTCATACGCGCTCAGCAGAAGCGCACCAACAACAAGAGCATCAACAGAATGGTACTCGTTCCGGAGGCGGATTCAGACCATTAGTAGATTCGGTCAACTGTGTCTGTAATGGGCACAATTGAATCGGTCTAGATGAATATACTCTACCATTACATTGTTCATACGTATGAATAGTATCCCACAATTAATTGTTTTATCCGATAACTTCTAGATAATTGATTTACCTGAAAAATATATAGATATGTAGATACTTCTATGATCTACTATATAGATTGCACATACAATACCAGATAATACTTTATTTCTGCAATTAATTCAGAATGATACAATATATCATTCCGTTCCATTTGAACCCATTTGAATTGATGGCCATATCCTTAATGATCCTTTATATAAAGAAAAAAAATTCTTGATAATTCAAACTAAAATTACATTAAATTATTCTATAAAATTTATTAAAAGAATTTCTATTGCTGTAATTCACATTAAAAACACAAAATGAACTTTTAAATAAACGATTTAAATATTTGATATATTTAAATATTAATTTATTTAAATAAACTTTTAAATTTTACATTAAACAACTATTAATTACTACTTACTTTGTCGCGATATTTGATATTACGCGACGGTATCAGCAGTCCAAGTCTATTTTACCCCAAAGAGTATAAGGGCAGAGAATTCCATACAACCGACCACTTTCGACCTTAAAACTAGTATGAATCAGCCAAAATAGAGTACCTAGGTAGTAATGCGCTAGTTGTAACAATTTTTTTCCTACTTGATAATTTGGTATAATAAGAATAGTCTAAAATAATTTTAGCTGACCGTTGTAATACACTCATACTCGTTACAACTTGGTCGTGCCACCATAAGGTGTATTTTCAGCAGTTGTAATAACCGGGTTTAAACCAGTTTGGGACAGTGGCACTGCTACTTGATGGGTAGTATCTGAATGAAGCTGGTTTGGACAGATATACAGTGTGTGACAAAACTAAAGCAAATAAATTGAAAAATGATGTACAGTATAATGTGGTAGGTAAAAATTCGCTTATACTTCGAAAAACTGCAACATATTTTATAAATATAATAATATAATATAAATATAAATATTATTTATTTACGGTACCACTTTGATTAAAAAAAATTTTTGCTACTTATCGGTAGAAACTCGTTTAGCTGTCACGTCCGTTACAAAATATGTCACATTGCATTGTTCCTTGTCAAATTTTGCCAAAATATTCTTTCAAGTGTCTACAGTACCTATAATTAAAAATAATTTTTGGAATTGTTTATATGAAAATTTTAGGATATTCAGTAAAATATACGGAAAACCTTGAAATTCGAAATCGTCGGCGTCACACCCGTTACGCTACTAAAATGACGATTCTGATTAGAAATATTTGGAGTTTTCTGTTTTATCGTAACCGTCGTTTGCTTTCACTAGAAGCATCTTGAAGGTATATTAAGAACATAAAAATATAATCAGAATGCAATTGCTGTAAAAGTTTTTCAATATAAAGAGTCAGGATGTCACACCCGTTACTAAATGGAATTCTCCAAATGTAAACGCATCTACAGCAAGGTTGTAGTGCAAGTGATGATGATGACAAATAAATAAGAAACTTATTTTTGTATTTTATTTTAATGATTTTTTTTTAAATTCTTTTTATTTTTTTAAAATAAAATTTACAACAAAAAAGATTGTGATAGAATACAGGTATAGCTCGATTTAAAAAAGTTGCCAAATCGTATTATACTAGAAAACTATGCGCAGAAGAAAAGATACTTACACACATGCATTTTTGTTGTTGTGAATTCTAAGAAAGAGGTTTCTTCCTTCGTATATATATACACAAGAAGATCACTAACACATGTAAGACATGCGCGAGATTCGCCAACTCATAATATTTTGACTATAAATTTTTTAATTTTTTTTTTTTTTTTTGATATAAAATAAATTCATGAATATAATACGTATTGTGTTTTATTTTTCCTCTTTTTTTTTTTTATTAAAAATATTTTAATTAAAAATTTGAAAGGTGGAAAAACTAAAAAAAAAAGGAAGAAAAAAGCCTTTGTACCTTATGTTATAAATACATTTACAATGTAAAATTATCATTATCTTTCTTAAGATCTTCAATTGTTCTTTCTAATAATTGAATTTTTTCAATTGATTTTTTCATATTACATTTTGTATTTTCATTCACTTCACGATATTTTTCAATTTCATTTTGTAATTCTTTGATAGTATTAATAAATATTTGAATAAGATTTTGTGTTTGTTTCATCATGTCTAATTTTAATTTTTCAATTATTTCATTTAGTTTTAAGTTATCTTTTTGCAAATCATTATTTTGTGTTTTAATTAATGATAATCTTTCATGATGTTCTTTTATTTGTTTTTCAATATTTAAAATATGTATTGCATTTTCTTCCAGTAATTTATCTTTTATTTTAATATCTTTTAAAAATTCATTTAATTTTTTTAAACATTTATTTTGTTGCTCTTTTGTCATATTGATTTTTTCTTTTAAAAATTCTTTAATATGTTTTTCAGAAACTGTTAATAATTCTTCTAAATTATTAACTTTATCATTTACAGTTTTATTTTGTAAATTTAAATTATCAATTTCTTCTTGTAATACATGTGATGTTTTAATTAAATTTAAATAATTTCTTGCTAATTTTTCAACGTAATTTTTAAATACAATAAATGTTTCTGTTACATCACCTTCATGTCTTTGATGTTCTGGGGCCCACGGCATACACATAACAAGGCAATGTAAATATCGTAGTGACCGTTAGCATTGTGACGTCATCCTGGTCGTTTTATATGAAACAAATGAATAAAATTAAAAAAAAAAGAAAAATTTATATGCTCAGACCATGGTAAATAGAATAGGAAGGTATGCTGAAAAGCAATATGGCGGAGATTTTTTTTCGTTTTTTAGTGACATTACAATAAGTTGATGACGTAGCTGCGAAGAAAAAGTTTTTGTTTACATTTTTTTTTATATGTAGTTTGCATAGTGGCTAGTGATAAAATTGTATTATTTTATAAATAAAGTGAATTTAAATATATTTAAAAACTATAATTGACTATATATTATTGAAAAAAAAAAATCTATTAAAATGGTTAAATGTGTGGTGATGTCCTGTAAAAATTATACAGGAAAAACAAAAGAAAAAGTTAAATTTTTCAGATTTCCATCTGAAAAAAATATGTTTGAGAAGTGGATTCGGGCCTGTGGTGTGAAACCAGTAAAATGTTTTAAGTATATGAAAAATAATTGGGCCGTGTGTTCAAATCATTTTGTGGAGGAAGATTATTTATTAAAAGACAGACTGATAAATACACCTCTGCAAAAACGAACTCCTTAAAACCTTTTAAACTCCTTAAGGGTTCATGTACAGTTTTTTTTATAAATCTTCAAATTGTTATACATACTTATGATAGTTATTTTTTCTAATCAGTTCCTTTTTTTCTACAGCAATCGGAAATGAACTTCATGCGGTGCACAATAGCTATTTGAATACATCATCATCAGACTCCCCAAAGAATGAGCCGAATGAAGTTCAACGTGAAAAATTACATTGTAAATTCAAAGAAAAAATCCATGGTCTAGAATATGAAACAGATCATAATGTTCTTTTAACGTATGGAGCAAAAGAATTTTCTTTGATCTCTCATAATTGTGTGAGTAGTAAAAAATATCAACGAAGAATTTAAACTACTTTCCTGTTCGAAAATTACGGATTGGATTAGTAATGGGCTGTTTTTAAATAAAAATACAAACCCAGAAATTGTAAAATTTTATCTATTAACAGCTCATAGTGTCCTTTTAATTGTTGAATATTGTTTTCATGAAAACGCATTTAAAATTTTAGAAAAATATTCATGTATTGATAAATCCACAAAGTATTGTTCGCATTTAATGGAATCAAATTCAAATTTAACAATTTTTGGAGGTAATTAGGGAATTCTTTTTAGAATTTTTTTCGTATTAAATTAATTTCATTTTGTATTTTGTAGGAAACGCATTTGGTGAAGTGATTATCTGGACCATAAATGATGAAAAAATTACCAATCATTATCCAGTTAGAAAAAATTTTCAAATCATTCAGCGTGAATGGTGATGATGATGATAATAATTTAAAAGTTAAATTATATCAAGAAATTCCAACAGTGATAAATTCATTCAATATTAATAATTTCACAAAATTTAAATGTTATCAATTTAAAAATTGCGAAAATTCACAAAATTTTGTTGGGATTACAACAGATTACAAATACATTTATATAAAAACATTTAATTGGGAAATAAAAGAAGATATTCAATTGAAAAATTGTACAATTTTAGAAACATTTGTAACAAATGAAAATAATTGTTTAATTTTAATTGGCGGTTATAAGAAACTTTTAATTTATGAACATGGTTGTAAAAAACCAAAAAATTTAAAATTTAATCAATTTTTATATGTGATGAAATTAAAGAAATATTATTATGTGATGATGATGATGATATGAAAATATTGAAAATCCATTGTATCATATTAATTTTCAATTACCATCATCAATTAAAGAAAAATGGTTTACAACGGCAGAAATTATAAAATTTAATATGTAACCGTCAAGGACATGTTTATTTATATTCATTAAAAATAATATTGTGGAATTGAAATATACTTTAAAAAATCTTCATAATCATTTTGGTGTGACACATTTAATGCAAATTAATTATTCAGATGATATAAATGATTGTTTGTATTTGAAGACATGATGGTCGTGGTCGTGATGGTACAATAAAAACGATAAAATTAAATGAAAAAGAAAAAAATTTACACAATTAAAACAAATACATATTTTATTTTTAGATTTTTTATAATATAAGCTTATAAAGTATGGGATATGAGGATGTGATTCTGATAAAATGTATATAAATACCTTATTTTAAAACTTAAATATTTTAGGTAGCAAAAAATGTATACTTTCGACATTTCACAAAAATGATGAGAAAAATATTTGTATAAATTTTATACAATTAATTAATTAATTGAAAACAATCTGACTGAACAGAAAATGAAAAAATTTTGAAGAATTGCAAACAAAAAATGTATACATATATAATTATTGTGAACGTACAACAGTTTTTATTTCTAAAAATTCAAAATTTCTTCGCAGCTACGTCATCTGTAACTGACATTTTTATTTTAGGTTAAAACCCCCTTTTCAGCATACCTTCCTATTCTATTTACCATGTGCTCAGACGACCTGAGTGACGTCACAAAACAAATGAAAAAATTTCTTTACATTACTGGGTAAGTACTTAGTAATTACCGTGTAAGTACTTAGTAATTATCGATAAGTACTTAGTAAGTACTTAGTAATTACCGGTAGGTACATAGTAATTACCGAGCAAGTACTTAGTAATCACTGGGTAAGTACTTAGTAATTACCACGTGAGTACTAAGTAATTACCACGTAAGTACTTAGCAATTACCGGGTAAGTACTTAGTAATTACAGGGTAATTGCCGGGTAAGTACTTAGAAATTACCGGGTAAGTACTTAGTAATTACCACGTAAGTACTTAGTAATTACCGGGTAATTGCCGGGTAAGTACTTCGTAATTACTGGGTAAGTACTTAGTAATTACCGTGTAACTACTTAGTAATTACCGATAAGTACTTAGTAATTACCGGTAGGTACTTAGTAATTACCGAGCAAGTACTTAGTAATCACTGGGTTAATACTTAGTAATTACCACGTAAGTACTTAGTAATTACCACGTAAGTACTAAGTAATTACCACGTAAGTACTTAGTAATTACCGGGTAAGTACTTAGTAATTACCACGTAAGTACTTAGTAATTACCGGGTAATTGCCGGGTAAGTACTTAGTAATTACCGTGTAAGTACTTAGTAATTACCGGGTAATTGCCGGGTAAGCACTTAGTAATTACTGGGTAAGTACTTTGTAATTACCGTGTAAGTACTTAGTAATTACCACGTAAGTACTTAGTAATTACCGGGTAATTGCCGGGTAAGTACTTAGTAATTACTGGGTAAGTACTCAGTAATAACCGTGTAAGTACTTAGTAATTACCGATAAGTACTTAGTAATTACCGGTAGGTACTTAGTAATTACCGAGCAAGTACTTAGTAATTACCGGGTAAGTACTTAGTAATCACTGGGTAAGTACTTAGTAATTACCACGTAAGTACTTAGTAATTACCACGTAAGTACTTAGTAATTACCACGTAAGTACTTAGTAATTACCACGTAAGTACTTAGTAATTACCGGGTAATTGCCGGGTAAGTACTTAGTAATTACCGTGTAAGTACTTAGTAATTACCGGGTAATTGCCGGGTAGGTACTTAGTAATTACTGGGTAAGTACTTAGTAATTACCGTGTAAGTACTTAATAATTACAGGGTAATTGCCGGGTAAGTACTTAGTAATTGCCGGGTAAGTACTTAGTAATTACTGGGTAAGTACTTTGTAATTACTGCGGATTTGGGGATTTCAGTGGCATCCTGCTTAAACCGATTCAATTGTGCAATACAGTTGATCGTATCTACTAATGGTCTGAATCCACCTCCGGAACGGGTACCATTCTGTTTATTGCTCTTGTTGACTGTTGGTGCGCTTCTGCTGAGCGCTTATGAGGCGCCCAGGAAGTGGAAGGACCACCAGAGAACAAGACTGTCGGGGAGTAAGAGATCCTGGACTCATCCTTCGCTAACGCTTGATCTACAGGTGGAAGAACTTCCAGACCAACTTTTATTTTACCGATCTCCAAGCCCACTATCAACAATCATCCTCAGGCGCGCCTAACGAGAGGTAGATGATTTTTTGTTAGATCACAAATCCCTCAGCCACCATTGGAAGAAGGTTGACTCTTGGATTTCGAATAAAATAAAATTGTTAGCAAAATCGAATCAGATGTACATATTACTACATACACCTGACCGTCCTAACCACAAAATCAAAATCTAGACCGATTCAATTGTGCAATACAGTTGATCGGATCTAGTAATAAAAACCTAATAAGTCATGTATCAGTTTTTTTCTCAATAAATATACACACACACATGTAATAAAACAAATTGTCCTTTTTTTTTGCTTTTTTTTTCTACTTACTTTCTGCTCTATGTATATATCCCAATTTCTTACTTACTTTAGATGAATATATAATTTTGAAGGCAATACTCGTATGTTTGTTTGTTTTTACATTTTTACAACTTGAATTTCTTTTTAAGGCATTCATTCTCTTATCACAAGATTTTTTCATTCTTACCTGGAAATTGCTAACATTGAACCACCATAAATAAATATATTCCGAATCTATTTTTTTGCATTTACTATCCTTTTCTTCTTCTTTTATTTTATTTTATTTTTAATTCTTTTATTTATATAGTTTAGATTAGGAATACACGATTTATAAATAAACATAATATTAAAAAACAAAATTGACAATTAAATTGACAGGAAATTGACAGGTTAAACCTCAGATCTAAACCATTATTTTTAGTTATTCAAAAGTGAGGTTATGTCTGTTCAATTGAATTGGTTTATTCACCTATCCAATGGAAGCATTTATTCACCTTTCTCACCAATTAATGAAAAAAGTGAATTATCTAAAAATTTACATATCTGATTATTTATATACATATAACAAAACAATAATAACATATTATATTATAACAAAAACCAATTACTTCCTTCATCAATGATCAAATTTCATCAAAAAACAATCTCCAACTAACTTCTAACTCAACCTCAGGATTAAACCATTTTTCAATATAATAATATATGCATTATATATTGACATTCAATATATGACATTACAGTCACATTTTGTGAAAATATTTTATTTAGTTTAATATTTTATTTAATTAATATAATTAATATAATATAATTATATAATATATTATATTGAAGTGGCTATTAGAAAAACAACAAATAACAAATATTTGTTTTATGGCTGATGTTGGTCAAGATGAAGATTTTATTAAAGCTGGTGGTGCTAGTGAGGTAAAAATGTGATACAAGAAAAGAAGTGAATTAATTTGAATCCTTTTTTTTTTCTTTATATAAAGGATCATTAAGGATATGGCCATCAATTCAAATGGGTTCAAATGGAACGGAATGATATATTGTATCATTCTGAATTAATTGCATTGTATTATCTGGTATTGTATGTGCAATCTGTGTATCTACATGTAATAATGGTAGAGTATGTTGCAAAATAAGGATTTGTATTGAGTTCAATTGAAGGTAGTATAATTTGCGGTATCATTATTATTTTTAATAAATTTAAAAAAAAAAAGAAAAAAAAAAACAGAAAAAAAAGAACAATTTAAAAATCCAGAAAATTGATTACAATTCTTTTTTGTTTTATTACATGTGTGTGTGTATATTTATTGAGAAAAAAACTGATACATGACTTATTAGGTTTTTATTACTAGATCCGATCAACTGTATTGCACAATTGAATCGGTCTAGATTTTGATTTTGTGGTTAGGACGGTCAGGTGTATGTAGTAATATGTACATCTGATTCGATTTTGCTCACAATTTTATTTTATTCGAAATCCAAGAGTCAACCTTCTTCCAATGGTGGCTGAGGGATTTGTGATCTAACAAAAAATCATCTACCTCTCGTTAGGCGCCCCTGAGGATGATTGTTGATAGTGGGCTTGAGATCGGTAAAATAAAAGTTGGTCTGGAAGTTCTTCCACCTGTAGATCAAGCGTTAGCGGAGGATGAGTCCAGGATCTCTTACTCCCCGACAGTCTTGTTCTCTGGTGGTCCTTCCACTTCCTGGGCGCCTCATACGCGCTCAGCAGAAGCGCACCAACAACAAGAGCATCAACAGAATGGTACTCGTTCCGGAGGCGGATTCAGACCATTAGTAGATACGATCAACTGTATTGCACAATTGAATCGGTCTAGATGAATATACTCTACCATTACATTGTTCATACGTATGAATAGTATCCCACAATTAATTGTTTTATCCGATAACTTCTAGATAATTGATTTACCTGAAAAATATATAGATATGTAGATACTTCTATGATCTACTATATAGATTGCACATACAATACCAGATAATACTTTATTTCTGCAATTAATTCAGAATGATACAATATATCATTCCGTTCCATTTGAACCCATTTGAATTGATGGCCATATCCTTAATGATCCTTTATATAAAGAAAAAAAATTCTTGATAATTCAAACTAAAATTACATTAAATTATTCTATAAAATTTATTAAAAGAATTTCTATTGCTGTAATTCACATTAAAAACACAAATTGAACTTTTAAATAAACGATTTAAATATTTGATATATTTAAATATTAATTTATTTAAATAAACTTTTAAATTTTACATTAAACAACTATTAATTACTACTTACTTTGTCGCGATATTTGATATTACGCGACGGTATCAGCAGTCCAAGTCTATTTTACCCCAAAGAGTATAATGGCAGAGAATTCCATACAACCGACCACTTTCGACCTTAAAACTAGTATGAATCAGCCAAAATAGAGTACCTAGGTAGTAATGCGCTAGTTGTAACAATTTTTTTCCTACTTGATAATTTGGTATAATAAGAATAGTCTAAAATAATTTTAGCTGACCGTTGTAATACACTCATACTCGTTACAACTTGGTCGTGCCACCATAAGGTGTATTTTCAGCAGTTGTAATAACCGGGTTTAAACCAGTTTGGGACAGTGGCACTGCTACTTGATGGGTAGTATCTGAATGAAGCTGGTTTGGACAGATATACAGTGTGTGACAAAACTAAAGCAAATAAATTGAAAAATGATGTACAGTATAATGTGGTAGGTAAAAATTCGCTTATACTTCGAAAAACTGCAACATATTTTATAAATATAATAATATAATATAAATATAAATATTATTTATTTACGGTACCACTTTGATTAAAAAAAATTTTTGCTACTTATCGGTAGAAACTCGTTTAGCTGTCACGTCCGTTACAAAATATGTCACATTGCATTGTTCCTTGTCAAATTTTGCCAAAATATTCTTTCAAGTGTCTACAGTACCTATAATTAAAAATAATTTTTGGAATTGTTTATATGAAAATTTTAGGATATTCAGTAAAATATACGGAAAACCTTGAAATTCGAAATCGTCGGCGTCACACCCGTTACGCTACTAAAATGACGATTCTGATTAGAAATATTTGGAGTTTTCTGTTTTATCGTAACCGTCGTTTGCTTTCACTAGAAGCATCTTGAAGGTATATTAAGAACATAAAAATATAATCAGAATGCAATTGCTGTAAAAGTTTTTCAATATAAAGAGTCAGGATGTCACACCCGTTACTAAATGGAATTCTCCAAATGTAAACGCATCTACAGCAAGGTTGTAGTGCAAGTGATGATGATGACAAATAAATAAGAAACTTATTTTTGTATTTTATTTTAATGATTTTTTTTAAATTCTTTTTATTTTTTTAAAATAAAATTTACAACAAAAAAGATTGTGATAGAATACAGGTATAGCTCGATTTAGAAAAGTTGCCAAATCGTATTATACTAGAAATCTATGCGCAGAAGAAAAATACTTACACACATGCATTTTTGTTGTTGTGAATTCTAAGAAAGAGGTTTCTTCCTTCGTATATATATACACAAGAAGATCACTAACACATGTAAGACATGCGCGAGATTCGCCAACTCATAATATTTTGACTATAAATTTTTTAATTTTTTTTTTTTTTTTGATATAAAATAAATTCATGAATATAATACGTATTGTGTTTTATTTTTCCTCTTTTTTTTTTTTATTAAAAATATTTTAATTAAAAATTTGAAAGGTGGAAAAACTAAAAAAAAAGGAAGAAAAAAGCCTTTGTACCTTATGTTATAAATACATTTACAATGTAAAATTATCATTATCTTTCTTAAGATCTTCAATTGTTCTTTCTAATAATTGAATTTTTTCAATTGATTTTTTCATATTACATTTTGTATTTTCATTCACTTCACGATATTTTTCAATTTCATTTTGTAATTCTTTGATAGTATTCATAAATATTTGAATAAGATTTTGTGTTTGTTTCATCATGTCTAATTTTAATTTTTCAATTATTTCATTTAGTTTTAAGTTATCTTTTTGCAAATCATTATTTTGTGTTTTAATTAATGATAATCTTTCATGATGTTCTTTTATTTGTTTTTCAATATTTAAAATATGTATTGCATTTTCTTCCAGTAATTTATCTTTTATTTTAATATCTTTTAAAAATTCATTTAATTTTTTTAAACATTTATTTTGTTGCTCTTTTGTCATATTGATTTTTTCTTTTAAAAATTCTTTAATATGTTTTTCAGAAACTGTTAATAATTCTTCTAAATTATTAACTTTATCATTTACAGTTTTATTTTGTAAATTTAAATTATCAATTTCTTCTTGTAATACATGTGATGTTTTAATTAAATTTAAATAATTTCTTGCTAATTTTTCAACGTAATTTTTAAATACAATAAATGTTTCTGTTACATCACCTTCATGTCTTTGATGTTCTGGGGCCCACGGCATACACATAACAAGGCAATGTAAATATCGTAGTGACCGTTAGCATTGTGACGTCATCCTGGTCGTTTTATATGAAACAAATGAATAAAATTAAAAAAAAAAAAGAAAAATTTATATGCTCAGACGACCTGAGTGACGTCACAAAACAAATGAAAAAATTTCTTTACATTACTGGGTAAGTACTTAGTAATTACCGTGTAAGTACTTAGTAATTATCGATAAGTACTTAGTAAGTACTTAGTAATTACCGGTAGGTACATAGTAATTACCGAGCAAGTACTTAGTACTCACGTGGTAATTACTAAGTACTTACCCAGTGATTAATTACCACGTAAGTACTTAGCAATTACCGGGTAAGTACTTAGTAATTACAGGGTAATTGCCGGGTAAGTACTTAGAAATTACCGGGTAAGTACTTAGTAATTACCACGTAAGTACTTAGTAATTACCGGGTAATTGCCGGGTAAGTACTTCGTAATTACTGGGTAAGTACTTAGTAATTACCGTGTAACTACTTAGTAATTACCGATAAGTAGGTACTTAGTAATTACCGGTAGGTACTTAGTAATTACCGAGCAAGTACTTAGTAATCACTGGGTTAATACTTAGTAATTACCACGTAAGTACTTAGTAATTACCACGTAAGTACTAAGTAATTACCACGTAAGTACTTAGTAATTACCGGGTAAGTACTTAGTAATTACCACGTAAGTACTTAGTAATTACCGGGTAATTGCCGGGTAAGTACTTAGTAATTACCGTGTAAGTACTTAGTAATTACCGGGTAATTGCCGGGTAAGCACTTAGTAATTACTGGGTAAGTACTTTGTAATTACCGTGTAAGTACTTAGTAATTACCACGTAAGTACTTAGTAATTACCGGGTAATTGCCGGGTAAGTACTTAGTAATTACTGGGTAAGTACTCAGTAATTACCGTGTAAGTACTTAGTAATTACCGATAAGTACTTAGTAATTACCGGTAGGTACTTAGTAATTACCGAGCAAGTACTTAGTAATTACCGGGTAAGTACTTAGTAATCACTGGGTAAGTACTTAGTAATTACCACGTAAGTACTTAGTAATTACCACGTAAGTACTAAGTAATTACCACGTAAGTACTTAGTAATTACCGGGTAAGTACTTAGTAATTACCGGGTAATTGCCGGGTAAGTACTTAGTAATTACCGTGTAAGTAGTTAGTAATTACCGGGTAATTGCGGGTAAGTACTTAGTAATTACTGGGTAAGTACTTTGTAATTACCGTGTAAGTACTTAGTAATTACCAAGTAAGTACTTAGTAACTACCGGGTAATTGCCGGGTAAGTACTTAGTAATTACCGAGCAAGTTGTAATGTTTTGTTATCTTGGTGGTTGACTTTCTACTCGTCAGTATATAAATTTGAAAAACTTTGAGCGGCAAGTATATCTGCCTATATTTGCTCAATGGTGTTGGCAAAAATGCCGTACTGAAAATGGCAATAAATGCCGACTAGTTTCCGGAGTGGAAAAATAAAATGACTCAAGTTTTGTGTTCAAATCAAGAGTGTCTTCTTTATTGAAAAATGTCCAAGCTTATATACTAAATTTCTTACATTAAAATCCTAAAATATAATATTTCCTAGAAATACAATGAAATAGATTTAAGTCTAAAATTACAAATATTTGATCATCGATTTGTTAATAATTCATTGACACTTATTAAATTACAACCTGTTGGGAAATGCATTTGAAACAATTTAAATGAATTAATATTCTGCATAATGTTGCATTCTCAATTTACTTCAATAAATCAAATTATTTAAAAGAATTTAATTTGTTAAAAGAATTTATTTAGTTTGTAATTTCACTTTTACATTGAGGTCAAAGTACGTATCATATTTCTCTAGGTATGAAGTATTACAATTGAATGTTTACTAATTGCATGCTAAATACTAAGTGGAATCTGATCCAGTGTTATATGGAAAAATGCATAGTGTGCATTTTGATCATTACCTAATTATGTGTTATTGTTCTTTTGTGTATTATGTGTTTATATGCATTATGTTCATGACCTAATTATGTGTTATTGTACTTTTGTATGTTATGTGTTCATATGCATTACATCCCCAACGGTTAGGTAAAAAAAAAATTTTTGAATTAAGCAAAAATTTTTTTTTTTTTTTTTTTTTTTTTTTTTTGTTTACAAGTATTATTTTGTTTATTTATGTTATTGTATATTTGCTAGTGTCATTGGTCTTTAAAGTGACATATATATATTGTTTACAATTAGCTTAGAGTTAATGACCTTAAAGTTATATATTTTGTTTTATGTTATTACATTAATATGCTTTCTTAAGTCTATTGTTGTGAATCTCTTTTATTTGTTGATTCATCATTATTTTTGTGTTTACATTATTAGTTTCTATTACTTTATATGGACCTTTATATGGTGGTTCCATTTTCTTTCTATTTCCTACTTTTAACCATACCTTATCTCCTATACTTATATTTAAAGGATTAGTATTTTTGTCTGTAATACTTTTACGTTTTTTCTTAGCAATATCTAACAATGATTTGGCGATTTTATGAGCTTGTTGTAAGCGAAATTTTAGTTCCAGCGCATAATTTTCGATGTTATAAATCGGGGTGGTTTTATTATTTTCAAGCTGTGTTGGTAAACTTGCTATTCTTCCAAAAACTAGTTCAAAAGGTGATATTCCTGTATCAGAGTGTGGTGTGATATTATAACAAAATGTAAAATACGGAATCCATTCGTCCCAGTTGTCATTTTTGGCAAATGATAATAAATATTCATTTAACACTCTGTGATTTCGCTCGATTGCTCCTAATGTTTCATGGTGAAAGGGAGTCGAGGTATTATGTTGTATTTTGAAAATGTTACATACGTTTTTCATTATTTCGTTAACAAACTCTGTACCCATATCTGTTTTTAATATTTTGAATGCACCATACTTAAGAATAAATTTTTCAACCAAAATCTTTGCTATTGTATTGGCTTCCTTGTTCTGCATTGGAATTGCCTCTACATATTTGGTGAGTTGACATTGCATTGTTAAGATATACCTATATTGCTTAGATTGCGTTAAAGGACCTACTGTGTCGATTTCAATTATCTCGAAGCTTGTTTCGGGTGTTTGTGTTAAAGTTAACTTTTCTTTTGTGTGTTTAATTTGTTTGTTATTTGCACATTTTTCACAATTGTTCACATATCGTTTTACCATTTTATTTAGATTTTTCCATATATATCGTTGTTTTATTTTATTTATCGTTCTTTTTACGCCTGAATGTCCTCCTAAGTGTGGAGTATCATGGAATTCCTTTATTATTTTCATTTGCTCATTTTTAGTTTCTATATTTATTGGAGGTTTATATATAATCATACGTATTTCATTTTGCCCTTTTTTTATCATGCCTTGTTGCAACATTTTATATATATCTTTAAATTCATTTATGTTTATATTTTCAAATATTTCATCGTTGTTTGCTATAGCTAATTCGTATATTCCATATTTATTCATAATGAGTGACAGTTTCTGCAGAATAACCCCAAGGTTCAATTGCGCATTATCACTGTACTCTACTATTACCTCCTTTTTATTAACATTTATTATGGGCATATTATTATAATTACTTTTATTTCTTTTTATTTCGTGTACACTTTTATTATTATCAATCTTTTTAAATTTTATTTTTCTGATATTCTTTATATCTGATATTGAAGAACATTCCCAAATGCTGAGATGGCCTGTCTCAACTGGTTGTGTTTCTTTAATATCTTTTACAGCTGTATTTTTTATATTTTTATGCATATTTCTTGTTAATACATTTATTTCATTCGTCGTTGGTATCATTTCTTTGAGCATATCGGAATCCAATTTTATTCTTGATAATGCATCTGCATTCGTATTCAGCATACCTTTTTTGTATATAATTTCAAAGTCATAATCCATTAATTCTATTCTAATCCTAGTCATTTTTGACGATGGATTTTTATGCGTGAATAAGCTTACTAGAGGTCGATGATCGGTTACTACTATGAATTTTCGACCATACAAATAGGGTCTGAAGTGCTTAATTGCCCAATATATACCTAATAACTCTTTTTCTATTATTGGCTTGTTTAACTCATGTTTGTCAAGCGTTCTGCTTGCATAAGAGATTGGTAAATCTTTTCCAATTTCACCTTGTGACAGGATTGCACCTAGTGCGAAGTTTGATGCGTCGGTAGTTAAAATGAATGGTTTTTCATAGTTTGGATATTGTAGTATTGGAGGATGTAGCAGTTTGTTTTTGAGTTTTGTAAAAGCTTCTTGGCATTCTTGTGACCAAATAAAAGGTGTGTTTTTTCTGCAAAGTGAATTCAATGGTTTTGCAATGGCTGCAAAGTTTTGTATAAATCGTCTATAATAATTGCAGAATGCAACAAATCTTTTAGTTTCATCTGCATTTTGCGGTGTAGGATAGTTTTGCACCGTTTCGTATTTTTTTGGATCAGTTTTTATACCTTCGCTTGTTATGAGATGTCCTAAGTATACAACTTCTGTCTGTAGAAAATTACACTTTTGTGGATTCAACTTAAGATTATATTTTCTTAATCTTTGAAAAACTTTTATTAGATTGTTGTTGTGATGTTGCAGGCTACAACCGAAAATAATTATGTCATCAACATATAAAAATGCTTCTGCTCCTAAGCCTGCTAGAGCTATTGATAGCATTCTTTGGAAGCTGTTTGTGGAAATTTTTAATCCAAATGGTAATCTTTTAAAGTGGAAATGACCTTCGTTTGTTGAAAATGCCGTTAGTGGTCTTGAATTCTTGTCTAGTTCAATTTGATGGAATGAACTTGTTAAATCTAGAGTGGAAAAGTATTTTGCTCTACCAAGGTTGTCTAGTATATCATCCAATCTTGTGAGTGGAAATTTATCATCTATTATCTTTTTGTTTAATTGCCTAAAATCAACTACCATTCTCCATTTTTTATCTTCTTCAGTGCTCTTTTTAGGCACAATCAGGAGTGGTGAGTTATAAGGACTTACTGAGGGCTCAATGACGTCATCTTCTAGTAATTTCTCGATTTGTTTGTTAATTTCTGCCACTTGTGTTTGTGGTAATCTATAATTCTTTATATATACTGGATTATGGTCTGATATGCTTATTTTTTGTTTATAAAAATTATTCGCTGTCAGGCGATCGCCTTCTAAATAAAATATATCGGTAAATTCTTTACAAATTTCTAGTAGTGCATTTTTTGTATTCTTGTCTAAATTTTTAATGTTTAATCTGTCTTTTAATTGATTATATCTATCTTCAGATGATTCCATTGCATTTTCATTCTTATAAATTACATAAAAGTTGTTCAACGGCTGAATATTTAAGGTTGGTAGTTTGAAATTTACTTCTTTTTCTGAGGTATTTAGAATTTTTATGTGTACTACACCTTTCGCAGGTATGACCGAATTTGCGATAAAAACACCATCTTGAATCTCTTGGTTCAAAATAATGCTATCTTCGTTTGCTTTATAATTTATTGCTTTTATAATTTGTGTGCGTGCAGGAATATTGATGTAGTCATACTCAGGAATTTTCGTCATTATTGGTACTATAATATCTGTTTCATTAGTGCAAATTGTGATTATGAAAGTTTCATAATCAATTTTGCATTTATATTTAATCAAAAAATCTCTTCCTATAATACCGTCTGTATTTATAGGGAAATTGTCATCTACTACATGAAATTTTTGTGGCAGATTTTCATTTTCTATTATCAAATTGGCTTTTATTGTTCCTAGGGAGAATGTTTCGTTATCAGTTACTCCTGTTATTTTGCAGCGTTCATCGTCCAATTCTAAATTTGGGTATATTGTTTCTTTTTTTATTACTGAAATATCAGCTCCACTATCAATTAGAAGATTGTAGGATTTATGTCCTATGTCTGTTCTAATTGTTATGTAATTTGTAAGTTGTTTTATATTTAATCTGAAGATATTGTAAAGTTTACGTCCCTCGATTGATGTTGTTCGGGGACGTTCTGTACGTTTCCCGAATTTAATACATTTATTGTTCGATTCGATTTGTTTCTATTTTGGTTACGTTGTTGTCTATTGTTAGTGTTATTATTGTTATGATAATAATTATTATTGTTATAATTTCTACCATTATTGTAATTATTATTATTATTATTATTATTATAACTGTTACTATTTCGCATATGATTATTATTGTTATTTACATATGCATTATTATTATTACGATTATTATTTAAAATATTCCTATTTCTATATTTATGGTTATTATTATCATTTTTGTTAAAATTTTGTCGTGAATAATTTCTACTCATATTATTGTGATTATATCTGATGTGAAAGATGTTTCTGTCTTTATCTTCATTAGAATCAACTTCAATGGCAAGTTTTATTGCTTCATTGAGTGTTTTTGGTTGAGACGCAAAAATAGTTGTTTTTATTGGTTCTCTTAATCCTGACTTGAATGCATTCAATGCTAATTGGTCATTTAGTTTTGTTATTATTGGTTTATTGGTTTCACCTTGTTCACTTATTTGCACATTGTTAAGTTCTGCAATGAGTTTTTCAATCTGTTGTGAAAATTTTTGTACCGAATTATTACCTTGAATAATTTTTGATAACTCATTTTGTATTTTCAGCGGGCTTCTTTTTGATTTGTATAGTTTTTGGAATAGTTCTTTAAAAGTGCTTATGTTATTAGGTGTTTCTTCATTTGCTATTTTATTTCTAACTTGTTCAGATAACCTTGTTCTTAACACAAATTTTATTAATTTGCTTATTTCATTATTATCTTTTAAAGTTTCTGACATTAATTCAATTAAGTTTACAAAATTTTCTAGAGTTTTTGGGTCACCGTTAAATTCTGGGACTATTTTTACCGCAGTCGCTATATCAAAGTTAGACATTGTAATGTTTTTATCTGGGATGTTATTAGTTATTTGATTTATTTCTATATTATCTTGTTTATCTTCTTCTTCTTCACTTTCTATATTTTCATAAATTTCTGTTTTCAATTCTAAAATTTTTTGTATTTCTCTATATGTGGTATTATATTTATGAGCAAATGTTGTGTAATCAGAAGATCTTGATAATGTTTGGTAGGTTTCATAGAATTCCCTTTTTGATTTTTCAAGGAATAATTTTTTAGACAATAGATAATCTGAGGAGAATTTTCTATTTGGATTCTTTTTGAAAATGGCCAAAACTTTTTCTAATTCGCTTATCAATTGTTTAAGATTTTGAGTCATTAAAAATAATTTTTAAAATTGCTTATTTATTTATTTAATTACATATTATTTATCTTATTTTTTATTTATTATATATTTGTGTTTCTATTTATTT
The DNA here is from genome assembly GCA_932526495.1 of Bombylius major. Taxonomy (NCBI): domain Eukaryota; kingdom Metazoa; phylum Arthropoda; class Insecta; order Diptera; family Bombyliidae; genus Bombylius; species Bombylius major. The sequence goes on along the minus strand of OW052042.1, from coordinate 22,281,654 downwards.
CTTTTTTGATTGTTTTTGTTAAGATTTTCTTAATGTACTTAATTATAATTATACTAATAAAAAATGTTATTAAACTAATTGTAATATATTTAATTAAATTAGCTGCTTCTTCATGTTGATTGTTGTTATTGTTGTTGGACGTGCTTATTATTATTTCTTCGTTCGGCTTTGAGCTTTTGTTTCCCATTTATTCTTGCCTTTTCACGCCTTCTTAAGTATTTGATTGTTTGTAAAAATGAGGTCTTTTCCTTTTTGGTTATTGCTAAGTTCGCGAGTCTGTATAGGTCTGCTATCTGTCTTCTGTACTTAACTTTCAGGCCTCCTCTTTGTTTTCCTTGCTTCTCTTGTGCAACTACAGGTGTTGGTGTAATTTTCCTTTTTCTTTTGTACTCCTCTATTGTAAGTGGTCGAGGACCGGCTTTTGGATTTTCCTCAATCGCTTTTTTTATTGCCTCTTGATGATTCAGTTGCAAATGCGTTTTAACTTCTTCTTTTTCACTGGATTTGAATGTGCAAGGTACAACCGGACACTTCACAGAATTTGCGTTGTACAATTCTATTGCTTGTGTTGTTTTATCTGCGTGTTCCTTTTTGTAGTTTTCAGAAATCAGTTCTGTTGTCTTCTGCTTGTGGTTGAGATTGATATGTATAATTATCTCTTCCTTCTCAATCGATCTAAATGTACACCTGGTAGCTGGACACTTTATTGAGTTCTTACCATGCAGGATCGCCATGTAATGTATCTTTCAGGATGAATGTGAAGGTTCCTTTCTTTTGTACTAAATTTGTCGTTAATTGAGCGGCAGGGTCGCCATGTAATGTTTTGTTATCTTGGTGGTTGACTTTCTACTCGTCAGTATATAAATTTGAAAAACTTTGAGCGGCAAGTATATCTGCCTATATTTGCTCAATGGTGTTGGCAAAAATGCCGTACTGAAAATGGCAATAAATGCCGACTAGTTTCCGGAGTGGAAAAATAAAATGACTCAAGTTTTGTGTTCAAATCAAGAGTGTCTTCTTTATTGAAAAATGTCCAAGCTTATATACTAAATTTCTTACATTAAAATCCTAAAATATAATATTTCCTAGAAATACAATGAAATAGATTTAAGTCTAAAATTACAAATATTTGATCATCGATTTGTTAATAATTCATTGACACTTATTAAATTACAACCTGTTGGGAAATGCATTTGAAACAATTTAAATGAATTAATATTCTGCATAATGTTGCATTCTCAATTTACTTCAATAAATCAAATTATTTAAAAGAATTTAATTTGTTAAAAGAATTTATTTAGTTTGTAATTTCACTTTTACATTGAGGTCAAAGTACGTATCATATTTCTCTAGGTATGAAGTATTACAATTGAATGTTTACTAATTGCATGCTAAATACTAAGTGGAATCTGATCCAGTGTTATATGGAAAAATGCATAGTGTGCATTTTGATCATTACCTAATTATGTGTTATTGTTCTTTTGTGTATTATGTGTTTATATGCATTATGTTCATGACCTAATTATGTGTTATTGTACTTTTGTATGTTATGTGTTCATATGCATTACAAAGTACTTAGTAATCACTGGGTAAGTACTTAGTAATTACCACGTAAGTACTTAGTAATTACCACGTAAGTACTTAGTAATTACCGGGTAAGTACTTAGTAATTACCGGGTAAGTACTTAGTAATTATCGATAAGTACCTAGTAATTACCGGGTAATTGCCGGGTAAGTACTTAGTAATTACTGGGTAAGTACTTTGTAATTACCGTGTAAGTACTTAGTAATTACCGGGTAATTGCCGGGTAAGTACTTAGTAATTACCGTGTAAGTACTTAGTAATTACCGGGTAATTGCCGGGTAAGTACTTAGTAATTACTGGGTAAGTACTTAGTAATTACCACGTAAGTACTTATTAATTACAGGGTAATTCCGGGTAAGTACTTAGTAATTACCGGGTAAGTACTTAGTAATTACCGGGTAATTGCCGGGTAAGTACTTAGTAATTACCGTGTAAGTACTTAGTAATTACAGGGTAATTGCCGGGTAAGTACTTAGTAATTACTGGGTAAGTACTTAGTAATTACCACGTAAGTACTTAGTAATTACAGGGTAATTGCCGGGTAAGTACTTAGTAATTACCACGTAAGTACTTAGTAATTACCACGTAAGTACTTAGTAATTACCACGTAAGTACTTAGTAATTACCGGGTAATTGCCGGGTAAGTACTTAGTAATTACCGTGTAAGTACTTAGTAATTACCGGGTAATTGCCGGGTAGGTACTTAGTAATTACTGGGTAAGTACTTAGTAATTACCGTGTAAGTACTTAATAATTACAGGGTAATTGCCGGGTAAGTACTTAGTAATTGCCGGGTAAGTACTTAGTAATTACTGGGTAAGTACTTTGTAATTACTGCGGATTTGGGGATTTCAGTGGCATCCTGCTTAAACCGATTCAATTGTGCAATACAGTTGATCGTATCTACTAATGGTCTGAATCCACCTCCGGAACGGGTACAATTCTGTTTATTGCTCTTGTTGACTGTTGGTGCGCTTCTGCTGAGCGCTTATGAGGCGCCCAGGAAGTGGAAGGACCACCAGAGAACAAGACTGTCGGGGAGTAAGAGATCCTGGACTCATCCTTCGCTAACGCTTGATCTACAGGTGGAAGAACTTCCAGACCAACTTTTATTTTACCGATCTCCAAGCCCACTATCAACAATCATCCTCAGGCGCGCCTAACGAGAGGTAGATGATTTTTTGTTAGATCACAAATCCCTCAGCCACCATTGGAAGAAGGTTGACTCTTGGATTTCGAATAAAATAAAATTGTGAGCAAAATCGAATCAGATGTACATATTACTACATACACCTGACCGTCCTAAACACAAAATCAAAATCTAGACCGATTCAATTGTGCAATACAGTTGATCGGATCTAGTAATAAAAACCTAATAAGTCATGTATCAGTTTTTTTCTCAATAAATATACACACACACATGTAATAAAACAAATTGTCCTTTTTTTTTGCTTTTTTTTTCTACTTACTTTCTGCTCTATGTATATATCCCAATTTCTTACTTACTTTAGATGAATATATAATTTTGAAGGCAATACTCGTATGTTTGTTTGTTTTTACATTTTTACAACTTGAATTTCTTTTTAAGGCATTCATTCTCTTATCACAAGATTTTTTCATTCTTACCTGGAAATTGCTAACATTGAACCACCATAAATAAATATATTCCGAATCTATTTTTTTGCATTTACTATCCTTTTCTTCTTCTTTTATTTTATTTTATTTTTAATTCTTTTATTTATATAGTTTAGATTAGGAATACACGATTTATAAATAAACATAATATTAAAAAACAAAATTGACAATTAAATTGACAGGAAATTGACAGGTTAAACCTCAGATCTAAACCATTATTTTTAGTTATTCAAAAGTGAGGTTATGTCTGTTCAATTGAATTGGTTTATTCACCTATCCAATGGAAGCATTTATTCACCTTTCTCACCAATTAATGAAAAAAGTGAATTATCTAAAAATTTACATATCTGATTATTTATATACATATAACAAAACAATAATAACATATTATATTATAACAAAAACCAATTACTTCCTTCATCAATGATCAAAATTCATCAAAAAACAATCTCCAACTAACTTCTAACTCAACCTCAGGATTAAACCATTTTTCAATGTAATAATATATGCATTATATATTGACATTCAATATATGACATTACAGTCACATTTTGTGAAAATATTTTATTTAGTTTAATATTTTATTTAATTAATATAATTAATATAATATAATTATATAATATATTATATTGAAGTGGCTATTAGAAAAACAACAAATAACAAATATTTGTTTTATGGCTGATGTTGGTCAAGATGAAGATTTTATTAAAGCTGGTGGTGCTAGTGAGGTAAAAATGTGATACAAGAAAAGAAGTGAATTAATTTGAATCCTTTTTTTTTTCTTTATATAAAGGATCATTAAGGATATGGCCATCAATTCAAATGGGTTCAAATGGAACGGAATGATATATTGTATCATTCTGAATTAATTGCATTGTATTATCTGGTATTGTATGTGCAATCTGTGTATCTACATGTAATAATGGTAGAGTATGTTGCAAAATAAGGATTTGTATTGAGTTCAATTGAAGGTAGTATAATTTGCGGTATCATTATTATTTTTAATAAATTTAAAAAAAAAAAGAAAAAAAAAACAGAAAAAAAAGAACAATTTAAAAATCCAGAAAATTGATTACAATTCTTTTTTGTTTTATTACATGTGTGTGTGTATATTTATTGAGAAAAAAACTGATACATGACTTATTAGGTTTTTATTACTAGATCCGATCAACTGTATTGCACAATTGAATCGGTCTAGATTTTGATTTTGTGGTTAGGACGGTCAGGTGTATGTAGTAATATGTACATCTGATTCGATTTTGCTCACAATTTTATTTTATTCGAAATCCAAGAGTCAACCTTCTTCCAATGGTGGCTGAGGGATTTGTGATCTAACAAAAAATCATCTACCTCTCGTTAGGCGCGCCTGAGGATGATTGTTGATAGTGGGCTTGAGATCGGTAAAATAAAAGTTGGTCTGGAAGTTCTTCCACCTGTAGATCAAGCGTTAGCGGAGGATGAGTCCAGGATCTCTTACTCCCCGACAGTCTTGTTCTCTGGTGGTCCTTCCACTTCCTGGGCGCCTCATACGCGCTCAGCAGAAGCGCACCAACAACAAGAGCATCAACAGAATGGTACTCGTTCCGGAGGCGGATTCAGACCATTAGTAGATACGATCAACTGTATTGCACAATTGAATCGGTCTAGATGAATATACTCTACCATTACATTGTTCATACGTATGAATAGTATCCCACAATTAATTGTTTTATCCGATAACTTCTAGATAATTGATTTACCTGAAAAATATATAGATATGTAGATACTTCTATGATCTACTATATAGATTGCACATACAATACCAGATAATACTTTATTTCTGCAATTAATTCAGAATGATACAATATATCATTCCGCTCCATTTGAACCCATTTGAATTGATGGCCATATCCTTAATGATCCTTTATATAAAGAAAAAAAATTCTTGATAATTCAAACTAAAATTACATTAAATTATTCTATAAAATTTATTAAAAGAATTTCTATTGCTGTAATTCACATTAAAAACACAAAATGAACTTTTAAATAAACGATTTAAATATTTGATATATTTAAATATTAATTTATTTAAATAAACTTTTAAATTTTACATTAAACAACTATTAATTACTACTTACTTTGTCGCGATATTTGATATTACGCGACGGTATCAGCAGTCCAAGTCTATTTTACCCCAAAGAGTATAATGGCAGAGAATTCCATACAACCGACCACTTTCGACCTTAAAACTAGTATGAATCAGCCAAAATAGAGTACCTAGGTAGTAATGCGCTAGTTGTAACAATTTTTTTCCTACTTGATAATTTGGTATAATAAGAATAGTCTAAAATAATTTTAGCTGACCGTTGTAATACACTCATACTCGTTACAACTTGGTCGTGCCACCATAAGGTGTATTTTCAGCAGTTGTAATAACCGGGTTTAAACCAGTTTGGGACAGTGGCACTGCTACTTGATGGGTAGTATCTGAATGAAGCTGGTTTGGACAGATATACAGTGTGTGACAAAACTAAAGCAAATAAATTGAAAAATGATGTACAGTATAATGTGGTAGGTAAAAATTCGCTTATACTTCGAAAAACTGCAACATATTTTATAAATATAATAATATAATATAAATATAAATATTATTTATTTACGGTACCACTTTGATTAAAAAAAATTTTTGCTACTTATCGGTAGAAACTCGTTTAGCTGTCACGTCCGTTACAAAATATGTCACATTGCATTGTTCCTTGTCAAATTTTGCCAAAATATTCTTTCAAGTGTCTACAGTACCTATAATTAAAAATAATTTTTGGAATTGTTTATATGAAAATTTTAGGATATTCAGTAAAATATACGGAAAACCTTGAAATTCGAAATCGTCGGCGTCACACCCGTTACGCTACTAAAATGACGATTCTGATTAGAAATATTTGGAGTTTTCTGTTTTATCGTAACCGTCGTTTGCTTTCACTAGAAGCATCTTGAAGGTATATTAAGAACATAAAAATATAATCAGAATGCAATTGCCGTAAAAGTTTTTCAATATAAAGAGTCAGGATGTCACACCCGTTACTAAATGGAATTCTCCAAATGTAAACGCATCTACAGCAAGGTTGTAGTGCAAGTGATGATGATGACAAATAAATAAGAAACTTATTTTTGTATTTTATTTTAATGATTTTTTTTAAATTCTTTTTATTTTTTTAAAATAAAATTTACAACAAAAAAGATTGTGATAGAATACAGGTATAGCTCGATTTAGAAAAGTTGCCAAATCGTATTATACTAGAAATCTATGCGCAGAAGAAAAATACTTACACACATGCATTTTTGTTGTTGTGAATTCTAAGAAAGAGGTTTCTTCCTTCGTATATATATACACAAGAAGATCACTAACACATGTAAGACATGCGCGAGATTCGCCAACTCATAATATTTTGACTATAAATTTTTTAATTTTTTTTTTTTTTTTTTGATATAAAATAAATTCATGAATATAATACGTATTGTGTTTTATTTTTCCTCTTTTTTTTTTTTGATTAAAAATATTTTAATTAAAAATTTGAAAGGTGGAAAAACTAAAAAAAAAGGAAGAAAAAAGCCTTTGTACCTTATGTTATAAATACATTTACAATGTAAAATTATCATTATCTTTCTTAAGATCTTCAATTGTTCTTTCTAATAATTGAATTTTTTCAATTGATTTTTTCATATTACATTTTGTATTTTCATTCACTTCACGATATTTTTCAATTTCATTTTGTAATTCTTTGATAGTATTCATAAATATTTGAATAAGATTTTGTGTTTGTTTCATCATGTCTAATTTTAATTTTTCAATTATTTCATTTAGTTTTAAGTTATCTTTTTGCAAATCATTATTTTGTGTTTTAATTAATGATAATCTTTCATGATGTTCTTTTATTTGTTTTTCAATATTTAAAATATGTATTGCATTTTCTTCCAGTAATTTATCTTTTATTTTAATATCTTTTAAAAATTCATTTAATTTTTTTAAACATTTATTTTGTTGTTCTTTTGTCATATTGATTTTTTCTTTTAAAAATTCTTTAATATGTTTTTCAGAAACTGTTAATAATTCTTCTAAATTATTAACTTTATCATTTACAGTTTTATTTTGTAAATTTAAATTATCAATTTCTTCTTGTAATACATGTGATGTTTTAATTAAATTTAAATAATTTCTTGCTAATTTTTCAACGTAATTTTTAAATACAATAAATGTTTCTGTTACATCACCTTCATGTCTTTGATGTTCTGGGGCCCACGGCATACACATAACAAGGCAATGTAAATATCGTAGTGACCGTTAGCATTGTGACGTCATCCTGGTCGTTTTATATGAAACAAATGAATAAAATTAAAAAAAAAAGAAAAATTTATATGCTCAGACGACCTGAGTGACGTCACAAAACAAATGAAAAAATTTCTTTACATTACTGGGTAAGTACTTAGTAATTATCGATAAGTACTTAGTAAGTACTTAGTAATTACCGGTAGGTACATAGTAATTACCGAGCAAGTACTTAGTAATCACTGGGTAAGTACTTAGTAATTACCACGTGAGTACTAAGTAATTACCACGTAAGTACTTAGCAATTACCGGGTAAGTACTTAGTAATTACAGGGTAATTGCCGGGTAAGTACTTAGAAATTACCGGGTAAGTACTTAGTAATTACCACGTAAGTACTTAGTAATTACCGGGTAATTGCCGGGTAAGTACTTCGTAATTACTGGGTAAGTACTTAGTAATTACCGTGTAACTACTTAGTAATTACCGATAAGTACTTAGTAATTACCGGTAGGTACTTAGTAATTACCGAGCAAGTACTTAGTAATCACTGGGTTAATACTTAGTAATTACCACGTAAGTACTTAGTAATTACCACGTAAGTACTAAGTAATTACCACGTAAGTACTTAGTAATTACCGGGTAAGTACTTAGTAATTACCACGTAAGTACTTAGTAATTACCGGGTAATTGCCGGGTAAGTACTTAGTAATTACCGTGTAAGTACTTAGTAATTACCGGGTAATTGCCGGGTAAGCACTTAGTAATTACTGGGTAAGTACTTTGTAATTACCGTGTAAGTACTTAGTAATTACCACGTAAGTACTTAGTAATTACCGTGTAAGTACTTAGTAAGTACTTAGTAATTACTGGTAGGTAAATAGTAATTACCGAGCAAGTACTTAGTAATCACTGGGTAAGTACTTAGTAATTACCACGTGAGTACTAAGTAATTACCACGTAAGTACTTAGCAATTACCGGGTAAGTACTTAGTAATTACAGGGTAATTGCCGGGTAAGTACTTAGAAATTACCGGGTAAGTACTTTGTAATTACCACGTAAGTACTTAGTAATTACCGGGTAATTGCCGGGTAAGTACTTCGTAATTACTGGGTAAGTACTTAGTAATTACCGTGTAACTACTTAGTAATTACCGATAAGTACTTAGTAATTACCGGTAGGTACTTAGTAATTACCGAGCAAGTACTTAGTAATCACTGGGAAAGTACTTAGTAATTACCACGTAAGTACTTAGTAATTACCGGGTAATTGCCGGGTAAGTACTTAAGAATTACCGTGTAAGTACTTAGTAATTACCGATAAGTACTTAGTAATTACCGGTAGGTACTTAGTAATTACCGAGCAAGTACTTAGTAATCACTGGGTTAATACTTAGTAATTACCACGTAAGTACTTAGTAATTACCACGTAAGTACTTAGTAATTACCGGGTAAGTACTTAGTAATTACCACGTAAGTACTTAGTAATTACCGGGTAATTGCCGGGTAAGTACTTAGTAATTACCGTGTAAGTACTTAGTAATTACCGGGTAATTGCCGGGTAAGTACTTAGTAATTACTGGGTAAGTACTTTGTAATTACCGTGTAAGTACTTAGTAATTACCACGTAAGTACTTAGTAATTACCGGGTAATTGCCGGGTAAGTACTTAGTAATTACCGGGTAAGTACTTAGTTATTACCGATAAGTACTTAGTAATTACCGGTAGGTACTTAGTAATTACCGAGCAAGTACTTAGTAATTACCGGGTAAGTACTTAGTAATCACTGGGTAAGTACTTAGTAATTACCACGTAAGTACTTAGTAATTACCGGGTAAGTACTTAGTAATTACCGGGTAATTGCGGGTAAGTACTTTGTAATTACCGTGTAAGTACTTAGTAATTACCACGTAAGTACTTAGTAATTACCGGGTAATTGCGGGTAAGTACTTAGTAATTACCGAGCAAGTACTTAGTAATCACTGGGTGAGTACTTAGTAATTACCACGTAAGTACTAAGTAATTACCACGTAAGTACTTAGTAATTACCGGGTAAGTACTTAGTAATTACCACGTAAGTACTTAGTAATTACCGGGTAATTGCCGGGTAAGTACTTAGTAATTACTGGGTAAGTACTTTGTAATTACCGTGTAAGTACTTAGTAATTACCACGTAAGTACTTATTAATTACAGGGTAATTGCCGGGTAAGTACTAAGTAATTACCACGTAAGTACTTAGTAATTACCACGTAAGTACTTAGTAATTACCGGGTAATTGCCGGGTAAGTACTTAGTAATTACCGTGTAAGTACTTAGTAATTACCGGGTAATTGCCGGGTAGGTACTTAGTAATTACTGGGTAAGTACTTAGTAATTACCGTGTAAGTACTTAGTAATTACAGGGTAATTGCCGGGTAAGTACTTAGTAATTACCGGATAAGTACTTAGTAATTACCACGTAAGTACTTAGTAATTACCGGGTAATTGCCGGGTAAGTACTTAGTAATTACTGGGTAAGTACTTTGTAATTACCGTGGATTTGGGGATTTCAGTGGCATCCTGCTTAAACCGATTCAATTGTGCAATACAGTTGATCGTATCTACTAATGGTCTGAATCCGCCTCCGGAACGGGTACCATTCTGTTTATTGCTCTTGTTGACTGTTGGTGCGCTTCTGCTGAGCGCTTATGAGGCGCCCAGGAAGTGGAAGGACCACCAGAGAACAAGACTGTCGGGGAGTAAGAGATCCTGGACTCATCCTCCGCTAACGCTTGATCTACAGGTGGAAGAACTTCCAGACCAACTTTTATTTTACCGATCTCCAAGCCCACTATCAACAATCTTCCTCTGACGCGCCTAACGAGAGGTAGATGATTTTTTGTTAGATCACAAGCCCCTCAGCCACCATTGAAAGAAGGTTGACTCTTGGATTTCGGATAAAATAAAATTGTGAGCAAAATCGAGTCAGATGTACATATTACTACATACACCTGACCGTCCTAACCACAAAATCAAAATCTAGACCGATTCAATTGTGCAATACAGTTGATCGGATCTAGTAATAAAAACCTAATAAGTCATGTATCAGTTTTTTTCTCAATAAATATACACACACACATGTAATAAAACAAATTGTCCTTTTTTTTTGCTTTTTTTCTTCTACTTACTTTCTGCTCTATGTATATATCCCAATTTCTTACTTACTTTAGATGAATATATAATTTTGAAGGCAATACTCGTATGTTTGTTTGTTTTTACATTTTTACAACTTGAATTTCTTTTTAAGGCATTCATTCTCTTATCACAAGATTTTTTCATTCTTACCTGGAAATTGCTAACATTGAACCACCATAAATAAATATATTCCGAATCTATTTTTTTGCATTTACTATCCTTTTCTTCTTCTTTTATTTTATTTTATTTTTAATTCTTTTATTTATATAGTTTAGATTAGGAATACACGATTTATAAATAAACATAATATTAAAAAACAAAATTGACAATTAAATTGACAGGAAATTGACAGGTTAAACCTCAGATCTAAACCATTATTTTTAGTTGTTCAAAAGTGAGGTTATGTCTGTTCAATTGAATTGGTTTATTCACCTATCCAATGGAAGCATTTATTCACCTTTCTCACCAATTAATGAAAAAAGTGAATTATCTAAATATTTACATATCTGATTATTTATATACATATAACAAAACAATAATAACATATTATATTATAACAAAAACCAATTACTTCCTTCATCAATGATCAAAATTCATCAAAAAACAATCTCCAACTAACTTCTAACTCAACCTCAGGATTAAACCATTTTTCAATATAATAATATGTATATGCATTATATATTGACATTCAATATATGACATTACAGTCACATTTTGTGAAAATATTTTATTTAGTTTAATATTTTATTTAATTAATATAATTAATATAATATAATTATATAATATATTATATTGAAGTGGCTATTAGAAAAACAACAAATAACAAATATTTGTTTTATGGCTGATGTTGGTCAAGATGAAGATTTTATTAAAGCTGGTGGTGCTAGTGAGGTTAAAATGTGATACAAGAAAAGAAGTGAATTAATTTGAATCCTTTTTTTTTTCTTTATATAAAGGATCATTAAGGATATGGCCATCAATTCAAATGGGTTCAAATGGAACGGAATGATATATTGTATCATTCTGAATTAATTGCATTGTATTATCTGGTATTGTATGTGCAATCTGTGTATCTACATGTAATAATGGTAGAGTATGTTGCAAAATAAGGATTTGTATTGAGTTCAATTGAAGGTAGTATAATTTGCGTTATCATTATTATTTTTAATAAATTTAAAAAAAAAAAGAAAAAAAAAAACAGAAAAAAAAGAACAATTTAAAAATCCAGAAAATTGATTACAATTCTTTTTTGTTTTATTACATGTGTGTGTGTATATTTATTGAGAAAAAAACTGATACATGACTTATTAGGTTTTTATTACTAGATCCGATCAACTGTATTGCACAATTGAATCGGTCTAGATTTTGATTTTGTGGTTAGGACGGTCAGGTGTATGTAGTAATATGTACATCTGATTCGATTTTGCTCACAATTTTATTTTATTCGAAATCCAAGAGTCAACCTTCTTCCAATGGTGGCTGAGGGATTTGTGATCTAACAAAAAATCATCTACCTCTCGTTAGGCGCCCCTGAGGATGATTGTTGATAGTGCGCTTGGAGATCGGTATAATCAAAGTTGGTCTGGAAGTTCTTCCACCTGTAGATCAAGCGTTAGCGGAGGATGAGTCCAGGATCTCTTACTCCCCGACAGTCTTGTTCTCTGGTGGTCCTTCCACTTCCTGGGCGCCTCATACGCGCTCAGCAGAAGCGCACCAACAACAAGAGCATCAACAGAATGGTACCCGTTCCGGAGGCGGATTCAGACCATTAGTAGATACGATCAACTGTATTGCACAATTGAATCGGTCTAGATGAATATACTCTACCATTACATTGTTCATACGTATGAATAGTATCCCACAATTAATTGTTTTATCCGATAACTTCTAGATAATTGATTTACCTGAAAAATATATAGATATGTAGATACTTCTATGATCTACTATGTAGATTGCACATACAATACCAGATAATTCTTTATTTCTGCAATTAATTCAGAATGATACAATATATCATTCCGTTCCATTTGAACCCATTTGAATTGATGGCCATATCCTTAATGATCCTTTACATAAAGAAAAAAAATTCTTGATAATTCAAACTAAAATTACATTAAATTATTCTATAAAATTTATTAAAAGAATTTCTATTGCTGTAATTCACATTAAAAACACAAATTGAACTTTTAAATAAACGATTTAAATATTTGATATATTTAAATATTAATTTATTTAAATAAACTTTTAAATTTTACATTAAACAACTATTAATTACTACTTACTTTGTCGCGATATTTGATATTACGCGACGGTATCAGCAGTCCAAGTCTATTTTACCCCAAAGAGTATAAGGGCAGAGAATTCCATACAACCGACCACTTTCGACCTTAAAACTAGTATGAATCAGCCAAAATAGAGTACCTAGGTAGTAATGCGCTAGTTGTAACAATTTTTTTCCTACTTGATAATTTGGTATAATAAGAATAGTCTAAAATAATTTTAGCTGACCGTTGTAATACACTCATACTCGTTACAACTTGGTCGTGCCACCATAAGGTGTATTTTCAGCAGTTGTAATAACCGGGTTTAAACCAGTTTGGGACAGTGGCACTGCTACTTGATGGGTAGTATCTGAATGAAGCTGGTTTGGACAGATATACAGTGTGTGACAAAACTAAAGCAAATAAATTGAAAAATGATGTACAGTATAATGTGGTAGGTAAAAATTCGCTTATACTTCGAAAAACTGCAACATATTTTATAAATATAATAATATAATATAAATATAAATATTATTTATTTACGGTACCACTTTGATTAAAAAAAATTTTTGCTACTTATCGGTAGAAACTCGTTTAGCTGTCACGTCCGTTACAAAATATGTCACATTGCATTGTTCCTTGTCAAATTTTGCCAAAATATTCTTTCAAGTGTCTACAGTACCTATAATTAAAAATAATTTTTGGAATTGTTTATATGAAAATTTTAGGATATTCAGTAAAATATACGGAAAACCTTGAAATTCGAAATCGTCGGCGTCACACCCGTTACGCTACTAAAATGACGATTCTGATTAGAAATATTTGGAGTTTTCTGTTTTATCGTAACCGTCGTTTGCTTTCACTAGAAGCATCTTGAAGGTATATTAAGAACATAAAAATATAATCAGAATGCAATTGCTGTAAAAGTTTTTCAATATAAAGAGTCAGGATGTCACACCCGTTACTAAATGGAATTCTCCAAATGTAAACGCATCTACAGCAAGGTTGTAGTGCAAGTGATGATGATGACAAATAAATAAGAAACTTATTTTTGTATTTTATTTTAATGATTTTTTTTAAATTCTTTTTATTTTTTTAAAATAAAATTTACAACAAAAAAGATTGTGATAGAATACAGGTATAGCTCGATTTAGAAAAGTTGCCAAATCGTATTATACTAGAAATCTATGCGCAGAAGAAAAATACTTACACACATGCATTTTTGTTGTTGTGAATTCTAAGAAAGAGGTTTCTTCCTTCGTATATATATACACAAGAAGATCACTAACACATGTAAGACATGCGCGAGATTCGCCAACTCATAATATTTTGACTATAAATTTTTTAATTTTTTTTTTTTTTTGATATAAAATAAATTCATGAATATAATACGTATTGTGTTTTATTTTTCCTCTTTTTTTTTTTTATTAAAAATATTTTAATTAAAAATTTGAAAGGTGGAAAAACTAAAAAAAAAGGAAGAAAAAAGCCTTTGTACCTTATGTTATAAATACATTTACAATGTAAAATTATCATTATCTTTCTTAAGATCTTCAATTGTTCTTTCTAATAATTGAATTTTTTCAATTGATTTTTTCATATTACATTTTGTATTTTCATTCACTTCACGATATTTTTCAATTTCATTTTGTAATTCTTTGATAGTATTAATAAATATTTGAATAAGATTTTGTGTTTGTTTCATCATGTCTAATTTTAATTTTTCAATTATTTCATTTAGTTTTAAGTTATCTTTTTGCAAATCATTATTTTGTGTTTTAATTAATGATAATCTTTCATGATGTTCTTTTATTTGTTTTTCAATATTTAAAATATGTATTGCATTTTCTTCCAGTAATTTATCTTTTATTTTAATATCTTTTAAAAATTCATTTAATTTTTTTAAACATTTATTTTGTTGTTCTTTTGTCATATTGATTTTTTCTTTTAAAAATTCTTTAATATGTTTTTCAGAAACTGTTAATAATTCTTCTAAATTATTAACTTTATCATTTACAGTTTTATTTTGTAAATTTAAATTATCAATTTCTTCTTGTAATACATGTGATGTTTTAATTAAATTTAAATAATTTCTTGCTAATTTTTCAACGTAATTTTTAAATACAATAAATGTTTCTGTTACATCACCTTCATGTCTTTGATGTTCTGGGGCCCACGGCATACACATAACAAGGCAATGTAAATATCGTAGTGACCGTTAGCATTGTGACGTCATCCTGGTCGTTTTATATGAAACAAATGAATAAAATTAAAAAAAAAAGAAAAATTTATATGCTCAGACGACCTGAGTGACGTCACAAAACAAATGAAAAAATTTCTTTACATTACTGGGTAAGTACTTAGTAATTACCGTGTAAGTACTTAGTAATTATCGATAAGTACTTAGTAAGTACTTAGTAATTACCAGTAGGTACATAGTAATTACCGAGCAAGTACTTAGTAATCACTGGGTAAGTACTTAGTAATTACCACGTGAGTACTAAGTAATTACCACGTAAGTACTTAGCAATTACCGGGTAAGTACTTAGTAATTACCACGTAAGTACTTAGTAATTACCGGGTAATTGCCGGGTAAGTACTTCGTAATTACTGGGTAAGTACTTAGTAATTACCGTGTAAGTACTTAGTAATTACCGATAAGTACTTAGTAATTACCGGTAGGTACTTAGTAATTACCGAGCAAGTACTTAGTAATCACTGGGAAAGTACTTAGTAATCACTGGGTTAATACTTAGTAATTACCGGGTAATTGCCGGGTAAGTACTTAAGAATTACCGTGTAAGTACTTAGTAATTACCGGTAGGTACTTAGTAATTACAGGGTAATTGCCGGGTAAGTACTTAGTACTTACCGGGTAAGTACTTAGTAATTACCACGTAAGTACTTAGTAATTACCGGGTAATTGCCGGGTAAGTACTTAGTAATTACTGGGTAAGTACTTAGTAATTACCGTGTAAGTACTTAGTAATTACCGATAAGTACTTAGTAAGTGCTTAGTAATTACCGGTAGGTACTTAGTAATTACCGAGCCAGTACTTAGTAATCACTGGGTAAGTACTTAGTAATTAGCGGGTAATTGCCAGGTAAGTACTTAGTAATTACTGGGTAAGTACTTAGTAATTACCGTGTAAGTACTTAGTAATTACAGGGTAATTGCCGGGTAAGTACTTAGTAATTACCGTGTAAGTACTTAGTAATTACCGATAAGTACTTAGTAAGTACTTAGTAATTACCAGTAGGTACATAGTAATTACCGAGCAAGTACTTAGTAATCACTGGGTAAGTACTTAGTAATTACCACGTAAGTACTAAGTAATTACCACGTAAGTACTTAGTAATTACCGGGTAAGTACTTAGTAATTACCGTGAAGTACTTAGTAATTACCACGTAAGTACTTAGTAATTACAGGGTAATTGCCGGGTAAGTACTTAGTAATTACCGGGTAAGTACTTAGTAATTACCGGCTAAGTACTTAGTAATTACCGGGTAAGTACTTAGTAATTACCACGTAAGTACTTAGTAATTACCGGGTAATTGCCGGGTATGTACTTAGTAATTACTGGGTAAGTACTTTGTAATTACCGTGGATTTGGGGATTTCAGTGGCATCCTGCTTAAACCGATTCAATTGTGCAATACAGTTGATCGTATCTACTAATGGTCTGAATCCGCCTCCGGAACGGGTACCATTCTGTTTATTGCTCTTGTTGACTGTTGGTGCGCTTCTGCTGAGCGCTTATGAGGCGCCCAGGAAGTGGAAGGACCACCAGAGAACAAGACTGTCGGGGAGTAAGAGATCCTGGACTCATCCTCCGCTAACGCTTGATCTACAGGTGGAAGAACTTCCAGACCAACTTTTATTTTACCGATCTCCAAGCCCACTATCAACAATCTTCCTCTGACGCGCCTAACGAGAGGTAGATGATTTTTTGTTAGATCACAAGCCCCTCAGCCACCATTGAAAGAAGGTTGACTCTTGGATTTCGGATAAAATAAAATTGTGAGCAAAATCGAGTCAGATGTACATATTACTACATACACCTGACCGTCCTAACCACAAAATCAAAATCTAGACCGATTCAATTGTGCAATACAGTTGATCGGATCTAGTAATAAAAACCTAATAAGTCATGTATCAGTTTTTTTCTCAATAAATATACACACACACATGTAATAAAACAAATTGTCCTTTTTTTTTGCTTTTTTTCTTCTACTTACTTTCTGCTCTATGTATATATCCCAATTTCTTACTTACTTTAGATGAATATATAATTTTGAAGGCAATACTCGTATGTTTGTTTGTTTTTACATTTTTACAACTTGAATTTCTTTTTAAGGCATTCATTCTCTTATCACAAGATTTTTTCATTCTTACCTGGAAATTGCTAACATTGAACCACCATAAATAAATATATTCCGAATCTATTTTTTTGCATTTACTATCCTTTTCTTCTTCTTTTATTTTATTTTATTTTTAATTCTTTTATTTATATAGTTTAGATTAGGAATACACGATTTATAAATAAACATAATATTAAAAAACAAAATTGACAATTAAATTGACAGGAAATTGACAGGTTAAACCTCAGATCTAAACCATTATTTTTAGTTGTTCAAAAGTGAGGTTATGTCTGTTCAATTGAATTGGTTTATTCACCTATCCAATGGAAGCATTTATTCACCTTTCTCACCAATTAATGAAAAAAGTGAATTATCTAAATATTTACATATCTGATTATTTATATACATATAACAAAACAATAATAACATATTATATTATAACAAAAACCAATTACTTCCTTCATCAATGATCAAAATTCATCAAAAAACAATCTCCAACTAACTTCTAACTCAACCTCAGGATTAAACCATTTTTCAATATAATAATATGTATATGCATTATATATTGACATTCAATATATGACATTACAGTCACATTTTGTGAAAATATTTTATTTAGTTTAATATTTTATTTAATTAATATAATTAATATAATATAATTATATAATATATTATATTGAAGTGGCTATTAGAAAAACAACAAATAACAAATATTTGTTTTATGGCTGATGTTGGTCAAGATGAAGATTTTATTAAAGCTGGTGGTGCTAGTGAGGTTAAAATGTGATACAAGAAAAGAAGTGAATTAATTTGAATCCTTTTTTTTTTCTTTATATAAAGGATCATTAAGGATATGGCCATCAATTCAAATGGGTTCAAATGGAACGGAATGATATATTGTATCATTCTGAATTAATTGCATTGTATTATCTGGTATTGTATGTGCAATCTGTGTATCTACATGTAATAATGGTAGAGTATGTTGCAAAATAAGGATTTGTATTGAGTTCAATTGAAGGTAGTATAATTTGCGGTATCATTATTATTTTTAATAAATTTAAAAAAAAAAAGAAAAAAAAAAACAGAAAAAAAAGAACAATTTAAAAATCCAGAAAATTGATTACAATTCTTTTTTGTTTTATTACATGTGTGTGTGTATATTTATTGAGAAAAAAACTGATACATGACTTATTAGGTTTTTATTACTAGATCCGATCAACTGTATTGCACAATTGAATCGGTCTAGATTTTGATTTTGTGGTTAGGACGGTCAGGTGTATGTAGTAATATGTACATCTGATTCGATTTTGCTCACAATTTTATTTTATTCGAAATCCAAGAGTCAACCTTCTTCCAATGGTGGCTGAGGGATTTGTGATCTAACAAAAAATCATCTACCTCTCGTTAGGCGCCCCTGAGGATGATTGTTGATAGTGCGCTTGGAGATCGGTAAAATAAAAGTTGGTCTGGAAGTTCTTCCACCTGTAGATCAAGCGTTAGCGGAGGATGAGTCCAGGATCTCTTACTCCCCGACAGTCTTGTTCTCTGGTGGTCCTTCCACTTCCTGGGCGCCTCATAAGCGCACCAACAGTCAACAAGAGCAATATACAGAATGGTACCCGTTCCGGAGGCGGATTCAGACCATTAGTAGATACGATCAACTGTATTGCACAATTGAATCGGTCTAGATGAATATACTCTACCATTACATTGTTCATACGTATGAATAGTATCCCACAATTAATTGTTTTATCCGATAACTTCTAGATAATTGATTTACCTGAAAAATATATAGATATGTAGATACTTCTATGATCTACTATGTAGATTGCACATACAATACCAGATAATTCTTTATTTCTGCAATTAATTCAGAATGATACAATATATCATTCCGTTCCATTTGAACCCATTTGAATTGATGGCCATATCCTTAATGATCCTTTACATAAAGAAAAAAAATTCTTGATAATTCAAACTAAAATTACATTAAATTATTCTATAAAATTTATTAAAAGAATTTCTATTGCTGTAATTCACATTAAAAACACAAATTGAACTTTTAAATAAACGATTTAAATATTTGATATATTTAAATATTAATTTATTTAAATAAACTTTTAAATTTTACATTAAACAACTATTAATTACTACTTACTTTGTCGCGATATTTGATATTACGCGACGGTATCAGCAGTCCAAGTCTATTTTACCCCAAAGAGTATAAGGGCAGAGAATTCCATACAACCGACCACTTTCGACCTTAAAACTAGTATGAATCAGCCAAAATAGAGTACCTAGGTAGTAATGCGCTAGTTGTAACAATTTTTTTCCTACTTGATAATTTGGTATAATAAGAATAGTCTAAAATAATTTTAGCTGACCGTTGTAATACACTCATACTCGTTACAACTTGGTCGTGCCACCATAAGGTGTATTTTCAGCAGTTGTAATAACCGGGTTTAAACCAGTTTGGGACAGTGGCACTGCTACTTGATGGGTAGTATCTGAATGAAGCTGGTTTGGACAGATATACAGTGTGTGACAAAACTAAAGCAAATAAATTGAAAAATGATGTACAGTATAATGTGGTAGGTAAAAATTCGCTTATACTTCGAAAAACTGCAACATATTTTATAAATATAATAATATAATATAAATATAAATATTATTTATTTACGGTACCACTTTGATTAAAAAAAATTTTTGCTACTTATCGGTAGAAACTCGTTTAGCTGTCACGTCCGTTACAAAATATGTCACATTGCATTGTTCCTTGTCAAATTTTGCCAAAATATTCTTTCAAGTGTCTACAGTACCTATAATTAAAAATAATTTTTGGAATTGTTTATATGAAAATTTTAGGATATTCAGTAAAATATACGGAAAACCTTGAAATTCGAAATCGTCGGCGTCACACCCGTTACGCTACTAAAATGACGATTCTGATTAGAAATATTTGGAGTTTTCTGTTTTATCGTAACCGTCGTTTGCTTTCACTAGAAGCATCTTGAAGGTATATTAAGAACATAAAAATATAATCAGAATGCAATTGCTGTAAAAGTTTTTCAATATAAAGAGTCAGGATGTCACACCCGTTACTAAATGGAATTCTCCAAATGTAAACGCATCTACAGCAAGGTTGTAGTGCAAGTGATGATGATGACAAATAAATAAGAAACTTATTTTTGTATTTTATTTTAATGATTTTTTTTAAATTCTTTTTATTTTTTTAAAATAAAATTTACAACAAAAAAGATTGTGATAGAATACAGGTATAGCTCGATTTAGAAAAGTTGCCAAATCGTATTATACTAGAAATCTATGCGCAGAAGAAAAATACTTACACACATGCATTTTTGTTGTTGTGAATTCTAAGAAAGAGGTTTCTTCCTTCGTATATATATACACAAGAAGATCACTAACACATGTAAGACATGCGCGAGATTCGCCAACTCATAATATTTTGACTATAAATTTTTTAATTTTTTTTTTTTTTTTGATATAAAATAAATTCATGAATATAATACGTATTGTGTTTTATTTTTCCTCTTTTTTTTTTTTATTAAAAATATTTTAATTAAAAATTTGAAAGGTGGAAAAACTAAAAAAAAAGGAAGAAAAAAGCCTTTGTACCTTATGTTATAAATACATTTACAATGTAAAATTATCATTATCTTTCTTAAGATCTTCAATTGTTCTTTCTAATAATTGAATTTTTTCAATTGATTTTTTCATATTACATTTTGTATTTTCATTCACTTCACGATATTTTTCAATTTCATTTTGTAATTCTTTGATAGTATTCATAAATATTTGAATAAGATTTTGTGTTTGTTTCATCATGTCTAATTTTAATTTTTCAATTATTTCATTTAGTTTTAAGTTATCTTTTTGCAAATCATTATTTTGTGTTTTAATTAATGATAATCTTTCATGATGTTCTTTTATTTGTTTTTCAATATTTAAAATATGTATTGCATTTTCTTCCAGTAATTTATCTTTTATTTTAATATCTTTTAAAAATTCATTTAATTTTTTTAAACATTTATTTTGTTGTTCTTTTGTCATATTGATTTTTTCTTTTAAAAATTCTTTAATATGTTTTTCAGAAACTGTTAATAATTCTTCTAAATTATTAACTTTATCATTTACAGTTTTATTTTGTAAATTTAAATTATCAATTTCTTCTTGTAATACATGTGATGTTTTAATTAAATTTAAATAATTTCTTGCTAATTTTTCAACGTAATTTTTAAATACAATAAATGTTTCTGTTACATCACCTTCATGTCTTTGATGTTCTGGGGCCCACGGCATACACATAACAAGGCAATGTAAATATCGTAGTGACCGTTAGCATTGTGACGTCATCCTGGTCGTTTTATATGAAACAAATGAATAAAATTAAAAAAAAAAGAAAAATTTATATGCTCAGACGACCTGAGTGACGTCACAAAACAAATGAAAAAATTTCTTTACATTACTGGGTAAGTACTTAGTAATTACCGTGTAAGTACTTAGTAATTATCGATAAGTACTTAGTAAGTACTTAGTAATTACCAGTAGGTACATAGTAATTACCGAGCAAGTACTTAGTAATCACTGGGTAAGTACTTAGTAATTACCACGTGAGTACTAAGTAATTACCACGTAAGTACTTAGCAATTACCGGGTAAGTACTTAGTAATTACCACGTAAGTACTTAGTAATTACCGGGTAATTGCCGGGTAAGTACTTCGTAATTACTGGGTAAGTACTTAGTAATTACCGTGTAAGTACTTAGTAATTACCGTGTAAGTACTTAGTAATTACCGATAAGTACTTAGTAATTACCGGTAGGTACTTAGTAATTACCGAGCAAGTACTTAGTAATCACTGGGAAAGTACTTAGTAATCACTGGGTTAATACTTAGTAATTACCGGGTAATTGCCGGGTAAGTACTTAAGAATTACCGTGTAAGTACTTAGTAATTACCGGTAGGTACTTAGTAATTACAGGGTAATTGCCGGGTAAGTACTTAGTACTTACCGGGTAAGTACTTAGTAATTACCACGTAAGTACTTAGTAATTACCGGGTAATTGCCGGGTAAGTACTTAGTAATTACTGGGTAAGTACTTAGTAATTACCGTGTAAGTACTTAGTAATTACCGATAAGTACTTAGTAAGTGCTTAGTAATTACCGGTAGGTACTTAGTAATTACCGAGCCAGTACTTAGTAATCACTGGGTAAGTACTTAGTAATTAGCGGGTAATTGCCAGGTAAGTACTTAGTAATTACTGGGTAAGTACTTAGTAATTACCGTGTAAGTACTTAGTAATTACAGGGTAATTGCCGGGTAAGTACTTAGTAATTACCGGGTAAGTACTTAGTAATTATCGATAAGTACTTAGTAAGTACTTAGTAATTACCAGTAGGTACATAGTAATTACCGAGCAAGTACTTAGTAATCACTGGGTAAGTACTTAGTAATTACCACGTAAGTACTAAGTAATTACCACGTAAGTACTTAGTAATTACCGGGTAAGTACTTAGTAATTACCGTGAAGTACTTAGTAATTACCACGTAAGTACTTAGTAATTACAGGGTAATTGCCGGGTAAGTACTTAGTAATTACCGGGTAAGTACTTAGTAATTACCGGCTAAGTACTTAGTAATTACCGGGTAAGTACTTAGTAATTACCACGTAAGTACTTAGTAATTACCGGGTAATTGCCGGGTATGTACTTAGTAATTACTGGGTAAGTACTTTGTAATTACCGTGGATTTGGGGATTTCAGTGGCATCCTGCTTAAACCGATTCAATTGTGCAATACAGTTGATCGTATCTACTAATGGTCTGAATCCGCCTCCGGAACGGGTACCATTCTGTTTATTGCTCTTGTTGACTGTTGGTGCGCTTCTGCTGAGCGCTTATGAGGCGCCCAGGAAGTGGAAGGACCACCAGAGAACAAGACTGTCGGGGAGTAAGAGATCCTGGACTCATCCTCCGCTAACGCTTGATCTACAGGTGGAAGAACTTCCAGACCAACTTTTATTTTACCGATCTCCAAGCCCACTATCAACAATCTTCCTCTGACGCGCCTAACGAGAGGTAGATGATTTTTTGTTAGATCACAAGCCCCTCAGCCACCATTGAAAGAAGGTTGACTCTTGGATTTCGGATAAAATAAAATTGTGAGCAAAATCGAGTCAGATGTACATATTACTACATACACCTGACCGTCCTAACCACAAAATCAAAATCTAGACCGATTCAATTGTGCAATACAGTTGATCGGATCTAGTAATAAAAACCTAATAAGTCATGTATCAGTTTTTTTCTCAATAAATATACACACACACATGTAATAAAACAAATTGTCCTTTTTTTTTGCTTTTTTTCTTCTACTTACTTTCTGCTCTATGTATATATCCCAATTTCTTACTTACTTTAGATGAATATATAATTTTGAAGGCAATACTCGTATGTTTGTTTGTTTTTACATTTTTACAACTTGAATTTCTTTTTAAGGCATTCATTCTCTTATCACAAGATTTTTTCATTCTTACCTGGAAATTGCTAACATTGAACCACCATAAATAAATATATTCCGAATCTATTTTTTTGCATTTACTATCCTTTTCTTCTTCTTTTATTTTATTTTATTTTTAATTCTTTTATTTATATAGTTTAGATTAGGAATACACGATTTATAAATAAACATAATATTAAAAAACAAAATTGACAATTAAATTGACAGGAAATTGACAGGTTAAACCTCAGATCTAAACCATTATTTTTAGTTGTTCAAAAGTGAGGTTATGTCTGTTCAATTGAATTGGTTTATTCACCTATCCAATGGAAGCATTTATTCACCTTTCTCACCAATTAATGAAAAAAGTGAATTATCTAAATATTTACATATCTGATTATTTATATACATATAACAAAACAATAATAACATATTATATTATAACAAAAACCAATTACTTCCTTCATCAATGATCAAAATTCATCAAAAAACAATCTCCAACTAACTTCTAACTCAACCTCAGGATTAAACCATTTTTCAATATAATAATATGTATATGCATTATATATTGACATTCAATATATGACATTACAGTCACATTTTGTGAAAATATTTTATTTAGTTTAATATTTTATTTAATTAATATAATTAATATAATATAATTATATAATATATTATATTGAAGTGGCTATTAGAAAAACAACAAATAACAAATATTTGTTTTATGGCTGATGTTGGTCAAGATGAAGATTTTATTAAAGCTGGTGGTGCTAGTGAGGTTAAAATGTGATACAAGAAAAGAAGTGAATTAATTTGAATCCTTTTTTTTTTCTTTATATAAAGGATCATTAAGGATATGGCCATCAATTCAAATGGGTTCAAATGGAACGGAATGATATATTGTATCATTCTGAATTAATTGCATTGTATTATCTGGTATTGTATGTGCAATCTGTGTATCTACATGTAATAATGGTAGAGTATGTTGCAAAATAAGGATTTGTATTGAGTTCAATTGAAGGTAGTATAATTTGCGGTATCATTATTATTTTTAATAAATTTAAAAAAAAAAAGAAAAAAAAAAACAGAAAAAAAAGAACAATTTAAAAATCCAGAAAATTGATTACAATTCTTTTTTGTTTTATTACATGTGTGTGTGTATATTTATTGAGAAAAAAACTGATACATGACTTATTAGGTTTTTATTACTAGATCCGATCAACTGTATTGCACAATTGAATCGGTCTAGATTTTGATTTTGTGGTTAGGACGGTCAGGTGTATGTAGTAATATGTACATCTGATTCGATTTTGCTCACAATTTTATTTTATTCGAAATCCAAGAGTCAACCTTCTTCCAATGGTGGCTGAGGGATTTGTGATCTAACAAAAAATCATCTACCTCTCGTTAGGCGCCCCTGAGGATGATTGTTGATAGTGCGCTTGGAGATCGGTAAAATAAAAGTTGGTCTGGAAGTTCTTCCACCTGTAGATCAAGCGTTAGCGGAGGATGAGTCCAGGATCTCTTACTCCCCGACAGTCTTGTTCTCTGGTGGTCCTTCCACTTCCTGGGCGCCTCATAAGCGCACCAACAGTCAACAAGAGCAATATACAGAATGGTACCCGTTCCGGAGGCGGATTCAGACCATTAGTAGATACGATCAACTGTATTGCACAATTGAATCGGTCTAGATGAATATACTCTACCATTACATTGTTCATACGTATGAATAGTATCCCACAATTAATTGTTTTATCCGATAACTTCTAGATAATTGATTTACCTGAAAAATATATAGATATGTAGATACTTCTATGATCTACTATGTAGATTGCACATACAATACCAGATAATTCTTTATTTCTGCAATTAATTCAGAATGATACAATATATCATTCCGTTCCATTTGAACCCATTTGAATTGATGGCCATATCCTTAATGATCCTTTACATAAAGAAAAAAAATTCTTGATAATTCAAACTAAAATTACATTAAATTATTCTATAAAATTTATTAAAAGAATTTCTATTGCTGTAATTCACATTAAAAACACAAATTGAACTTTTAAATAAACGATTTAAATATTTGATATATTTAAATATTAATTTATTTAAATAAACTTTTAAATTTTACATTAAACAACTATTAATTACTACTTACTTTGTCGCGATATTTGATATTACGCGACGGTATCAGCAGTCCAAGTCTATTTTACCCCAAAGAGTATAAGGGCAGAGAATTCCATACAACCGACCACTTTCGACCTTAAAACTAGTATGAATCAGCCAAAATAGAGTACCTAGGTAGTAATGCGCTAGTTGTAACAATTTTTTTCCTACTTGATAATTTGGTATAATAAGAATAGTCTAAAATAATTTTAGCTGACCGTTGTAATACACTCATACTCGTTACAACTTGGTCGTGCCACCATAAGGTGTATTTTCAGCAGTTGTAATAACCGGGTTTAAACCAGTTTGCGACAGTGGCACTGCTACTTGATGGGTAGTATCTGAATGAAGCTGGTTTGGACAGATATACAGTGTGTGACAAAACTAAAGCAAATAAATTGAAAAATGATGTACAGTATAATGTGGTAGGTAAAAATTCGCTTATACTTCGAAAAACTGCAACATATTTTATAAATATAATAATATAATATAAATATAAATATTATTTATTTACGGTACCACTTTGATTAAAAAAAATTTTTGCTACTTATCGGTAGAAACTCGTTTAGCTGTCACGTCCGTTACAAAATATGTCACATTGCATTGTTCCTTGTCAAATTTTGCCAAAATATTCTTTCAAGTGTTTACAGTACCTATAATTAAAAATAATTTTTGGAATTGTTTATATGAAAATTTTAGGATATTCAGTAAAATATACGGAAAACCTTGAAATTCGAAATCGTCGGCGTCACACCCGTTACGCTACTAAAATGACGATTCTGATTAGAAATATTTGGAGTTTTCTGTTTTATCGTAACCGTCGTTTGCTTTCACTAGAAGCATCTTGAAGGTATATTAAGAACATAAAAATATAATCAGAATGCAATTGCTGTAAAAGTTTTTCAATATAAAGAGTCAGGATGTCACACCCGTTACTAAATGGAATTCTCCAAATGTAAACGCATCTACAGCAAGGTTGTAGTGCAAGTGATGATGATGACAAATAAATAAGAAACTTATTTTTGTATTTTATTTTAATGATTTTTTTTAAATTCTTTTTATTTTTTTAAAATAAAATTTACAACAAAAAAGATTGTGATAGAATACAGGTATAGCTCGATTTAAAAAAGTTGCCAAATCGTATTATACTAGAAAACTATGCGCAGAAGAAAAGATACTTACACACATGCATTTTTGTTGTTGTGAATTCTAAGAAAGAGGTTTCTTCCTTCGTATATATATACACAAGAAGATCACTAACACATGTAAGACATGCGCGAGATTCGCCAACTCATAATATTTTGACTATAAATTTTTTAATTTTTTTTTTTTTTTTTTGATATAAAATAAATTCATGAATATAATACGTATTGTGTTTTATTTTTCCTCTTTTTTTTTTTTGATTAAAAATATTTTAATTAAAAATTTGAAAGGTGGAAAAACTAAAAAAAAAGGAAGAAAAAAGCCTTTGTACCTTATGTTATAAATACATTTACAATGTAAAATTATCATTATCTTTCTTAAGATCTTCAATTGTTCTTTCTAATAATTGAATTTTTTCAATTGATTTTTTCATATTACATTTTGTATTTTCATTCACTTCACGATATTTTTCAATTTCATTTTGTAATTCTTTGATAGTATTCATAAATATTTGAATAAGATTTTGTGTTTGTTTCATCATGTCTAATTTTAATTTTTCAATTATTTCATTTAGTTTTAAGTTATCTTTTTGCAAATCATTATTTTGTGTTTTAATTAATGATAATCTTTCATGATGTTCTTTTATTTGTTTTTCAATATTTAAAATATGTATTGCATTTTCTTCCAGTAATTTATCTTTTATTTTAATATCTTTTAAAAATTCATTTAATTTTTTTAAACATTTATTTTGTTGTTCTTTTGTCATATTGATTTTTTCTTTTAAAAATTCTTTAATATGTTTTTCAGAAACTGTTAATAATTCTTCTAAATTATTAACTTTATCATTTACAGTTTTATTTTGTAAATTTAAATTATCAATTTCTTCTTGTAATACATGTGATGTTTTAATTAAATTTAAATAATTTCTTGCTAATTTTTCAACGTAATTTTTAAATACAATAAATGTTTCTGTTACATCACCTTCATGTCTTTGATGTTCTGGGGCCCACGGCATACACATAACAAGGCAATGTAAATATCGTAGTGACCGTTAGCATTGTGACGTCATCCTGGTCGTTTTATATGAAACAAATGAATAAAATTAAAAAAAAAAGAAAAATTTATTTGCTCAGACGACCTGAGTGACGTCACAAAACAAATGAAAAAATTTCTTTACATTACTGGGTAAGTACTTAGTAATTATCGATAAGTACTTAGTAAGTACTTAGTAATTACCGGTAGGTACATAGTAATTACCGAGCAAGTACTTAGTAATCACTGGGTAAGTACTTAGTAATTACCACGTGAGTACTAAGTAATTACCACGTAAGTACTTAGCAATTACCGGGTAAGTACTTAGTAATTACAGGGTAATTGCCGGGTAAGTACTTAGAAATTACCGGGTAAGTACTTAGTAATTACCACGTAAGTACTTAGTAATTACCGGGTAATTGCCGGGTAAGTACTTCGTAATTACTGGGTAAGTACTTAGTAATTACCGTGTAACTACTTAGTAATTACCGATAAGTACTTAGTAATTACCGGTAGGTACTTAGTAATTACCGAGCAAGTACTTAGTAATCACTGGGTTAATACTTAGTAATTACCACGTAAGTACTTAGTAATTACCACGTAAGTACTAAGTAATTACCACGTAAGTACTTAGTAATTACCGGGTAAGTACTTAGTAATTACCACGTAAGTACTTAGTAATTACCGGGTAATTGCCGGGTAAGTACTTAGTAATTACCGTGTAAGTACTTAGTAATTACCGGGTAATTGCCGGGTAAGCACTTAGTAATTACTGGGTAAGTACTTTGTAATTACCGTGTAAGTACTTAGTAATTACCACGTAAGTACTTAGTAATTACCGTGTAAGTACTTAGTAATTATCGATAAGTACTTAGTAAGTACTTAGTAATTACTGGTAGGTAAATAGTAATTACCGAGCAAGTACTTAGTAATCACTGGGTAAGTACTTAGTAATTACCACGTGAGTACTAAGTAATTACCACGTAAGTACTTAGCAATTACCGGGTAAGTACTTTGTAATTACAGGGTAATTGCCGGGTAAGTACTTAGAAATTACCGGGTAAGTACTTAGTAATTACCACGTAAGTACTTAGTAATTACCGGGTAATTGCCGGGTAAGTACTTCGTAATTACTGGGTAAGTACTTAGTAATTACCGATAAGTACTTAGTAATTACCGGTAGGTACTTAGTAATTACCGAGCAAGTACTTAGTAATCACTGGGAAAGTACTTAGTAATTACCACGTAAGTACTTAGTAATTACCGGGTAATTGCCGGGTAAGTACTTAAGAATTACCGTGTAAGTACTTAGTAATTACCGATAAGTACTTAGTAATTACCGGTAGGTACTTAGTAATTACCGAGCAAGTACTTAGTAATCACTGGGTTAATACTTAGTAATTACCACGTAAGTACTTAGTAATTACCACGTAAGTACTTAGTAATTACCACGTAAGTACTTAGTAATTACCGGGTAAGTACTTAGTAATTACCACGTAAGTACTTAGTAATTACCGGGTAATTGCCGGGTAAGTACTTAGTAATTACCGGGTAATTGCCGGGTAAGTACTTAGTAATTACTGGGTAAGTACTTTGTAATTACCGTGTAAGTACTTAGTGATTACCACGTAAGTACTTAGTAATTACCGGGTAATTGCCGGGTAAGTACTTAGTAATTACTGGATAAGTACTTAGTTATTACCGATAAGTACTTAGTAATTACCGGTAGGTACTTTGTAATTACCGAGCAAGTACTTAGTAATTACCGAGTAAGTACTTAGTAATCACTGGGTAAGTACTTAGTAATTACCACGTAAGTACTTAGTAATTACCGGGTAAGTACTTAGTAATTACCGGGTAATTGCGGGTAAGTACTTAGTAATTACTGGGTAAGTACTTTGTAATTACCGTGTAAGTACTTAGTAATTACCACGTAAGTACTTAGTAATTACCGGGTAATTGCGGGTAAGTACTTAGTAATTACCGAGCAAGTACTTAGTAATCACTGGGTGAGTACTTAGTAATTACCACGTAAGTACTAAGTAATTACCACGTAAGTACTTAGTAATTACCGGGTAAGTACTTAGTAATTACCACGTAAGTACTTAGTAATTACCGGGTAATTGCCGGGTAAGTACTTAGTAATTACTGGGTAAGTACTTTGTAATTACCGTGTAAGTACTTAGTAATTACCACGTAAGTACTTATTAATTACAGGGTAATTGCCGGGTAAGTACTAAGTAATTACCACGTAAGTACTTAGTAATTACCACGTAAGTACTTAGTAATTACCGGGTAATTGCCGGGTAGGTACTTAGTAATTACTGGGTAAGTACTTAGTAATTACCGTGTAAGTACTTAGTAATTACAGGGTAATTGCCGGGTAAGTACTTAGTAATTACCGGATAAGTACTTAGTAATTACCACGTAAGTACTTAGTAATTACCGGGTAATTGCCGGGTAAGTACTTAGTAATTACTGGGTAAGTACTTTGTAATTACCGTGGATTTGGGGATTTCAGTGGCATCCTGCTTAAACCGATTCAATTGTGCAATACAGTTGATCGTATCTACTAATGGTCTGAATCCGCCTCCGGAACGGGTACCATTCTGTTTATTGCTCTTGTTGACTGTTGGTGCGCTTCTGCTGAGCGCTTATGAGGCGCCCAGGAAGTGGAAGGACCACCAGAGAACAAGACTGTCGGGGAGTAAGAGATCCTGGACTCATCCTCCGCTAACGCTTGATCTACAGGTGGAAGAACTTCCAGACCAACTTTTATTTTACCGATCTCCAAGCCCACTATCAACAATCTTCCTCTGACGCGCCTAACGAGAGGTAGATGATTTTTTGTTAGATCACAAGCCCCTCAGCCACCATTGAAAGAAGGTTGACTCTTGGATTTCGGATAAAATAAAATTGTGAGCAAAATCGAGTCAGATGTACATATTACTACATACACCTGACCGTCCTAACCACAAAATCAAAATCTAGACCGATTCAATTGTGCAATACAGTTGATCGGATCTAGTAATAAAAACCTAATAAGTCATGTATCAGTTTTTTTCTCAATAAATATACACACACACATGTAATAAAACAAATTGTCCTTTTTTTTTGCTTTTTTTCTTCTACTTACTTTCTGCTCTATGTATATATCCCAATTTCTTACTTACTTTAGATGAATATATAATTTTGAAGGCAATACTCGTATGTTTGTTTGTTTTTACATTTTTACAACTTGAATTTCTTTTTAAGGCATTCATTCTCTTATCACAAGATTTTTTCATTCTTACCTGGAAATTGCTAACATTGAACCACCATAAATAAATATATTCCGAATCTATTTTTTTGCATTTACTATCCTTTTCTTCTTCTTTTATTTTATTTTATTTTTAATTCTTTTATTTATATAGTTTAGATTAGGAATACACGATTTAT
This sequence comes from Bombylius major, assembly GCA_932526495.1. Taxonomy (NCBI): domain Eukaryota; kingdom Metazoa; phylum Arthropoda; class Insecta; order Diptera; family Bombyliidae; genus Bombylius; species Bombylius major. Next base: position 22,250,034 of record OW052042.1, on the reverse strand, counting down.
AAATAAACATAATATTAAAAAACAAAATTGACAATTAAATTGACAGGAAATTGACAGGTTAAACCTCAGATCTAAACCATTATTTTTAGTTGTTCAAAAGTGAGGTTATGTCTGTTCAATTGAATTGGTTTATTCACCTATCCAATGGAAGCATTTATTCACCTTTCTCACCAATTAATGAAAAAAGTGAATTATCTAAATATTTACATATCTGATTATTTATATACATATAACAAAACAATAATAACATATTATATTATAACAAAAACCAATTACTTCCTTCATCAATGATCAAAATTCATCAAAAAACAATCTCCAACTAACTTCTAACTCAACCTCAGGATTAAACCATTTTTCAATATAATAATATGTATATGCATTATATATTGACATTCAATATATGACATTACAGTCACATTTTGTGAAAATATTTTATTTAGTTTAATATTTTATTTAATTAATATAATTAATATAATATAATTATATAATATATTATATTGAAGTGGCTATTAGAAAAACAACAAATAACAAATATTTGTTTTATGGCTGATGTTGGTCAAGATGAAGATTTTATTAAAGCTGGTGGTGCTAGTGAGGTTAAAATGTGATACAAGAAAAGAAGTGAATTAATTTGAATCCTTTTTTTTTTCTTTATATAAAGGATCATTAAGGATATGGCCATCAATTCAAATGGGTTCAAATGGAACGGAATGATATATTGTATCATTCTGAATTAATTGCATTGTATTATCTGGTATTGTATGTGCAATCTGTGTATCTACATGTAATAATGGTAGAGTATGTTGCAAAATAAGGATTTGTATTGAGTTCAATTGAAGGTAGTATAATTTGCGTTATCATTATTATTTTTAATAAATTTAAAAAAAAAAAGAAAAAAAAAAACAGAAAAAAAAGAACAATTTAAAAATCCAGAAAATTGATTACAATTCTTTTTTGTTTTATTACATGTGTGTGTGTATATTTATTGAGAAAAAAACTGATACATGACTTATTAGGTTTTTATTACTAGATCCGATCAACTGTATTGCACAATTGAATCGGTCTAGATTTTGATTTTGTGGTTAGGACGGTCAGGTGTATGTAGTAATATGTACATCTGATTCGATTTTGCTCACAATTTTATTTTATTCGAAATCCAAGAGTCAACCTTCTTCCAATGGTGGCTGAGGGATTTGTGATCTAACAAAAAATCATCTACCTCTCGTTAGGCGCCCCTGAGGATGATTGTTGATAGTGCGCTTGGAGATCGGTATAATCAAAGTTGGTCTGGAAGTTCTTCCACCTGTAGATCAAGCGTTAGCGGAGGATGAGTCCAGGATCTCTTACTCCCCGACAGTCTTGTTCTCTGGTGGTCCTTCCACTTCCTGGGCGCCTCATACGCGCTCAGCAGAAGCGCACCAACAGTCAACAAGAGCAATATACAGAATGGTACCCGTTCCGGAGGCGGATTCAGACCATTAGTAGATACGATCAACTGTATTGCACAATTGAATCGGTCTAGATGAATATACTCTACCATTACATTGTTCATACGTATGAATAGTATCCCACAATTAATTGTTTTATCCGATAACTTCTAGATAATTGATTTACCTGAAAAATATATAGATATGTAGATACTTCTATGATCTACTATGTAGATTGCACATACAATACCAGATAATTCTTTATTTCTGCAATTAATTCAGAATGATACAATATATCATTCCGTTCCATTTGAACCCATTTGAATTGATGGCCATATCCTTAATGATCCTTTACATAAAGAAAAAAAATTCTTGATAATTCAAACTAAAATTACATTAAATTATTCTATAAAATTTATTAAAAGAATTTCTATTGCTGTAATTCACATTAAAAACACAAATTGAACTTTTAAATAAACGATTTAAATATTTGATATATTTAAATATTAATTTATTTAAATAAACTTTTAAATTTTACATTAAACAACTATTAATTACTACTTACTTTGTCGCGATATTTGATATTACGCGACGGTATCAGCAGTCCAAGTCTATTTTACCCCAAAGAGTATAAGGGCAGAGAATTCCATACAACCGACCACTTTCGACCTTAAAACTAGTATGAATCAGCCAAAATAGAGTACCTAGGTAGTAATGCGCTAGTTGTAACAATTTTTTTCCTACTTGATAATTTGGTATAATAAGAATAGTCTAAAATAATTTTAGCTGACCGTTGTAATACACTCATACTCGTTACAACTTGGTCGTGCCACCATAAGGTGTATTTTCAGCAGTTGTAATAACCGGGTTTAAACCAGTTTGGGACAGTGGCACTGCTACTTGATGGGTAGTATCTGAATGAAGCTGGTTTGGACAGATATACAGTGTGTGACAAAACTAAAGCAAATAAATTGAAAAATGATGTACAGTATAATGTGGTAGGTAAAAATTCGCTTATACTTCGAAAAACTGCAACATATTTTATAAATATAATAATATAATATAAATATAAATATTATTTATTTACGGTACCACTTTGATTAAAAAAAATTTTTGCTACTTATCGGTAGAAACTCGTTTAGCTGTCACGTCCGTTACAAAATATGTCACATTGCATTGTTCCTTGTCAAATTTTGCCAAAATATTCTTTCAAGTGTCTACAGTACCTATAATTAAAAATAATTTTTGGAATTGTTTATATGAAAATTTTAGGATATTCAGTAAAATATACGGAAAACCTTGAAATTCGAAATCGTCGGCGTCACACCCGTTACGCTACTAAAATGACGATTCTGATTAGAAATATTTGGAGTTTTCTGTTTTATCGTAACCGTCGTTTGCTTTCACTAGAAGCATCTTGAAGGTATATTAAGAACATAAAAATATAATCAGAATGCAATTGCTGTAAAAGTTTTTCAATATAAAGAGTCAGGATGTCACACCCGTTACTAAATGGAATTCTCCAAATGTAAACGCATCTACAGCAAGGTTGTAGTGCAAGTGATGATGATGACAAATAAATAAGAAACTTATTTTTGTATTTTATTTTAATGATTTTTTTTAAATTCTTTTTATTTTTTTAAAATAAAATTTACAACAAAAAAGATTGTGATAGAATACAGGTATAGCTCGATTTAAAAAAGTTGCCAAATCGTATTATACTAGAAAACTATGCGCAGAAGAAAAGATACTTACACACATGCATTTTTGTTGTTGTGAATTCTAAGAAAGAGGTTTCTTCCTTCGCATATATATACACAAGAAGATCACTAACACATGTAAGACATGCGCGAGATTCGCCAACTCATAATATTTTGACTATAAATTTTTTAATTTTTTTTTTTTTTTGATATAAAATAAATTCATGAATATAATACGTATTGTGTTTTATTTTTCCTCTTTTTTTTTTTTATTAAAAATATTTTAATTAAAAATTTGAAAGGTGGAAAAACTAAAAAAAAAGGAAGAAAAAAGCCTTTGTACCTTATGTTATAAATACATTTACAATGTAAAATTATCATTATCTTTCTTAAGATCTTCAATTGTTCTTTCTAATAATTGAATTTTTTCAATTGATTTTTTCATATTACATTTTGTATTTTCATTCACTTCACGATATTTTTCAATTTCATTTTGTAATTCTTTGATAGTATTCATAAATATTTGAATAAGATTTTGTGTTTGTTTCATCATGTCTAATTTTAATTTTTCAATTATTTCATTTAGTTTTAAGTTATCTTTTTGCAAATCATTATTTTGTGTTTTAATTAATGATAATCTTTCATGATGTTCTTTTATTTGTTTTTCAATATTTAAAATATGTATTGCATTTTCTTCCAGTAATTTATCTTTTATTTTAATATCTTTTAAAAATTCATTTAATTTTTTTAAACATTTATTTTGTTGTTCTTTTGTCATATTGATTTTTTCTTTTAAAAATTCTTTAATATGTTTTTCAGAAACTGTTAATAATTCTTCTAAATTATTAACTTTATCATTTACAGTTTTATTTTGTAAATTTAAATTATCAATTTCTTCTTGTAATACATGTGATGTTTTAATTAAATTTAAATAATTTCTTGCTAATTTTTCAACGTAATTTTTAAATACAATAAATGTTTCTGTTACATCACCTTCATGTCTTTGATGTTCTGGGGCCCACGGCATACACATAACAAGGCAATGTAAATATCGTAGTGACCGTTAGCATTGTGACGTCATCCTGGTCGTTTTATATGAAACAAATGAATAAAATTAAAAAAAAAAGAAAAATTTATATGCTCAGACGACCTGAGTGACGTCACAAAACAAATGAAAAAATTTCTTTACATTACTGGGTAAGTACTTAGTAATTACCGTGTAAGTACTTAGTAATTATCGATAAGTACTTAGTAAGTACTTAGTAATTACCGGTAGGTACATAGTAATTACCGAGCAAGTACTTAGTAATCACTGGGTAAGTACTTAGTAATTACCACGTGAGTACTAAGTAATTACCACGTAAGTACTTAGCAATTACCGGGTAAGTACTTAGTAATTACCACGTAAGTACTTAGTAATTACCGGGTAATTGCCGGGTAAGTACTTCGTAATTACTGGGTAAGTACTTAGTAATTACCGTGTAAGTACTTAGTAATTACCGATAAGTACTTAGTAATTACCGGTAGGTACTTAGTAATTACCGAGCAAGTACTTAGTAATCACTGGGTAAGTACTTAGTAATTACCACGTAAGTACTTAGTAATTACCGGGTAATTGCCGGGTAAGTACTTAAGAATTACCGTGTAAGTACTTAGTAATTACCGGTAGGTACTTAGTAATTACAGGGTAATTGCCGGGTAAGTACTTAGTACTTACCGGGTAAGTACTTAGTAATTACCACGTAAGTACTTAGTAATTACCACGTAAGTACTTAGTAATTACCGGGTAATTGCCGGGTAAGTACTTAGTAATTACTGGGTAAGTACTTAGTAATTACCGTGTAAGTACTTAGTAATTACCGATAAGTACTTAGTAAGTGCTTAGTAATTACCGGTAGGTACTTAGTAATTACCGAGCCAGTACTTAGTAATCACTGGGTAAGTACTTAGTAATTAGCGGGTAATTGCCAGGTAAGTACTTAGTAATTACTGGGTAAGTACTTAGTAATTACCGTGTAAGTACTTAGTAATTACAGGGTAATTGCCGGGTAAGTACTTAGTAATTACCGGGTAAGTACTTAGTAATTACCGATAAGTACTTAGTAATTACCGGTAGGTACTTAGTAATTACCGAGCAAGTACTTAGTAATCACTGGGTAAGTACTTAGTAATTACCACGTAAGTACTTAGTAATTACCACGTAAGTACTAAGTAATTACCACGTAAGTACTTAGTAATTACCGGGTAAGTACTTAGTCATTACCGTGAAGTACTTAGTAATTACCACGTAAGTACTTAGTAATTACAGGGTAATTGCCGGGTAAGTACTTAGTAATTACCGGGTAAGTACTTAGTAATTACCGGGTAAGTACTTAGTAATTACCGGCTAAGTACTTAGTAATTACCGGGTAAGTACTTAGTAATTACCACGTAAGTACTTAGTAATTACCGGGTAATTGCCGGGTATGTACTTAGTAATTACTGGGTAAGTACTTTGTAATTACCGTGGATTTGGGGATTTCAGTGGCATCCTGCTTAAACCGATTCAATTGTGCAATACAGTTGATCGTATCTACTAATGGTCTGAATCCGCCTCCGGAACGGGTACCATTCTGTTTATTGCTCTTGTTGACTGTTGGTGCGCTTCTGCTGAGCGCTTATGAGGCGCCCAGGAAGTGGAAGGACCACCAGAGAACAAGACTGTCGGGGAGTAAGAGATCCTGGACTCATCCTCCGCTAACGCTTGATCTACAGGTGGAAGAACTTCCAGACCAACTTTTATTTTACCGATCTCCAAGCCCACTATCAACAATCTTCCTCTGACGCGCCTAACGAGAGGTAGATGATTTTTTGTTAGATCACAAGCCCCTCAGCCACCATTGAAAGAAGGTTGACTCTTGGATTTCGGATAAAATAAAATTGTGAGCAAAATCGAGTCAGATGTACATATTACTACATACACCTGACCGTCCTAACCACAAAATCAAAATCTAGACCGATTCAATTGTGCAATACAGTTGATCGGATCTAGTAATAAAAACCTAATAAGTCATGTATCAGTTTTTTTCTCAATAAATATACACACACACATGTAATAAAACAAATTGTCCTTTTTTTTTGCTTTTTTTCTTCTACTTACTTTCTGCTCTATGTATATATCCCAATTTCTTACTTACTTTAGATGAATATATAATTTTGAAGGCAATACTCGTATGTTTGTTTGTTTTTACATTTTTACAACTTGAATTTCTTTTTAAGGCATTCATTCTCTTATCACAAGATTTTTTCATTCTTACCTGGAAATTGCTAACATTGAACCACCATAAATAAATATATTCCGAATCTATTTTTTTGCATTTACTATCCTTTTCTTCTTCTTTTATTTTATTTTATTTTTAATTCTTTTATTTATATAGTTTAGATTAGGAATACACGATTTATAAATAAACATAATATTAAAAAACAAAATTGACAATTAAATTGACAGGAAATTGACAGGTTAAACCTCAGATCTAAACCATTATTTTTAGTTGTTCAAAAGTGAGGTTATGTCTGTTCAATTGAATTGGTTTATTCACCTATCCAATGGAAGCATTTATTCACCTTTCTCACCAATTAATGAAAAAAGTGAATTATCTAAATATTTACATATCTGATTATTTATATACATATAACAAAACAATAATAACATATTATATTATAACAAAAACCAATTACTTCCTTCATCAATGATCAAAATTCATCAAAAAACAATCTCCAACTAACTTCTAACTCAACCTCAGGATTAAACCATTTTTCAATATAATAATATGTATATGCATTATATATTGACATTCAATATATGACATTACAGTCACATTTTGTGAAAATATTTTATTTAGTTTAATATTTTATTTAATTAATATAATTAATATAATATAATTATATAATATATTATATTGAAGTGGCTATTAGAAAAACAACAAATAACAAATATTTGTTTTATGGCTGATGTTGGTCAAGATGAAGATTTTATTAAAGCTGGTGGTGCTAGTGAGGTTAAAATGTGATACAAGAAAAGAAGTGAATTAATTTGAATCCTTTTTTTTTTCTTTATATAAAGGATCATTAAGGATATGGCCATCAATTCAAATGGGTTCAAATGGAACGGAATGATATATTGTATCATTCTGAATTAATTGCATTGTATTATCTGGTATTGTATGTGCAATCTGTGTATCTACATGTAATAATGGTAGAGTATGTTGCAAAATAAGGATTTGTATTGAGTTCAATTGAAGGTAGTATAATTTGCGGTATCATTATTATTTTTAATAAATTTAAAAAAAAAAAGAAAAAAAAAAACAGAAAAAAAAGAACAATTTAAAAATCCAGAAAATTGATTACAATTCTTTTTTGTTTTATTACATGTGTGTGTGTATATTTATTGAGAAAAAAACTGATACATGACTTATTAGGTTTTTATTACTAGATCCGATCAACTGTATTGCACAATTGAATCGGTCTAGATTTTGATTTTGTGGTTAGGACGGTCAGGTGTATGTAGTAATATGTACATCTGATTCGATTTTGCTCACAATTTTATTTTATTCGAAATCCAAGAGTCAACCTTCTTCCAATGGTGGCTGAGGGATTTGTGATCTAACAAAAAATCATCTACCTCTCGTTAGGCGCGCCTGAGGATGATTGTTGATAGTGGGCTTGGAGATCGGTATAATCAAAGTTGGTCTGGAAGTTCTTCCACCTGTAGATCAAGCGTTAGCGGAGGATGAGTCCAGGATCTCTTACTCCCCGACAGTCTTGTTCTCTGGTGGTCCTTCCACTTCCTGGGCGCCTCATAAGCGCTCAGCAGAAGCGCACCAACAGTCAACAAGAGCAATATACAGAATGGTACCCGTTCCGGAGGCGGATTCAGACCATTAGTAGATACGATCAACTGTATTGCACAATTGAATCGGTCTAGATGAATATACTCTACCATTACATTGTTCATACGTATGAATAGTATCCCACAATTAATTGTTTTATCCGATAACTTCTAGATAATTGATTTACCTGAAAAATATATAGATATGTAGATACTTCTATGATCTACTATGTAGATTGCACATACAATACCAGATAATTCTTTATTTCTGCAATTAATTCAGAATGATACAATATATCATTCCGTTCCATTTGAACCCATTTGAATTGATGGCCATATCCTTAATGATCCTTTACATAAAGAAAAAAAATTCTTGATAATTCAAACTAAAATTACATTAAATTATTCTATAAAATTTATTAAAAGAATTTCTATTGCTGTAATTCACATTAAAAACACAAATTGAACTTTTAAATAAACGATTTAAATATTTGATATATTTAAATATTAATTTATTTAAATAAACTTTTAAATTTTACATTAAACAACTATTAATTACTACTTACTTTGTCGCGATATTTGATATTACGCGACGGTATCAGCAGTCCAAGTCTATTTTACCCCAAAGAGTATAAGGGCAGAGAATTCCATACAACCGACCACTTTCGACCTTAAAACTAGTATGAATCAGCCAAAATAGAGTACCTAGGTAGTAATGCGCTAGTTGTAACAATTTTTTTCCTACTTGATAATTTGGTATAATAAGAATAGTCTAAAATAATTTTAGCTGACCGTTGTAATACACTCATACTCGTTACAACTTGGTCGTGCCACCATAAGGTGTATTTTCAGCAGTTGTAATAACCGGGTTTAAACCAGTTTGGGACAGTGGCACTGCTACTTGATGGGTAGTATCTGAATGAAGCTGGTTTGGACAGATATACAGTGTGTGACAAAACTAAAGCAAATAAATTGAAAAATGATGTACAGTATAATGTGGTAGGTAAAAATTCGCTTATACTTCGAAAAACTGCAACATATTTTATAAATATAATAATATAATATAAATATAAATATTATTTATTTACGGTACCACTTTGATTAAAAAAAATTTTTGCTACTTATCGGTAGAAACTCGTTTAGCTGTCACGTCCGTTACAAAATATGTCACATTGCATTGTTCCTTGTCAAATTTTGCCAAAATATTCTTTCAAGTGTCTACAGTACCTATAATTAAAAATAATTTTTGGAATTGTTTATATGAAAATTTTAGGATATTCAGTAAAATATACGGAAAACCTTGAAATTCGAAATCGTCGGCGTCACACCCGTTACGCTACTAAAATGACGATTCTGATTAGAAATATTTGGAGTTTTCTGTTTTATCTTAACCGTCGTTTGCTTTCACTAGAAGCATCTTGAAGGTATATTAAGAACATAAAAATATAATCAGAATGCAATTGCTGTAAAAGTTTTTCAATATAAAGAGTCAGGATGTCACACCCGTTACTAAATTGAATTCTCCAAATGTAAACGCATCTACAGCAAGGTTGTAGTGCAAGTGATGATGATGACAAATAAATAAGAAACTTATTTTTGTATTTTATTTTAATGATTTTTTTTAAATTCTTTTTATTTTTTTAAAATAAAATTTACAACAAAAAAGATTGTGATAGAATACAGGTATAGCTCGATTTAAAAAAGTTGCCAAATCGTATTATACTAGAAAACTATGCGCAGAAGAAAAGATACTTACACACATGCATTTTTGTTGTTGTGAATTCTAAGAAAGAGGTTTCTTCCTTCGTATATATATACACAAGAAGATCACTAACACATGTAAGACATGCGCGAGATTCGCCAACTCATAATATTTTGACTATAAATTTTTTAATTTTTTTTTTTTTTTGATATAAAATAAATTCATGAATATAATACGTATTGTGTTTTATTTTTCCTCTTTTTTTTTTTTATTAAAAATATTTTAATTAAAAATTTGAAAGGTGGAAAAACTAAAAAAAAAGGAAGAAAAAAGCCTTTGTACCTTATGTTATAAATACATTTACAATGTAAAATTATCATTATCTTTCTTAAGATCTTCAATTGTTCTTTCTAATAATTGAATTTTTTCAATTGATTTTTTCATATTACATTTTGTATTTTCATTCACTTCACGATATTTTTCAATTTCATTTTGTAATTCTTTGATAGTATTCATAAATATTTGAATAAGATTTTGTGTTTGTTTCATCATGTCTAATTTTAATTTTTCAATTATTTCATTTAGTTTTAAGTTATCTTTTTGCAAATCATTATTTTGTGTTTTAATTAATGATAATCTTTCATGATGTTCTTTTATTTGTTTTTCAATATTTAAAATATGTATTGCATTTTCTTCCAGTAATTTATCTTTTATTTTAATATCTTTTAAAAATTCATTTAATTTTTTTAAACATTTATTTTGTTGTTCTTTTGTCATATTGATTTTTTCTTTTAAAAATTCTTTAATATGTTTTTCAGAAACTGTTAATAATTCTTCTAAATTATTAACTTTATCATTTACAGTTTTATTTTGTAAATTTAAATTATCAATTTCTTCTTGTAATACATGTGATGTTTTAATTAAATTTAAATAATTTCTTGCTAATTTTTCAACGTAATTTTTAAATACAATAAATGTTTCTGTTACATCACCTTCATGTCTTTGATGTTCTGGGGCCCACGGCATACACATAACAAGGCAATGTAAATATCGTAGTGACCGTTAGCATTGTGACGTCATCCTGGTCGTTTTATATGAAACAAATGAATAAAATTAAAAAAAAAAGAAAAATTTATATGCTCAGACGACCTGAGTGACGTCACAAAACAAATGAAAAAATTTCTTTACATTACTGGGTAAGTACTTAGTAATTACCGTGTAAGTACTTAGTAATTATCGATAAGTACTTAGTAAGTACTTAGTAATTACCGGTAGGTACATAGTAATTACCGAGCAAGTACTTAGTAATCACTGGGTAAGTACTTAGTAATTACCACGTGAGTACTAAGTAATTACCACGTAAGTACTTAGCAATTACCGGGTAAGTACTTAGTAATTACCACGTAAGTACTTAGTAATTACCGGGTAATTGCCGGGTAAGTACTTCGTAATTACTGGGTAAGTACTTAGTAATTACCGTGTAAGTACTTAGTAATTACCGATAAGTACTTAGTAATTACCGGTAGGTACTTAGTAATTACCGAGCAAGTACTTAGTAATCACTGGGAAAGTACTTAGTAATTACCACGTAAGTACTTAGTAATTACCGGGTAATTGCCGGGTAAGTACTTAAGAATTACCGTGTAAGTACTTAGTAATTACCGGTAGGTACTTAATAATTACAGGGTAATTGCCGGGTAAGTACTTAGTACTTACCGGGTAAGTACTTAGTAATTACCACGTAAGTACTTAGTAATTACCGGGTAATTGCCGGGTAAGTACTTAGTAATTACTGGGTAAGTACTTAGTAATTACCGATAAGTACTTAGTAAGTGCTTAGTAATTACCGGTAGGTACTTAGTAATTACCGAGCCAGTACTTAGTAATTACCACGTAAGTACTTAGTAATTACCGGGTAATTGCCGGGTAAGTACTTAGTAATTACCGGGTAAGTACTTAGTTATTACCGATAAGTACTTAGTAATTACCGGTAGGTACTTAGTAATTACCGAGCAAGTACTTAGTAATTACCGGGTAAGTACTTAGTAATCACTGGGTAAGTACTTAGTAATTACCACGTAAGTACTTAGTAATTACCGGGTAAGTACTTAGTAATTACCGGGTAATTGCGGGTAAGTACTTTGTAATTACCGTGTAAGTACTTAGTAATTACCACGTAAGTACTTAGTAATTACCGGGTAATTGCGGGTAAGTACTTAGTAATTACCGAGCAAGTACTTAGTAATCACTGGGTGAGTACTTAGTAATTACCACGTAAGTACTAAGTAATTACCACGTAAGTACTTAGTAATTACCGGGTAAGTACTTAGTAATTACCACGTAAGTACTTAGTAATTACCGGGTAATTGCCGGGTAAGTACTTAGTAATTACTGGGTAAGTACTTTGTAATTACCGTGTAAGTACTTAGTAATTACCACGTAAGTACTTATTAATTACAGGGTAATTGCCGGGTAAGTACTAAGTAATTACCACGTAAGTACTTAGTAATTACCACGTAAGTACTTAGTAATTACCGGGTAATTGCCGGGTAAGTACTTAGTAATTACCGTGTAAGTACTTAGTAATTACCGGGTAATTGCCGGGTAGGTACTTAGTAATTACTGGGTAAGTACTTAGTAATTACCGTGTAAGTACTTAGTAATTAGCGGGTAATTGCCAGGTAAGTACTTAGTAATTACTGGGTAAGTACTTAGTAATTACCGTGTAAGTACTTAGTAATTACAGGGTAATTGCCGGGTAAGTACTTAGTAATTACCGGGTAAGTACTTTGTAATTACCGTGGATTTGGGGATTTCAGTGGCATCCTGCTTAAACCGATTCAATTGTGCAATACAGTTGATCGTATCTACTAATGGTCTGAATCCGCCTCCGGAACGGGTACCATTCTGTTTATTGCTCTTGTTGACTGTTGGTGCGCTTCTGCTGAGCGCTTATGAGGCGCCCAGGAAGTGGAAGGACCACCAGAGAACAAGACTGTCGGGGAGTAAGAGATCCTGGACTCATCCTCCGCTAACGCTTGATCTACAGGTGGAAGAACTTCCAGACCAACTTTTATTTTACCGATCTCCAAGCCCACTATCAACAATCATCCTCAGGCGCGCCTAACGAGAGGTAGATGATTTTTTGTTAGATCACAAGCCCCTCAGCCACCATTGAAAGAAGGTTGACTCTTGGATTTCGGATAAAATAAAATTGTGAGCAAAATCGAGTCAGATGTACATATTACTACATACACCTGACCGTCCTAACCACAAAATCAAAATCTAGACCGATTCAATTGTGCAATACAGTTGATCGGATCTAGTAATAAAAACCTAATAAGTCATGTATCAGTTTTTTTCTCAATAAATATACACACACACATGTAATAAAACAAATTGTCCTTTTTTTTTGCTTTCTTTTTCTACTTACTTTCTGCTCTATGTATATATCCCAATTTCTTACTTACTTTAGATGAATATATAATTTTGAGGGCAATACTCGTATGTTTGTTTGTTTTTACATTTTTACAACTTGAATTTCTTTTTAAGGCATTCATTCTCTTATCACAAGATTTTTTCATTCTTACCTGGAAATTGCTAACATTGAACCACCATAAATAAATATATTCCGAATCTATTTTTTTGCATTTACTATCCTTTTCTTCTTCTTTTATTTTATTTTATTTTTAATTCTTTTATTTATATAGTTTAGATTAGGAATACACGATTTATAAATAAACATAATATTAAAAAACAAAATTGACAATTAAATTGACAGGAAATTGACAGGTTAAACCTCAGATCTAAACCATTATTTTTAGTTGTTCAAAAGTGAGGTTATGTCTGTTCAATTGAATTGGTTTATTCACCTATCCAATGGAAGCATTTATTCACCTTTCTCACCAATTAATGAAAAAAGTGAATTATCTAAAAATTTACATATCTGATTATTTATATACATATAACAAAACAATAATAACATATTATATTATAACAAAAACCAATTACTTCCTTCATCAATGATCAAAATTCATCAAAAAACAATCTCCAACTAACTTCTAACTCAACCTCAGGATTAAACCATTTTTCAATATAATAATATGTATATGCATTATATATTGACATTCAATATATGACATTACAGTCACATTTTGTGAAAATATTTTATTTAGTTTAATATTTTATTTAATTAATATAATTAATATAATATAATTATATAATATATTATATTGAAGTGGCTATTAGAAAAACAACAAATAACAAATATTTGTTTTATGGCTGATGTTGGTCAAGATGAAGATTTTATTAAAGCTGGTGGTGCTAGTGAGGTAAAAATGTGATACAAGAAAAGAAGTGAATTAATTTGAATCCTTTTTTTTTTCTTTATATAAAGGATCATTAAGGATATGGCCATCAATTCAAATGGGTTCAAATGGAACGGAATGATATATTGTATCATTCTGAATTAATTGCATTGTATTATCTGGTATTGTATGTGCAATCTGTGTATCTACATGTAATAATGGTAGAGTATGTTGCAAAATAAGGATTTGTATTGAGTTCAATTGAAGGTAGTATAATTTGCGGTATCATTATTATTTTTAATAAATTTAAAAAAAAAAAGAAAAAAAAAAACAGAAAAAAAAGAACAATTTAAAAATCCAGAAAATTGATTACAATTCTTTTTTGTTTTATTACATGTGTGTGTGTATATTTATTGAGAAAAAAACTGATACATGACTTATTAGGTTTTTATTACTAGATCCGATCAACTGTATTGCACAATTGAATCGGTCTAGATTTTGATTTTGTGGTTAGGACGGTCAGGTGTATGTAGTAATATGTACATCTGATTCGATTTTGCTCACAATTTTATTTTATTCGAAATCCAAGAGTCAACCTTCTTCCAATGGTGGCTGAGGGATTTGTGATCTAACAAAAAATCATCTACCTCTCGTTAGGCGCGCCTGAGGATGATTGTTGATAGTGGGCTTGGAGATCGGTAAAATAAAAGTTGGTCTGGAAGTTCTTCCACCTGTAGATCAAGCGTTAGCGGAGGATGAGTCCAGGATCTCTTACTCCCCGACAGTCTTGTTCTCTGGTGGTCCTTCCACTTCCTGGGCGCCTCATAAGCGCTCAGCAGAAGCGCACCAACAGTCAACAAGAGCAATAAACAGAATGGTACCCGTTCCGGAGGCGGATTCAGACCATTAGTAGATACGATCAACTGTATTGCACAATTGAATCGGTCTAGATGAATATACTCTACCATTACATTGTTCATACGTATGAATAGTATCCCACAATTAATTGTTTTATCCGATAACTTCTAGATAATTGATTTACCTGAAAAATATATAGATATGTAGATACTTCTATGATCTACTATGTAGATTGCACATACAATACCAGATAATTCTTTATTTCTGCAATTAATTCAGAATGATACAATATATCATTCCGTTCCATTTGAACCCATTTGAATTGATGGCCATATCCTTAATGATCCTTTACATAAAGAAAAAAAATTCTTGATAATTCAAACTAAAATTACATTAAATTATTCTATAAAATTTATTAAAAGAATTTCTATTGCTGTAATTCACATTAAAAACACAAATTGAACTTTTAAATAAACGATTTAAATATTTGATATATTTAAATATTAATTTATTTAAATAAACTTTTAAATTTTACATTAAACAACTATTAATTACTACTTACTTTGTCGCGATATTTGATATTACGCGACGGTATCAGCAGTCCAAGTCTATTTTACCCCAAAGAGTATAAGGGCAGAGAATTCCATACAACCGACCACTTTCGACCTTAAAACTAGTATGAATCAGCCAAAATAGAGTACCTAGGTAGTAATGCGCTAGTTGTAACAATTTTTTTCCTACTTGATAATTTGGTATAATAAGAATAGTCTAAAATAATTTTAGCTGACCGTTGTAATACACTCATACTCGTTACAACTTGGTCGTGCCACCATAAGGTGTATTTTCAGCAGTTGTAATAACCGGGTTTAAACCAGTTTGGGACAGTGGCACTGCTACTTGATGGGTAGTATCTGAATGAAGCTGGTTTGGACAGATATACAGTGTGTGACAAAACTAAAGCAAATAAATTGAAAAATGATGTACAGTATAATGTGGTAGGTAAAAATTCGCTTATACTTCGAAAAACTGCAACATATTTTATAAATATAATAATATAATATAAATATAAATATTATTTATTTACGGTACCACTTTGATTAAAAAAAATTTTTGCTACTTATCGGTAGAAACTCGTTTAGCTGTCACGTCCGTTACAAAATATGTCACATTGCATTGTTCCTTGTCAAATTTTGCCAAAATATTCTTTCAAGTGTCTACAGTACCTATAATTAAAAATAATTTTTGGAATTGTTTATATGAAAATTTTAGGATATTCAGTAAAATATACGGAAAACCTTGAAATTCGAAATCGTCGGCGTCACACCCGTTACGCTACTAAAATGACGATTCTGATTAGAAATATTTGGAGTTTTCTGTTTTATCTTAACCGTCGTTTGCTTTCACTAGAAGCATCTTGAAGGTATATTAAGAACATAAAAATATAATCAGAATGCAATTGCTGTAAAAGTTTTTCAATATAAAGAGTCAGGATGTCACACCCGTTACTAAATTGAATTCTCCAAATGTAAACGCATCTACAGCAAGGTTGTAGTGCAAGTGATGATGATGACAAATAAATAAGAAACTTATTTTTGTATTTTATTTTAATGATTTTTTTTAAATTCTTTTTATTTTTTTAAAATAAAATTTACAACAAAAAAGATTGTGATAGAATACAGGTATAGCTCGATTTAAAAAAGTTGCCAAATCGTATTATACTAGAAAACTATGCGCAGAAGAAAAGATACTTACACACATGCATTTTTGTTGTTGTGAATTCTAAGAAAGAGGTTTCTTCCTTCGTATATATATACACAAGAAGATCACTAACACATGTAAGACATGCGCGAGATTCGCCAACTCATAATATTTTGACTATAAATTTTTTAATTTTTTTTTTTTTTTTGATATAAAATAAATTCATGAATATAATACGTATTGTGTTTTATTTTTCCTCTTTTTTTTTTTTATTAAAAATATTTTAATTAAAAATTTGAAAGGTGGAAAAACTAAAAAAAAAGGAAGAAAAAAGCCTTTGTACCTTATGTTATAAATACATTTACAATGTAAAATTATCATTATCTTTCTTAAGATCTTCAATTGTTCTTTCTAATAATTGAATTTTTTCAATTGATTTTTTCATATTACATTTTGTATTTTCATTCACTTCACGATATTTTTCAATTTCATTTTGTAATTCTTTGATAGTATTCATAAATATTTGAATAAGATTTTGTGTTTGTTTCATCATGTCTAATTTTAATTTTTCAATTATTTCATTTAGTTTTAAGTTATCTTTTTGCAAATCATTATTTTGTGTTTTAATTAATGATAATCTTTCATGATGTTCTTTTATTTGTTTTTCAATATTTAAAATATGTATTGCATTTTCTTCCAGTAATTTATCTTTTATTTTAATATCTTTTAAAAATTCATTTAATTTTTTTAAACATTTATTTTGTTGTTCTTTTGTCATATTGATTTTTTCTTTTAAAAATTCTTTAATATGTTTTTCAGAAACTGTTAATAATTCTTCTAAATTATTAACTTTATCATTTACAGTTTTATTTTGTAAATTTAAATTATCAATTTCTTCTTGTAATACATGTGATGTTTTAATTAAATTTAAATAATTTCTTGCTAATTTTTCAACGTAATTTTTAAATACAATAAATGTTTCTGTTACATCACCTTCATGTCTTTGATGTTCTGGGGCCCACGGCATACACATAACAAGGCAATGTAAATATCGTAGTGACCGTTAGCATTGTGACGTCATCCTGGTCGTTTTATATGAAACAAATGAATAAAATTAAAAAAAAAAGAAAAATTTATATGCTCAGACGACCTGAGTGACGTCACAAAACAAATGAAAAAATTTCTTTACATTACTGGGTAAGTACTTAGTAATTACCGTGTAAGTACTTAGTAATTATCGATAAGTACTTAGTAAGTACTTAGTAATTACCGGTAGGTACATAGTAATTACCGAGCAAGTACTTAGTAATCACTGGGTAAGTACTTAGTAATTACCACGTGAGTACTAAGTAATTACCACGTAAGTACTTAGCAATTACCGGGTAAGTACTTAGTAATTACCACGTAAGTACTTAGTAATTACCGGGTAATTGCCGGGTAAGTACTTCGTAATTACTGGGTAAGTACTTAGTAATTACCGTGTAAGTACTTAGTAATTACCGATAAGTACTTAGTAATTACCGGTAGGTACTTAGTAATTACCGAGCAAGTACTTAGTAATCACTGGGAAAGTACTTAGTAATTACCACGTAAGTACTTAGTAATTACCGGGTAATTGCCGGGTAAGTACTTAAGAATTACCGTGTAAGTACTTAGTAATTACCGGTAGGTACTTAGTAATTACAGGGTAATTGCCGGGTAAGTACTTAGTACTTACCGGGTAAGTACTTAGTAATTACCACGTAAGTACTTAGTAATTACCACGTAAGTACTTAGTAATTACCGGGTAATTGCCGGGTAAGTACTTAGTAATTACTGGGTAAGTACTTAGTAATTACCGTGTAAGTACTTAGTAATTACCGATAAGTACTTAGTAAGTGCTTAGTAATTACCGGTAGGTACTTAGTAATTACCGAGCCAGTACTTAGTAATCACTGGGTAAGTACTTAGTAATTAGCGGGTAATTGCCAGGTAAGTACTTAGTAATTACTGGGTAAGTACTTAGTAATTACCGTGTAAGTACTTAGTAATTACAGGGTAATTGCCGGGTAAGTACTTAGTAATTACCGGGTAAGTACTTAGTAATTACCGATAAGTACTTAGTAATTACCGGTAGGTACTTAGTAATTACCGAGCAAGTACTTAGTAATCACTGGGTAAGTACTTAGTAATTACCACGTAAGTACTTAGTAATTACCACGTAAGTACTAAGTAATTACCACGTAAGTACTTAGTAATTACCGGGTAAGTACTTAGTCATTACCGTGAAGTACTTAGTAATTACCACGTAAGTACTTAGTAATTACAGGGTAATTGCCGGGTAAGTACTTAGTAATTACCGGGTAAGTACTTAGTAATTACCGGGTAAGTACTTAGTAATTACAGGGTAAGTCCTAAGTAATTACCACGTAAGTACTTAGCAATTACCACGTAAGTACTTAGCAATTACCGGGTAAGTACTTAGTAATTACCGGGTAAGTACTTAGTAATTACAGGGTAAGTCCTAAGTAATTACCACGTAAGTACTTAGCAATTACCGGGTAAGTACTTAGTAATTACCACGTAAGAACTTAGTAATTACCGGGTAATTGCCGGGTAAGTACTTAGTAATTACCGTGTAAGTACTTAGTAATTACCGGGTAAGTACTTAGTAATTACCGGGTAAGTACTTAGTAATTACAGGGTAAGTCCTAAGTAATTACCACGTAAGTACTTAGCAATTACCGGGTAAGTACTTAGTAATTACCGGGTAAGTACTTAGTAATTACAGGGTAAGTCCTAAGTAATTACCACGTAAGTACTTAGCAATTACCGGGTAAGTACTTAGTAATTACCACGTAAGAACTTAGTAATTACCGGGTAATTGCCGGGTAAGTACTTAGTAATTACCGTGTAAGTACTTAGTAATTACCGATAAGTACTAAGTAATTACCGGTAGGTACTTAGTAATTACCGAGCAAGTACTTAGTAATCACTGGGTAAGTACTTAGTAAAAACCACGTAAGTACTAAGTAATTACCACTTAAGTACTTAGTAATTACCGGGTAGGTACTTAGTAATTACCGGGTAAGTACTTAGTAATTACCACGTAAGTACTTAGTAATTACAGGGTAATTGCCGGGTAAGTACTTAGTAATTACCACGTAAGTACTTAGTAATTACCGGGTAATTTCCGGGTAAGTACTTAGTAATTACTGGGTAAGTACTTAGTAATTACCGTGTAAGTACTTAGTAGTTACCGATAAGTACTTAGTAATTACCGAGCAAGTACTTAGTAATTACCGGGTAAGTACTTAGTAATTACAGGGTAATTGCCGGGTAAGTACTTAGTACTTACCGGGTAAGTACTAAGTAATTACCACGTAAGTACTTAGTAATTACCGGGTAATTGCCGGGTAAGTACTTAGTAATTACCATGTAAGTACTTAGTAATTACCGGGTAATTGCCGGGTAAGTACTTAGTAATTATTGGGTAAGTACTTAGTAATTACCGTGTAAGTACTTAGTAATTACCGATAAGTACTTAGTAAGTACTTAGTAAGTACTTAGTAATTACCACGTAAGTACTAAGTAATTACCACGTAAGTACTTAGTAATTACCGGGTAAGTACTTAGTAATTACCACGTAAGTACTTAGCAATTACAGGGTAATTGCCGGGTAAGTACTTAGTACTTACCGGGTAAGTACTTAGTAATTACCGGGTAATTGCCGGGTAAGTACTTAGTAATTACTGGGTAAGTACTTAGTAATTAACGTGTAAGTACTTAGTAATTACCGATAAGTACTTAGTAAGTACTTAGTAATTACCGGTAGGTACTTAGTAATTACCGAGCAAGTACTTAGTAATCATTGGGTAAGTACTTAGTAATTACCACGTAAGTACTTAGTAATTACCACGTAAGTACTAAGTAATTACCACGTAAGTACTTAGTAATTACCGGGTAAGTACTTAGTAATTACCGTGAAGTACTTAGTAATTACCACGTAAGTACTTAGTAATTACCGGGTAAGTACTTAGCAATTACCGGGTAAGTACTTAGTAATTACAGGGTAATTGCCGGGTAAGTACTTAGTAATTACCACGTAAGTACTTAGTAATTACCGGGTAATTGCCGGGTAAGTACTTAGTAATTACTGTGTAAGTACTTAGTAATTACCGTGTAAGTACTTAGTAATTACCGATAAGTACTTAGTAAGTACTTAGTAATTACCGGTAGGTACTTAGTAATTACCGAGCAAGTACTTAGTAATCACTGGGTAAGTACTTAGTAATTACCACGTTAGTACTAAGTAATTACCACGTAAGTACTTAGTAACTACCGTGTAAGTACTTAGTAATTACCGATAAGTACTTAGTAAGTACTAAGTAATTACCGGTAGGTACTTAGTAATTACCGAGCAAGTACTTAGTAATCACTGGGTAAGTACTTAGTAATTACCACGTAAGTACTAAGTAATTACGACTTAAGTACTTAGTAATTACCGGGTAAGTACTTAGTAATTACCGGGTAAGTACTTACTAATTACCGGGTAAGTACTTAGTAATTACCACGTAAGTACTTAGTAATTACAGGGTAATTGCCGGGTAAGTACTTAGTAATTACCACGTAAGTACTCAATAATTACCGGGTAATTGCCGGGTAAGTACTTAGTAATTACTGGGTAAGTACTTAGTAATTACCGTGTAAGTACTTAGTAATTACCGATAAGTACTTAGTAATTACCGGGTAAGTACTTAGTAATTACCACGTAAGTACTTAGTAATTACAGGGTAATTGCCGGGTAAGTACTTAGTACTTACCGGGTAAGTACTTAGTAATTACCGGGTAATTGCCGGGTAAGTACTTAGTAATTACTGGGTAAGTACTTAGTAATTACCGTGTAAGTACTTAGTAATTACCGATAAGTACTTAGTAAGTACTTAGTAATTACCGGTAGGTACTTAGTAATTACCGAGCAAGTACTTAGTAATCATTGGGTAAGTACTTAGTAATTACCACGAAGGACTTAGTAATTACCACGTAAGTACTAAGTAATTACCACGTAAGTACTTAGTAATTACCGGGTAAGTACTTAGTAATTACCGTGAAGTACTTAGTAATTACCACGTAAGTACTTAGTAATTACCGGGTAATTGCCGGGTAAGTACTTAGTAATTACCGGGTAATTGCCGGGTAAGCACTTAGTAATTACTGGGTAAGTACTTAGTAATTACCGATAAGTACTTAGTAATTACCGGTAGGTACTTAGTAATTACCGAGCAAGTACTTCGTAATCACTGGGTATGTACTTAGTAATTACCACGTAAGTACTTAGTAATTACCACGTAAGTACTAAGTAATTACCACGTAAATACTTAGTAATTACCGGGTAAGTACTTAGTAATTACCGTGTAAGTACTTAGTAATTACCGGGTAATTGCCGGGTAAGTACTTAGTAATACCGGGTAAGTACTTAGGAATTACCTTGTAAGTACTTAGTAATTACCGGGTAAGTACTTAGTAATTACCACGTAAGTACTTAGTAATTACCACGTAAGTACTTAGCAATTACCGGGTAAGTACTTAGTAATTACAGGGTAATTGCCGGGTAAGTACTTAGTAATTACCACGTAAGTACTTAGTAATTACCGGGTAATTGCCGGGTAAGTACTTAGTAATTACTGGGTAAGTACTTAGTAATTACCGTGTAAGTACTTAGTAATTACCGTTAAGTACTTAGTAATTACCGATAAGTACTTAGTAAGTACTTAGTAATTACCGGTAGGTACTTAGTAATTACCGAGCAAGTACTTAGTAATCACTGGGTAAGTACTTAGTAATTACCACGTTAGTACTAAGTAATTACCACGTAAGTACTTAGTAATTACCGGGTAAGTACTTAGTAATTACCACGTAAGTACTTAGTAATTACAGGGTAATTGCCGGGTAAGTACTTAGTAATTACCACGTAAGTACTTAGTAATAACCACGTAAGTACTAAGTAATTACCACGTAAGTACTTAGTAATTACCGGGTAAGTACTTAATAATTACCGGGTAATTGCCGGGTAAGAACTTAGTAATTACCGTGTAAGTACTTAGTAATTACCGGGTAATTGCCGGGTAAGTACTTAGTAATTACCGGGTAAGTACTTAGGAATTACCTTGTAAGTACTTAGTAATTACCGGGTAAGTACTTAGTAATTACCGGGTAAGTACTTAGTAATTACCACGTAAGTACTTAGTAATTACCACGTAAGTACTTAGCAATTACCGGGTAAGTACTTAGTAATTACAGGGTAATTGCCGGGTAAGTACTTAGTAATTACCACGTAAGTACTTAGTAATTACCGGGTAATTGCCGGGTAAGTACTTAGTAATTACTGGGTAAGTACTTAGTAATTACCGTGTAAGTACTTAGTACTTACCGGGTAAGTACTTAGTAATTACCACGTAAGTACTTAGTAATTACCGGGTAATTGCCGGGTAAGTACTTAGTAATTACCATGTAAGTACTTAGTAATTACCGGGTAATTGCCGGGTAAGTACTTAGTAATTACTGGGTAAGTACTTAGTAATTACCGTGTAAGTACTTAGTAATTACCGATAAGTATTTAGTAAGTACTTAGTAATTACCACGTAAGTACTAAGTAATTACCACGTAAGTACTTAGTAATTACCGGGTAAGTACTTAGTAATTACCACGTAAGTACTTAGCAATTACAGGGTAATTGCCGGGTAAGTACTTAGTACTTACCGGGTAAGTACTTAGTAATTACCGGGTAATTGCCGGGTAAGTACTTAGTAATTACTGGGTAAGTACTTAGTAATTACCGTGTAAGTACTTAGTAATTACCGATAAGTACTTAGTAAGTACTTAGTAATTACCGGTAGGTACTTAGTAATTACCGAGCAAGTACTTAGTAATCATTGGGTAAGTACTTAGTAATTACCACGAAGGACTTAGTAATTACCACGTAAGTACTAAGTAATTACCACGTAAGTACTTAGTAATTACCGGGTAAGTACTTAGTAATTACCGTGAAGTACTTAGTAATTACCACGTAAGTACTTAGTAATTACCGGGTAATTGCCGGGTAAGTACTTAGTAATTACCGGGTAATTGCCGGGTAAGCACTTAGTAATTACCGGGTAAGTACTTAGTAATTACCGATAAGTACTTAGTAATTACCGGTAGGTACTTAGTAATTACCGAGCAAGTACTTCGTAATCACTGGGTATGTACTTAGTAATTACCACGTAAGTACTTAGTAATTACCACGTAAGTACTAAGTAATTACCACGTAAATACTTAGTAATTACCGGGTAAGTACTTAGTAATTACCGTGTAAGTACTTAGTAATTACCGGGTAATTGCCGGGTAAGTACTTAGTAATTACCGGGTAAGTACTTAGGAATTACCTTGTAAGTACTTAGTAATTACCGGGTAAGTACTTAGTAATTACCACGTAAGTACTTAGTAATTACCACGTTAGTACTTAGCAATTACCGGGTAAGTACTTAGTAATTACAGGGTAATTGCCGGGTAAGTACTTAGTAATTACCACGTAAGTACTTAGTAATTACCGGGTAATTGCCGGGTAAGTACTTAGTAATTACTGGGTAAGTACTTAGTAATTACCGTGTAAGTACTTAGTAATTACCGTTAAGAACTTAGTAATTACCGATAAGTACTTAGTAAGTACTTAGTAATTACCGGTAGGTACTTAGTAATTACCGAGCAAGTACTTAGTAATCACTGGGTAAGTACTTAGTAATTACCACGTTAGTACTAAGTAATTACCACGTAAGTACTTAGTAATTACCGGGTAAGTACTTAGTAATTACCACGTAAGTACTTAGTAATTACAGGGTAATTGCCGGGTAAGTACTTAGTAATTACCACGTAAGTACTTAGTAATTACCACGTAAGTACTAAGTAATTACCACGTAAATACTTAGTAATTACCGGGTAAGTACTTAGTAATTACCGTGTAAGTACTTAGTAATTACCGGGTAATTGCCGGGTAAGTACTTAGTAATTACCGGGTAAGTACTTAGGAATTACCTTGTAAGTACTTAGTAATTACCGGGTAAGTACTTAGTAATTACCACGTAAGTACTTAGTAATTACCACGTAAGTACTTAGCAATTACCGGGTAAGTACTTAGTAATTACCGGGTAAGTACTTAGTAATTACCGGGTAAGTACTTAGTAATTACCACGTAAGTACTTAGTAATTACAGGGTAATTGCCGGGTAAGTACTTAGTAATTACCACGTAAGTACTCAGTAATTACCGGGTAATTGCCGGGTAAGTACTTAGTAATTACTGGGTAAGTACTTAGTAATTACCGTGTAAGTACTTAGTAATTACCGATAAGTACTTAGTAATTACCGGGTAAGTACTTAGTAATTACCACGTAAGTACTTAGTAATTACAGGGTAATTGCCGGGTAAGTACTTAGTAATTACCACGTAAGTACTTAGTAATTACAGGGTAATTGCCGGGTAAGTACTTAGTACTTACCGGGTAAGTACTTAGTAATTACCGGGTAATTGCCGGGTAAGTACTTAGTAATTACTGGGTAAGTACTTAGTAATTACCGTGTAAGTACTTAGTAATTACCGATAAGTACTTAGTAAGTACTTAGTAATTACCGGTAGGTACTTAGTAATTACCGAGCAAGTACTTAGTAATCATTGGGTAAGTACTTAGTAATTACCACGAAGGACTTAGTAATTACCACGTAAGTACTAAGTAATTACCACGTAAGTAATTAGTAATTACCGGGTAAGTACTTAGTAATTACCGTGAAGTACTTAGTAATTACCACGTAAGTACTTAGTAATTACCGGGTAATTGCCGGGTAAGTACTTAGTAATTACCGGGTAATTGCCGGGTAAGCACTTAGTAATTACCGGGTAAGTACTTAGTAATTACCGATAAGTACTTAGTAATTACCGGTAGGTACTTAGTAATTACCGAGCAAGTACTTCGTAATCACTGGGTATGTACTTAGTAATTACCACGTAAGTACTTAGTAATTACCACGTAAGTACTAAGTAATTACCACGTAAATACTTAGTAATTACCGGGTAAGTACTTAGTAATTACCGTGTAAGTACTTAGTAATTACCGGGTAATTGCCGGGTAAGTACTTAGTAATTACCGGGTAAGTACTTAGGAATTACCTTGTAAGTACTTAGTAATTACCGGGTAAGTACTTAGTAATTACCACGTAAGTACTTAGTAATTACCACGTAAGTACTTAGTAATTACCACGTAAGTACTTAGCAATTACCGGGTAAGTACTTAGTAATTACAGGGTAATTGCCGGGTAAGTACTTAGTAATTACCACGTAAGTACTTAGTAATTACCGGGTAATTGCCGGGTAAGTACTTAGTAATTACTGGGTAAGTACTTAGTAATTACCGTGTAAGTACTTAGTAATTACCGTTAAGTACTTAGTAATTACCGATAAGTACTTAGTAAGTACTTAGTAATTACCGGTAGGTACTTAGTAATTACCGAGCAAGTACTTAGTAATCACTGGGTAAGTACTTAGTAATTACCACGTTAGTACTAAGTAATTACCACGTAAGTACTTAGTTATTACCGGGTAAGTACTTAGTAATTACCACGTAAGTACTTAGTAATTACAGGGTAATTGCCGGGTAAGTACTTAGTAATTACCACGTAAGTACTTAGTAATAACCACGTAAGTACTAAGTAATTACCACGTAAGTACTTAGTAATTACCGGGTAAGTACTTAATAATTACCGGGTAATTGCCGGGTAAGTACTTAGTAATTACCGTGTAAGTACTTAGTAATTACCGGGTAATTGCCGGGTAAGTACTTAGTAATTACCGGGTAAGTACTTAGGAATTACCTTGTAAGTACTTAGTAATTACCGGGTAAGTACTTAGTAATTACCGGGTAAGTACTTAGTAATTACCACGTAAGTACTTAGCAATTACCGGGTAAGTACTTAGTAATTACAGGGTAATTGCCGGGTAAGTACTTAGTAATTACCACGCAAGTACTTAGTAATTACCGGGTAATTGCCGGGTAAGTACTTAGTAATTACTGGGTAAGTACTTAGTAATTACCGTGTAAGTACTTAGTAATTACCGATAAGTACTTAGTAATTACCGATAAGTACTTAGTAAGTACTTAGTAATTACCGAGCAAGTACTTAGTAATCACTGGGTAAGTACTTAGTAATTACCACGTTAGTACTAAGTAATTACCACGTAAGTACTTAGTAATTACCGTGTAAGTACTTAGTAATTACCGATAAGTACTTAGTAAGTACTAAGTAATTACCGGTAGGTACTTAGTAATTACCGAGCAAGTACTTAGTAATCACTGGGTAAGTACTTAGTAATTACCACGTAAGTACTAAGTAATTACGACTTAAGTACTTAGTAATTACCGGGTAAGTACTTAGTAATTACCACGTAAGTACTTAGTAATTACAGGGTAATTGCCGGGTAAGTACTTAGTAATTACCACGTAAGTACTTAGTAATTACCGGGTAATTACCGGGTAAGTACTTAGTAATTACTGGGTAAGTACTTAGTAATTACCGTGTAAGTACTTAGTAATTACCGATAAGTACTTAGTAATTACCGGTAGGAACTTAGTAATTACCGAGCAAGTACTTAGTAATTACCGGGTAAGTTCTTAGTAATTACCACGTAAGTACTTAGTAATTACCGGGTAATTTCCGGGTAAGTACTTAGTAATTACTACGTAAGTACTTAGTAATTACCGGGTAATTGCCGGGTAAGTACTTAGTAATTACTGGGTAAGTACTTAGTAATTACCGGGTAATTGCCGGGTAAGTACTTAGTAATTACTGGGTAAGTACTTAGTAATTACCGATAAGTACTTAGTAAGTACTAAGTAATTACCGGTAGGTACTTAGTAATTACCGAGCAAGTACTTAGTAATCATTGGGTAAGTACTTAGTAATTACCACGTAAGTACTTAGTAATTACCACGTAAGTACTAAGTAATTACCACGTAAGTACTAAGTAATTACCGTGTAAGTACTTAGTAATTACCGATAAGTACTTAGTAAGTACTAAGTAATTACCGGTAGGTACTTAGTAATTACCGAGCAAGTACTTAGTAATCACTGGGTAAGTACTTAGTAATTACCACGTAAGTACTAAGTAATTACCACGTAAGTACTTAGTAATTACCGGGTAAGTACTTAGTAATTACCACGTAAGTACTTAGTAATTACCACGTAAGTACTTAGTAATTACAAGGTAATTGCCGGGTAAGTACTTAGTACTTACCGGGTAAGTACTTAGTAATTACCGGGTAATTGCCGGGTAAGTACTTAGTAATTACCGTGTAAGTACTTAGTAATTACCGATAAGTACTTAGTAAGTACTTAGTAATTACCGGTAGGTACTTAGTAATTACCGAGCAAGTACTTAGTAATTATTGGGTAAGTACTTAGTAATTACCACGTAAGTACTTAGTAATTACCACGTAAGTACTAAGTAATTACCACGTAAGTACTTAGTAATTACCGGGTAAGTACTTAGTAATTACCGTGAAGTACTTAGTAATTACCACGTAAGTACTTAGTAATTACCGGGTAATTGCCGGGTAAGTACTTAGTAATTACCGGGTAATTGCCGGGTAAGTACTTAGTAATTACCGGGTAGGTACTTAGTAATTACCGAGCAAGTACTTAGTAATCATTGGGTAAG
Organism: Bombylius major; assembly: GCA_932526495.1. Taxonomy (NCBI): domain Eukaryota; kingdom Metazoa; phylum Arthropoda; class Insecta; order Diptera; family Bombyliidae; genus Bombylius; species Bombylius major. Next base: position 22,221,756 of record OW052042.1, on the reverse strand, counting down.
TACTTAGTAATTACCACGTAAGTACTTAGTAATTACCACGTAAGTACTTAGCAATTACCGGGTAAGTACTTAGTAATTACAGGGTAATTGCCGGGTAAGTACTTAGTACTTACCGGGTAAGTACTTAGTAATTACCACGTAAGTACTTAGTAATTACCGGGTAATTGCCGGGTAAGTACTTAGTAATTACCATGTAAGTACTTAGTAATTACCAGGTAATTGCCGGGTAAGTACTTAGTAATTACCGATAAGTATTTAGTAAGTACCGTGTAAGTACTTAGTAATTACCGATAAGTACTTAGTAAGTACTTAGTAATTACCGGTAGGTACTTAGTAATTACCGAGCAAGTACTTAGTAATCATTGGGTAAGTACTTAGTAATTACCACGAAGGACTTAGTAATTACCACGTAAGTACTAAGTAATTACCACGTAAGTACTTAGTAATTACCGGGTAAGTACTTAGTAATTACCGTGAAGTACTTAGTAATTACCACGTAAGTACTTAGTAATTACCGGGTAATTGCCGGGTAAGTACTTAGTAATTACCGGGTAATTGCCGGGTAAGCACTTAGTAATTACCGGGTAAGTACTTAGTAATTACCGATAAGTACTTAGTAATTACCGGTAGGTACTTAGTAATTACCGAGCAAGTACTTCGTAATCACTGGGTATGTACTTAGTAATTACCACGTAAGTACTTAGTAATTACCACGTAAGTACTAAGTAATTACCACGTAAATACTTAGTAATTACCGGGTAAGTACTTAGTAATTACCGTGTAAGTACTTAGTAATTACCGGGTAATTGCCGGGTAAGTACTTAGTAATTACCGGGTAAGTACTTAGGAATTACCTTGTAAGTACTTAGTAATTACCGGGTAAGTACTTAGTAATTACCACGTAAGTACTTAGTAATTACCACGTAAGTACTTAGCAATTACCGGGTAAGTACTTAGAAATTACAGGGTAATTGCCGGGTAAGTACTTAGTAATTACCACGTAAGTACTTAGTAATTACCGGGTAATTGCCGGGTAAGTACTTAGTAATTACTGGGTAAGTACTTAGTAATTACCGTGTAAGTACTTAGTAATTACCGTTAAGTACTTAGTAATTACCGATAAGTACTTAGTAAGTACTTAGTAATTACCGGTAGGTACTTAGTAATTACCGAGCAAGTACTTAGTAATCACTGGGTAAGTACTTAGTAATTACCACGTTAGTACTAAGTAATTACCACGTAAGTACTTAGTAATTACCGGGTAAGTACTTAGTAATTACCACGTAAGTACTTAGTAATTACAGGGTAATTGCCGGGTAAGTACTTAGTAATTACCACGTAAGTACTTAGTAATAACCACGTAAGTACTAAGTAATTACCACGTAAGTACTTAGTAATTACCGGGTAAGTACTTAATAATTACCGGGTAATTGCCGGGTAAGTACTTAGTAATTACCGTGTAAGTACTTAGTAATTACCGGGTAATTGCCGGGTAAGTACTTAGTAATTACCGGGTAAGTACTTAGGAATTACCTTGTAAGTACTTAGTAATTACCGGGTAAGTACTTAGTAATTACCGGGTAAGTACTTAGTAATTACCACGTAAGTACTTGGTAATTACCACGTAAGTACTTAGCAATTACCGGGTAAGTACTTAGTAATTACAGGGTAATTGCCGGGTAAGTACTTAGTAATTACCACGTAAGTACTTAGTAATTACCGGGTAATTGCCGGGTAAGTACTTAGTAATTACTGGGTAAGTACTTAGTAATTACCGTGTAAGTACTTAGTAATTACCGATAAGTACTTAGTAATTACCGATAAGTACTTAGTAAGTACTTAGTAATTACCGGTAGGTACTTAGTAATTACCGAGCAAGTACTTAGTAATCACTGGGTAAGTACTTAGTAATTACCACGTTAGTACTAAGTAATTACCACGTAAGTACTTAGTAATTACCGTGTAAGTACTTAGTAATTACCGATAAGTACTTAGTAAGTACTAAGTAATTACCGGTAGGTACTTAGTAATTACCGAGCAAGTACTTAGTAATCACTGGGTAAGTACTTAGTAATTACCACGTAAGTACTAAGTAATTACGACTTAAGTACTTAGTAATTACCGGGTAGGTACTTAGTAATTACCGGGTAAGTACTTAGTAATTACCGATAAGTACTTAGTAATTACCGGTAGGAACTTAGTAATTACCGAGCAAGTACTTAGTAATTACCGGGTAAGTTCTTAGTAATTACCACGTAAGTACTTAGTAATTACCGGGTAATTTCCGGGTAAGTACTTAGTAATTACTACGTAAGTACTTAGTAATTACCGGGTAATTGCCGGGTAAGTACTTAGTAATTACTGGGTAAGTACTTAGTAATTACCGGGTAATTGCCGGGTAAGTACTTAGTAATTACTGGGTAAGTACTTAGTAATTACCGTGTAAGTACTTAGTAATTACCGATAAGTACTTAGTAATTACCGGTAGGAACTTAGTAATTACCGAGCAAGTACTTAGTAATTACCGGGTAAGTTCTTAGTAATTACCACGTAAGTACTTAGTAATTACCGGGTAATTTCCGGGTAAGTACTTAGTAATTACTACGTAAGTACTTAGTAATTACCGGGTAATTGCCGGGTAAGTACTTAGTAATTACTGGGTAAGTACTTAGTAATTACCGGGTAATTGCCGGGTAAGTACTTAGTAATTACTGGGTAAGTACTTAGTAATTACCGATAAGTACTTAGTAAGTACTAAGTAATTACCGGTAGGTACTTAGTAATTACCGAGCAAGTACTTAGTAATCATTGGGTAAGTACTTAGTAATTACCACGTAAGTACTTAGTAATTACCACGTAAGTACTAAGTAATTACCACGTAAGTGCTTAGTAATTACCGTGTAAGTACTTAGTAATTACCGATAAGTACTTAGTAAGTACTAAGTAATTACCGGTAGGTACTTAGTAATTACCGAGCAAGTACTTAGTAATCACTGGGTAAGTACTTAGTAATTACCACGTAAGTACTAAGTAATTACCACGTAAGTACTTAGTAATTACCGGGTAAGTACTTAGTAATTACCACGTAAGTACTTAGTAATTACAAGGTAATTGCCGGGTAAGTACTTAGTACTTACCGGGTAAGTACTTAGTAATTACCGGGTAATTGCCGGGTAAGTACTTAGTAATTACTGGGTAAGTACTTAGTAATTACCGTGTAAGTACTTAGTAATTACCGATAAGTACTTAGTAAGTACTTAGTAATTACCGGTAGGTACTTAGTAATTACCGAGCAAGTACTTAGTAATCATTGGGTAAGTACTTAGTAATTACCACGTAAGTACTTAGTAATTACCACGTAAGTACTAAGTAATTACCACGTAAGTACTTAGTAATTACCGGGTAAGTACTTAGTAATTACCGTGAAGTACTTAGTAATTACCACGTAAGTACTTAGTAATTACCGGGTAATTGCCGGGTAAGTACTTAGTAATTACCGGGTAATTGCCGGGTAAGTACTTAGTAATTACCGGGTAAGTACTTAGGAATTACCTTGTAAGTACTTAGTAATTACCGGGTAAGTACTTAGTAATTACCGGGTAATTGCCGGGTAAGTACTTAGTAATTACCACGTAAGTACTTAGCAATTACCGGGTAAGTACTTAGTAATTACAGGGTAATTGCCGGGTTAGTACTTAGTAATTACCACGTAAGTACTTAGTAATTACCGGGTAATTGCCGGGTAAGTACTTAGTAATTACCGTGTAAGTACTTAGTAATTACCGATAAGTACTTAGTAATAACCGATAAGTACTTAGTAATAACCGATAAGTACTTAGTAAGTACTTAGTAATTACCGGTAGGTACTTAGTAATTACCGAGCAAGTACTTACTAATCACTGGGTAAGTACTTAGTAATTACCACGTTAGTACTAAGTAATTACCACGTAAGTACTTAGTAATTACCGGGTAAGTACTTAGTAATTACCACGTAAGTACTTAGTAATTACAGGGTAATTGCCGGGTAAGTACTTAGTAATTACCGGGTAATTGCCGGGTAAGTACTTAGTAATTACTGGGTAAGTACTTAGTAATTACCGTGTAAGTACTTAGTAATTACCGATAAGTACTTGGTAAGTACTTAGTAATTACCGGTAGGTACTTAGTAATTACCGAGCCAGTACTTAGTAATCACTGGGTAAGTACTAAGTAATTACCACGTAAGTACTTAGTAATTACCGGGTAATTGCCGGGTAAGTACTTAGTAATTACTGGGTAAGTCCTTAGTAATTACCGTGTAAGTACTTAGTAATTACAGGGTAATTGCCGGGTAAGTACTTAGTAATTACCGGGTAAGTACTTAGTAATTACCGATAAGTACTCAGTAATTACCGGTAGGTACTTTGTAATTACCGAGCAAGTACTTAGTAATCACTGGGTAAGTGCTAAGTAATTACCACGTAAGTACTAAGTAATTACCACGTAAGTACTAAGTAATTACCACGTAAGTACTTAGTAATTACCGGGTAAGTACTTAGTAATTACCGTGAAGTACTTAGTAATTACCACGTAAGTACTTAGTAATTACCGGGTAATTGCCGGGTAAGTACTTAGTAATTACCGTGTAAGTACTTAGTAATTACCGGGTAATTGCCGGGTAAGTACTTAGTAATTACAGGGTAATTGCCGGGTAAGTACTTAGTAATTACCGGGTAAGTACTTAGTAATTACCACGTAAGTACTTAGTAATTACCGGGTAATTGCCGGGTAAGTACTTAGTAATTACTGGGTAAGTACTTTGTAATTACCGTGGATTTGGGGATTTCAGTGGCATCCTGCTTAAACCGATTCAATTGTGCAATACAGTTGATCGTATCTACTAATGGTCTGAATCCGCCTCCGGAACGGGTACCATTCTGTTTATTGCTCTTGTTGACTGTTGGTGCGCTTCTGCTGAGCGCTTATGAGGCGCCCAGGAAGTGGAAGGACCACCAGAGAACAAGACTGTCGGGGAGTAAGAGATCCTGGACTCATCCTCCGCTAACGCTTGATCTACAGGTGGAAGAACTTCCAGACCAACTTTTATTTTACCGATCTCCAAGCCCACTATCAACAATCATCCTCAGGCGCGCCTAACGAGAGGTAGATGATTTTTTGTTAGATCACAAGCCCCTCAGCCACCATTGAAAGAAGGTTGACTCTTTGATTTCGGATAAAATAAAATTGTGAGCAAAATCGAGTCAGATGTACATATTACTACATACACCTGACCGTCCTAACCACAAAATCAAAATCTAGACCGATTCAATTGTGCAATACAGTTGATCGGATCTAGTAATAAAAACCTAATAAGTCATGTATCAGTTTTTTTCTCAATAAATATACACACACACATGTAATAAAACAAATTGTCCTTTTTTTTTGCTTTTTTTTTCTACTTACTTTCTGCTCTATGTATATATCCCAATTTCTTACTTACTTTAGATGAATATATAATTTTGAGGGCAATACTCATATGTTTGTTTGTTTTTACATTTTTACAACTTGAATGTCTTTTTAAGGCATTCATTCTCTTATCACAAGATTTTTTCATTCTTACCTGGAAATTGCTAACATTGAACCACCATAAATAAATATATTCCGAATCTATTTTTTTGCATTTACTATCCTTTTCTTCTTCTTTTATTTTATTTTATTTTTAATTCTTTTATTTATATAGTTTAGATTAGGAATACACGATTTATAAATAAACATAATATTAATAAACAAAATTGACAATTAAATTGACAGGAAATTGACAGGTTAAACCTCAGATCTAAACCATTATTTTTAGTTGTTCAAAAGTGAGGTTATGTCTGTTCAATTGAATTGGTTTATTCACCTATCCAATGGAAGCATTTATTCACCTTTCTCACCAATTAATGAAAAAAGTGAATTATCTAAATATTTACATATCTGATTATTTATATACATATAACAAAACAATAATAACATATTATATTATAACAAAAACCAATTACTTCCTTCATCAATGATCAAAATTCATCAAAAAACAATCTCCAACTAACTTCTAACTCAACCTCAGGATTAAACCATTTTTCAATATAATAATATGTATATGCATTATATATTGACATTCAATATATGACATTACAGTCACATTTTGTGAAAATATTTTATTTAGTTTAATATTTTATTTAATTAATATAATTAATATAATATAATTATATAATATATTATATTGAAGTGGCTATTAGAAAAACAACAAATAACAAATATTTGTTTTATGGCTGATGTTGGTCAAGATGAAGATTTTATTAAAGCTGGTGGTGCTAGTGAGGTAAAAATGTGATACAAGAAAAGAAGTGAATTAATTTGAATCCTTTTTTTTTTCTTTATATAAAGGATCATTAAGGATATGGCCATCAATTCAAATGGGTTCAAATGGAACGGAATGATATATTGTATCATTCTGAATTAATTGCATTGTATTATCTGGTATTGTATGTGCAATCTGTGTATCTACATGTAATAATGGTAGAGTATGTTGCAAAATAAGGATTTGTATTGAGTTCAATTGAAGGTAGTATAATTTGCGTTATCATTATTATTTTTAATAAATTTAAAAAAAAAAAAAGAAAAAAAAGAACAATTTAAAAATCCAGAAAATTGATTACAATTCTTTTTTGTTTTATTAATTGTGTGTTAGTGTGTATATATATTAAGAAGGTCATTGCAATCATCAGGCTTAGTCTTATTTAGGTTTTTATTACTAGATCCGATCAACTGTATTGCACAATTGAATCGGTCTAGATTTTGATTTTGTGGTTAGGACGGTCAGGTGTATGTAGTAATATGTACATCTGATTCGATTTTGCTCACAATTTTATTTTATTCGAAATCCAAGAGTCAACCTTCTTCCAATGGTGGCTGAGGGATTTGTGATCTAACAAAAAATCATCTACCTCTCGTTAGACGCGCCTGAGGATGATTGTTGATAGTGGGCTTGGAGATCGGTAAAATAAAAGTTGGTCTGGAAGTTCTTCCACCTGTAGATCAAGCGTTAGCGGAGGATGAGTCCAGGATCTCTTACTCCCCGACAGTCTTGTTCTCTGGTGGTCCTTCCACTTCCTGGGCGCCTCATACGCGCTCAGCAGAAGCGCACCAACAACAAGAGCAACTGTGTCTGTAATGGGCACAATTGAATCGGTCTAGATGAATATACTCTACCATTACATTGTTCATACGTATGAATAGTATCCCACAATTAATTGTTTTATCCGATAACTTCTAGATAATTGATTTACCTGAAAAATATATAGATATGTAGATACTTCTATGATCTACTATGTAGATTGCACATACAATACCAGATAATTCTTTATTTCTGCAATTAATTCAGAATGATACAATATATCATTCCGTTCCATTTGAACCCATTTGAATTGATGGCCATATCCTTAATGATCCTTTATATAAAGAAAAAAAATTCTTGATAATTCAAACTAAAATTACATTAAATTATTCTATAAAATTTATTAAAAGAATTTCTATTGCTGTAATTCACATTAAAAACACAAAATGAACTTTTAAATAAACGATTTAAATATTTGATATATTTAAATATTAATTTATTTAAATAAACTTTTAAATTTTACATTAAACAACTATTAATTACTACTTACTTTGTCGCGATATTTGATATTACGCGACGGTATCAGCAGTCCAAGTCTATTTTACCCCAAAGAGTATAAGGGCAGAGAATTCCATACAACCGACAACTTTCGACCTTAAAACTAGTACGAATCAGCCAAAATAGAGTACCTAGGTAGTAATGCGCTAGTTGTAACAATTTTTTTCCTACTTGATAATTTGGTATAATAAGAATAGTCTAAAATAATTTTAGCTGACCGTTGTAATACACTCATACTCGTTACAACTTGGTCGTGCCTCCATAAGGTGTATTTTCAGCAGTTGTAATAACCGGGTTTAAACCAGTTTGCGACAGTGGCACTGCTCCTTGATGTGTAGTAGCTGAATGAAGTTGGTTTGGACAGATATACAGTGTGTGACAAAACTAAAGCAAATAAATTGAAAAATGATGTACAGTATAATGTGGTAGGTAAAAATTCGCTTATACTTCGAAAAACTGCAACATATTTTATAAATATAATAATATAATATAAATATAAATATTATTTATTTACGGTACCACTTTGATTAAAAAAATTTTTGCTACTTATCGGTAGAAACTCGTTTAGCTGTCACGTCCGTTACAAAATATGTCACATTGCATTGTTCCTTGTCAAATTTTGCCAAAATATTCTTTCAAGTGTCTACAGTACCTATAATTAAAAATAATTTTTGGAATTGTTTATATGAAAATTTTAGGATATTCAGTAAAATATACGGAAAACCTTGAAATTCGAAATCGTCGGCGTCACACCCGTTACGCTACTAAAATGACGATTCTGATTAGAAATATTTGGAGTTTTCTGTTTTATCGTAACCGTCGTTTGCTTTCACTAGAAGCATCTTGAAGGTATATTAAGAACATAAAAGTATAATCAGAATGCAATTGCTGTAAAAGTTTTTCAATATAAAGAGTCAGGATGTCACACCCGTTACTAAATGGAATTCTCCAAATGTAAACGCATCTACAGCAAGGTTGTAGTGCAAGTGATGATGATGACAAATAAATAAAAAACTTATTTTTGTATTTTATTTTAATGATTATTTTTTTAAAATAAAATTTACAACAAAAAAGATTGTGATAGAATACAGGTATAGCTCGATTTAAAAAAGTTGCCAAATCGTATTATACTAGAAAACTATGCGCAGAAGAAAAGATACTTACACACATGCATTTTTGTTCTTGTGAATTCTAAGAAAGAGGTTTCTTCCTTCGTATATATATACACAAGAAGATCACTAACACATGTAAGACATGCGCGAGATTCGCCAACTCATAATATTTTGACTATAAATTTTTTAATTTTTTTTTTTTTTTTGATATAAAATAAATTCATGAAAATAATACGTATTGTGTTTTATTTTTCCTCTTTTTTTTTTTTATTAAAAATTTGAAAGGTGGAAAAACTAAAAAAAAAGGAAGAAAAAAGCCTTTGTACCTTATGTTATAAATACATTTACAATGTAAAATTATCATTATCTTTCTTAACATCTTCAATTGTTCTTTCTAATAATTGAATTTTTTCAATTGATTTTTTCATATTACATTTTGTATTTTCATTCACTTCACGATATTTTTCAATTTCATTTTGTAATTCTTTGATAGTATTCATAAATATTTGAATAAGATTTTGTGTTTGTTTCATCATGTCTAATTTTAATTTTTCAATTATTTCATTTAGTTTTAAGTTATCTTTTTGCAAATCATTATTTTGTGTTTTAATTAATGATAATCTTTCATGATGTTCTTTTATTTGTTTTTCAATATTTAAAATATGTATTGCATTTTCTTCCAGTAATTTATCTTTTATTTTAATATCTTTTAAAAATTCATTTAATTTTTTTAAACATTTATTTTGTTGTTCTTTTGTCATATTGATTTTTTCTTTTAAAAATTCTTTAATATGTTTTTCAGAAACTGTTAATAATTCTTCTAAATTATTAACTTTATCATTTACAGTTTTATTTTGTAAATTTAAATTATCAATTTCTTCTTGTAATACATGTGATGTTTTAATTAAATTTAAATAATTTCTTGCTAATTTTTCAACGTAATTTTTAAATACATTATTAAATTAAATACACAAATTAAAACACAAAATAATGATTTGCAAAAAGATAACTTAAAACTAAATGAAATAATTGAAAAATTAAAATTAGACATGATGAAACAAACACAAAATCTTATTCAAATATTTATGAATACTATCAAAGAATTACAAAATGAAATTGAAAAATATCGTGAAGTGAATGAAAATACAAAATGTAATATGAAAAAATCAATTGAAAAAATTCAATTATTAGAAAGAACAATTTAAGATGTTAAGAAAGATAATGATAATTTTACATTGTAAATGTATTTATAACATAAGGTACAAAGGCTTTTTTCTTCCTTTTTTTTTAGTTTTTCCACCTTTCAAATTTTTAATAAAAAAAAAAAAGAGGAAAAATAAAACACAATACGTATTATTTTCATGAATTTATTTTATATCAAAAAAAAAAAAAAAATTAAAAAATTTATAGTCAAAATATTATGAGTTGGCGAATCTCGCGCATGTCTTACATGTGTTAGTGATCTTCTTGTGTATATATATACGAAGGAAGAAACCTCTTTCTTAGAATTCACAAGAACAAAAATGCATGTGTGTAAGTATCTTTTCTTCTGCGCATAGTTTTCTAGTATATAATACGATTTGGCAACTTTTTTAAATCGAGCTATACCTGTATTCTATCACAATCTTTTTTGTTGTAAATTTTATTTTAAAAAAATAATCATTAAAATAAAATACAAAAATAAGTTTTTTATTTATTTGTCATCATCATCACTTGCACTACAACCTTGCTGTAGATGCGTTTACATTTGGAGAATTCCATTTAGTAACGGGTGTGACATCCTGACTCTTTATATTGAAAAACTTTTACAGCAATTGCATTCTGATTATACTTTTATGTTCTTAATATACCTTCAAGATGCTTCTAGTGAAAGCAAACGACGGTTACGATAAAACAGAAAACTCCAAATATTTCTAATCAGAATCGTCATTTTAGTAGCGTAACGGGTGTGACGCCGACGATTTCGAATTTCAAGGTTTTCCGTATATTTTACTGAATATCCTAAAATTTTCATATAAACAATTCCAAAAATTATTTTTAATTATAGGTACTGTAGACACTTGAAAGAATATTTTGGCAAAATTTGACAAGGAACAATGCAATGTGACATATTTTGTAACGGACGTGACAGCTAAACGAGTTTCTACCGATAAGTAGCAAAAATTTTTTTTAATCAAAGTGGTACCGTAAATAAATAATATTTATATTTATACTATATTATTATATTTATAAAATATGTTGCAGTTTTTCGAAGTATAAGCGAATTTTTACCTACCACATTATACTGTACATCATTTTTCAATTTATTTGCTTTAGTTTTGTCACACACTGTATATCTGTCCAAACCAGCTTCATTCAGATACTACCCATCAAGGAGCAGTGCCACTGTCGCAAACTGGTTTAAACCCGGTTATTACAACTGCTGAAAATACACCTTATGGTGGCACGACCAAGTTGTAACGAGTATGAGTGTATTACAACGGTCAGCTAAAATTATTTTAGACTATTCTTATTATACCAAATTATCAAGTAGGAAAAAAATTGTTACAACTAGCGCATTACTACCTAGGTACTCTATTTTGGCTGATTCATACTAGTTTTAAGGTCGAAAGTGGTCGGTTGTATGGAATTCCCTGCCCTTACTTTACTCTTTTATAGTAGGTTCGTCTTTTTATCTGCGATATATGTATGTTCATAACATATGTATGTGTATGTGTCCAGCCCCCCTTAATATACTTATATTAATTTTTCTGAAAATTTCTGCGACTCCATATTTTTTTCTTTTATTTTTGTACGTCTATTAATTCTCCACATTACGAATTGTGAATTCTGTTGAAATAAATCTTCGATTAAAAATGACTACGTCTTCTAACACTTTGAAGCCGGGCGTGATTTTTCACATTTTTGGTTGTGTATCAGGTAAATCCAGTTATTACACATGTTAAATGTTAATTAATTTTATAATTTACGAATGCGGATAATGTAAAAAAAACTCAAAAGAGAAAGACTGACATTTAGTAATTCGTTCTGAGGCCCTGCTATGCACGATGGCGTTTTTCATTGGAATAACTAATTTCACTTTTATTTGAGGTTCACTATCACTAGAAGAATAATCTAATAAATTAATAGCAATTAATTCACTTTTATTACTGTAGGAAATAAATCACGCGAAACTATTTTCAAGAAAATAAAAATAAGTATAACTTCATATAAAGTCACTGTAGCGTTTACTGCTGTTTAAAACGCATTAAGATTACAGTTTCCTGCGGCAAAGTGTTGATTTCCAATTAAAAGTGAAACAGTATATCGTTTTCGATCGAAAGATGATTCCGATGAAATTAACAATTAAAATGGTAAAGCGAAAATAGTTAAAGTTAAAAATAGTAATACACACATTCGCCGTACAAAAACAATTACATACCTTTGTTTGTTTGTTTCAAGTTTGACTTTCTATAGACTTCAATTAATTTGGCTTGACTTTTCACTCACTTCATTTAATCAAGCTTGCCATCATCTGTGGGGAAGGTTAGTGAGCTTTATAAACACCATTAGCTTAGAATTTTCAATAACTTTTATATCATGGTTTTACTAAATAATTGAAAATGGCCTCAATCATCGATTTTCTTTGACTTTAGTTTTACTTAAAAATTCCTTACAATTAACATTCAAAGTTCATGAGAGTATCCAAACTTTGAAAAATCAATCAATTCAATTTTTACAAAAAAAAAATAATAATAATACAACGTATTTTTTGTTTTCTTGATTATTTTTTTTATATATTTCCATTTTTAATGATTACTAAGTATTGAGTTAAACATATTTGTTTTTTTTTTTTACTGTTTTCACAATCATGAAATATTTGCAATGAAAGTATTAAAGTACAATAAATTTTTATATATAATAATGCGAAAAAGTAAATTATTCATCTACATTTTTTTTCAAAATTTTTCAATTACATGATTTCACATGTCTTTGTTATGTATTTTTATTTTATCGATAAGAATATGGCATAATTATTATTTTCTAATTTTTTTTTCGAAAAAATTGTATGAATGTTATAATTTTGAATATGTAATTAATTAAATTTTATATGAAATATTTTAATGGTTCGTCCCCCTATATGTTTTTTTATTATTATTGTTTTTATTGTTAAAAAGTATTTTTATTTATTTTATTATTTTTTTTTTTTAATTTAAATTTTATTAAAAGCAGCTACATCAACACTTTGAACATAATCTTCTAATTTTTCAATTTCTTCTTGTAACCAATCAATTGATACTTTTTCATCTTCAACAACACATGCAATACTTAATTTTTTAATGCCGAATGCAACTGGTACAAATTTAGATACACCCCATAATAGACCATCTGTTGCAATTTTACGTATTTCTGCTTCCATTTGTTTCAAATCAGTTTCATCATCCCATGGTTTAACATCTAATATAACATTCGATTTTGCAATTAAAGTTGGTTCTAATTTAAAAAAAAAAAATAATAATAATAAGCAAGTGAAAAAAATTAATAAAATGTTGCATTTTAAAAATCTTTAAAAAAAAAATTGATTTTAATTTTTCACTTACTCTTTGATTTTTTAGCAGCATATTCAGCTAAACGTTGTTCACGTACTTTTGCTGCTTCTTCATCTTCTTCCTTTTGAAAAATTAAATTAAAGAAAAAAAATTATCCTTGATACCTAAAACTATTCATTTTTTTCAAAAATATATTTACTCACCTCTGATTCAGAAGCAAATAAATCAACTCCATCATCATCATCGTCTTTAGCTGCAGATTTTGATGATGATACTGGAGCTGGTGATGGTTTTTTAGTTGATGATACCTGCCCTCCTTGTGACAATGATAGAGCATCTAATTTTGTTTCAAGTGCTTTGATACGTTTTTCTGATTCAATTTGAGATTTCATTAATTCTTCAATCACTGTTAAAATTCAAATATACAAAATTAATTATAAAAAAATATTTTGTAAGACAAAATTAATAAAATGAAAATTTACATTCTCTTAAGGATGCATTCTCTTTTTCTAATCTTCCAAATACATCTTGTCCTGGTGAACCTACGGGAGTTGCAGCTAAAGCAGCAATTCCGTCCATCTGTGAATATACATATATGTATGTATATATATATATATATTTTTCATTTAAATAGTAATTTTTTAAAAATTTAGTCATTGTGTTGTGACAATGTGTAATGAAAAAAATGTTTTTGTACCTTTTCAAGAGAACTCTTAATATGCTGGCGTGCTTTTGCAATTTCTGATACGAGAGTATTTTGATTTGATCCCGATACTGATCCCTAAAAAATGATAAAATTTTGGTTTTAAATTGAAAGCTTTTAATTATTAATTTCGATAACAAAAATGCTTTTGAAATGCTAATTGCAAATTAAGAAAAAATTCATTTCACAAAAAGATAAAAAAAAAATTAAAAATAAAAAATTAACTTAAAATTTAAAAAAATATTGCTTAAAAATTAAAAAAAAAATAAAATTCAAATGTGATGATAGAAATTTTCCTAATTTTTTTTTTTGGAATTTGACTTAGCAAATTTCTTTTACAGTGAAAATAAAACAAAGTTCTGTTTTAAAGGATAATAATTCTAAATTTGGGTATTTTTGTTTTTATAAAACTTAAAATTTAAACCAATATTTTATAAAATAGGTACATTTAAAAAAAAACATAAAAATTTTCTGTCCTGTGAGACCTTCTAAAACTTTCGTCAACTTCTATAAATTTAATTTCTTAAAATACATAATTCTGTGGGAATGTTTGAAAGTATTAGAAAATCCCAAAATTTCATGTTCTAATTACAAAATAAAAGCTTTCACAAAAGATAAAATAATTTTACAGCTATATAAATGGAAAAATTTTAAAATAAAATGTGCTCTTTATTCTTTGCATTAATTGCCTAATCAATCATTCAAAATGATTGCTTATTTCATGCATCGTCTAAATAGAATAATGATTTTTTTATTCAAATAAAAACTACAAACAAAAAATTCCAATTAGAAAGAAAAAGTAATCAATAAAATTAAAATAAGAAGCGAATTCATTTCTACAAATGCAAATTTTTTTTTTAAATTTTTCAAAAACCTTCAAATTTTTTATATTTGTCGGTCTTTGTTGTTGCTGCTGTTGTTGTTGCTGTTTTGAATCATTTTTCTTATTGCTGTTATTTGGAATTTTTTGATCTTGATCAGCATCTTGATTTGATGCAGAAACTACAGCTATGGTTGCAGTATTATTATTACCAATATCATTTGTTTTATTCTGATGATTTTCATTCATTTTATTTGCTTCTGTTAATGATGATGATGTTGATGACTTATTCTTCTTCTTCTTCTTTTTCTTTGTTTTTGATTCATCATCAGCACCAACACCATTCGAATTTACATTAGCAGTAATTGATGATGAATTCTCATTTAAACTCACATCAGTTTTTATGGAATCATCATGTTGTGATAATTCTTCAATTTGTTGCTGCTGCTGTTGTTGTTGTTGCAATTGCTGTTTAGCTTTAAGTTTATCCTTTTTAGATTTTTTCGGTTTAAGAACAGTAGCAGTTTGCTGCTGTTGTTCTAAAATCTCATGATCTTGTTGCATTTTTAATATTTCAGTTGCTTCACTTGTAGAATTTTTAACAATCTCTTCTAGATTTTTATCACTACTCAAAGATCCTTTCAATAACTTTAAATATAATTTTATTTAAACAAAAAAAAAAAAAAATTTTTCTGTTGCCATTTTTATTTTTTCTAATTTCTAAACTTATTCATAATTTACAAAATTGTTCTTTTTTTTTATTTTGACGCAAAATTTCAATTAATATCAAAAATAAAAAAATTTAACTAGAAACTTACCTTTGATAAATGTTCAAAATAATCTTTTTCTGCATCATGATATTTTGCTTTTTCAATCCAAACTCTTTCAGTTGCTAAAGGACAAGCCATTTCTGGAAGAAAAAAAAATTGAACGCAACTTGATTGTAGAAAAAAAGTAGAAACCCGACAAAAAAGGGAAGTGAAAAAAAAAACGATTTTTTTATTGAATGCGATTGCGCTAAGAATCCTTAAAAAAGAACACCAAAAATGTTCAAGAGGATAAAGAGAAAAAAGTAGTAGATATAGTGAAAAAAAACAACGTGGCAACCATTCGTTTAGAACAAATTCAAAAAATATATTGATTTTATATGAAATTTCTTTTTACAGTTATATAATATGTACTTACTTGTGGTTATTAAACTATTAAAATTAAAAAAAACTAACGGGTAATTTGAATAATTTAAAAGGATAAGGAAACAAATCCACTCCCGGTCTTCTATTTCAATATAGCAACAGCACAGCAATCAGCTCAGCAGTGACAGGACAGGCAAAAGAACGTGGACGTCAAATTGCGATCGATTGACATGTCGTAATCAGTGCTGTCGTTTGGTTTTTTTTTAAATAATAGTATGACGCTAAAAAAAGAGTACCTACGTTGGCAAAAATTTTAACAAGCAAAAGGAAAAATCTCTTCCTGTGGATACCACTTCTTAAAGTGAGGTACACATTATCATTTAAACTGACAGTCAGCGACTGACGAAAAAAACTGAACAACCACGAAATCATTTTGTCAGCGTCAGTTTTTTCATCAGTTACACACTCAAAATGTGTACCTTACTTTATGCCATTGATTTCTTAACCTGTATCGATAAAGCAATGTTGGAATGTTGGATGGAATGCATCTATTTTCTATTGTCACAAATTACTAAATTGTTTTAAAGTTTAAAGTTAAAATTTAACAAATTTTGGTTCCATTTGTAAAAAAAGGAGTACCAAACTAAAAGGAGTAGTACGGCCGTTATTAAAAACGGAGTAACACCCAAAATACATTATAATAGGTAAATCAGTTGTAATAACCGGTTTTTAATTGGATCCGACGGTTGTAATTCTACCTAATGTGTTTTGGGCCTAAGAATACTTTGATCGGAGTTAAACGACAGCTCTGGTCGTTAGGTGTTTTCGAAATATTAGCTGTGTTTTATTGAAACTGATAAAGTGATATGTCATCACTTAAGTTTTGTTCAGCTTATTCACCTTCTTCTGGAAAATAGGCTTACTTTAACAAGTGTTGCAAAACCATGCTTACAAATTAATTACATACTTGAACAAATTTTACTGAAAAAATCCAACATTACGAAACAAATCAAAAAGAAATTCAAAATATAAAATGACGTAATAACCCCCAAAATTCAATTCAAATGATACTTTGACACTAAAACAGTTTTTCAGCTGAAACTGATGAACTGATGAAATAAAGTTTTTCATCCCTTCACTAAAGAACTGGTATTTTTCGTAGCGACCTCTATTATTGATTACAGGTACTGAGTCTTAAAACGTACTTTCTCAGTGACGAAGTGAAAAATATCAGATTGATCTATCCTTTTCTAATAAAAAAACACATTAAAATAAATTTTTCTTTACAAATTACATATTTAAAAATTCATAATTTTATTAATTTGGTTAAATTTCTTACAATTTATTATATGTATGTAAAATTATTTTTCAAAATTAAAACATATTCTGTAATCTTAGAAGATTGCAAAGAAAAGCAATTCCTAAACTGTTGATATGAGAAGAGCATTCATCGATTATGTTTTGTAATTGTTGCTTTTCCATGTATTGTGAATTTAATGGATTAGAAGTAAAACAACCAAAATTTTTTCTCCATGAAAGAATATTTTCTATATATTTTTCATTATAGAATTCCGAAAATCCAAAAATACTGCAGAATAGAACTTAAAATACAAAAAAAAAAAATCCAAGAATTAGTGAACTCTATAGAGAAACAAACAAACATTGAACGCTAATTGTATGATTCTTATACCTTGTTCCAAAAATAAATCTCGAAATTCATTTGGAAATCCAGCTCTTGATATGATTAAAGACTCACTCAAGACATCTGTGCATAGTTTTCTTATAATACTATAAATATTTGTATTCAAAGGTAATAAATTACCACATTTTTGTTTGAAAATCATAAGGACAAAAAGAATTCTACAATAACAAAAAAGATAAACATATGAGAATATACATTTTAATAAAATTATAAACAAAAAAAAAATGATTTAAGAATATTTACCGATGCGTTTTAGCGTAACCGTATGAAACAACATCGTCCTTTTGGAGTAATTTTAAACATTTTTTGCTCATAACACATGTTGGTGTTGATGAAATTTGAGATAAGCAAATATCTGAAAATAATGGTGTTGGATCACCCGTATTAACAATTTCCAAATATGAATTTATTGATATCAAACTTAAATTTTCTAATTTTGGAAAAATATTATAAAATCCAAATTCATTTCCAATTATCCATTTTTCATTATCGTTTTTTTGTTCGGATATATTTTCAAAAACTGAAAAAAAAAAATTAGAAAGAATTTGACGAAAATTATATAATTGTAGTAATTAATAAAAAAAAAAATTAAAACTCACTAATTTTTTGATAAATATTCATATCACTGTCATTCACATACGATTTCTTTTGGATTTTTTCAATTGAATTTATATAAATTTGAATTTTATTATTCAAATTCGATAGATTTAATTTAACATTTGTACGAACAGAACCTGTAAATCAATTAAAAACAAAGAAATATAATTGAAAATATGTTAAAATTTGACTACAATAATCACCTTGTAATAATGCTTTCCCTAATGATAGCCCAAAATATAAATCCTTTGATAAAACACCGTTTTGAATATTTTGAATATAATCAACATTTTTCAAAATTATATTCAAAGATTTTTCTATATTATGACAAAAAGTAATTTTACCGAATGAAAATAAAATTATAAAACTAAAAATTGAAAATATTTTTAATTTCATGTTAGAAAAATAAAAATTAAACCGTTCTTTTCAATTTAGCTATTAGAGGATATGAATTAAAGTGTACCTACTACTTGTATACTTCTGTTTTAAAAATCATTCAAGAACTGCGCATGTAATTATTTTATTTTCTATTGACAATAAAAAATAAAAATAAGAATAATTGCCTTGAGGTTTAAACTTATTGACTAGGATTTATTCTAATTGAATGATGGATAATAAAAATAAATCGTTATGTAGGAGGAATCATTTATTTTAAAAATACTGAAAATGCTTAAATGTTAAAAAAAAAAGAAGGAAAAAATAAAAATGACAAACTGTTATTTTTTATTCTTCAAATTTTGTACATATTTATTTATTTATTTAATAAAAAATTTGAAAGATTATCGTTTTCAAATTGCTCCACTTACCCATGTGATGATAGTAAAGACGATTGATGGGCTTTGGATTTCATTTAACATTAAAATCAATCATACTGTTATTTGAAATCGTATTTTCATTATCAATTTCAGTTATTATATTTTCAACATTACCATTTTTTAGTATAGTATAGTATATTTACTAGTACTACTATTATTTACCATATTGTTAATAATTACAATTTCCCAAAGATCATGAAGAGCGGAAAATAATCAGAGTAGATCCATGAATCGTAAACCCAATTGCACGAATTTCCATTAAACCTGGCCAACCGGTACCGGATAATAATCGTAATTAACAAAAATAAAAGAATGTTAAATAAAAATTTACGAATGGGACTTGGAGATGGTAAAAGAAAAAAGAAGTTGGAAAGATTAACTCTTTAAAGAAATATTTCAATTTAAGTCATCCAAGTCCCCAAATTACTTGAGATACATAAGACTCCGTTTACAGTCTTCTATCTATTCTATTAACTGAAAAGAAATCTTAAAAATATCATTCTGGCTAAAATAAAATCTAGGCATACTCCCCCATTTGATCAAAAAATGTAATATTGTTTTTTTATAAAATAAATCACTTTTTAAAAAGAACAAAAATTATAATAAGTATTTTAAATTAAAAAAAATAACGCCAATAATGCTTTCGTTTTACAAACAAGCACACCAACTGAAAACTGACACTTTTTCAAATTAAATTCTAATTTGTAAATAAACCACTTGAGTGATTATTGGCGCTGTCATCAAAAATTTTTCAATACTTTGAAATTTCGAAATGTTTATAAGCATTTTTTAATTTAATTTTATAGTTTTACAACTTTACAAAGATTACTTAATTGTTCTCTTGAGAACGTGGATTAAATATTCATTTAAAGTATGATCATGATAAGTAAAAAAGCATTGCTAGATAGTGGAAAAGGTGTGTAACAAACAAGTGGTAACGAAAACTCGTTAAACTATAAATTTAAAATTAAAAATGTTTATAAGCATTTCGAAGTTTCGAAGTATTGAAAAATAAAAAAAAAATTGTTGATGACAGCGCCAATAATCACTCAAGTGGTATATTTACAAATCAGAATTTAATTTGAAAAAGTGTCAGTTCAGTTTTCAGTTGGTGTGCTTGTTTGCTTGCAAGTCGAAATCATAATTGGCGTTATTTTGTATTTTAATTAAAATTCTTATTATAATTTTTGTGTTTTATTTTACAAAAGTGATTTATTTTAACAAAAACAATATAACTTTTCATAAATTCACAAAAAGTTGAGAAATACTTTTGGAAAACAAAGAAATTGTTCTTTTTAAATTCGTATTCATTTTGAGTGTTCCACGGGTACGTAATAATTTTTATAATAACATTCCGTTAATCCAATAAAAAAATAATAATTTCTTTAGACGCAATTAAATAATAACGGATCAATCTGTCCTTCTTTGTTCCTCTAAAAAGTTCAATATTATTCACATTTTTTAATTAAATTTGGTGAGTGTAAAATTTTTTTAACTAGAATGATATTTTTAAGAGTTCTTTTCAATTAAAAGAATTTTGTTTATTAATTAGGAAAATGGATATTAGCAATATATCATCAGTATCCACAGATACAAATTGTTATCAATCCATCATTGAAGGAGACAGTCCATCAATGTATTATTCATTCAATGAAACAACCCTAAGAGAACAAAAACAATCTGAAGATGTATCGACAACAGCGGAAACTGTAGCTGAGATTGCTAATGAAATTACTATGGATGAGGATTTTTTAAAATCAAATCCAGGAACTGTAATTAAAAAAGAATTTGAAAAATCTCCATTACGTTGTAGTGTAATAAATAAAAATCTTTATTTAAATTTAAAAACACTTTCATCTCATACATCAACACCATCTCAAAGTCCAAAAATACGAAGAAGTATTAATCAAAAATCACGAAATAATAGCGTTACTGGTACAAAGCCTAAATCAGTATCAGCAAATATTTCTGGGGTTATTTCGTTATTAGAAAAACAGGATTTTGAAAATGTTACAGAAAATCCATTGAAACTTGATAACAATTCACATATTTCTAATTCATTTCAAGCAACAAGTGTAACATCATCACTTTTTGAATTTGAAAAATTTGAAAAAATATTTGAAGAAGGACAACAGAAAGATAGTAATTTTACTGATGTAAATGATAATGAAAAAGAAAATGAATCTTTTGAAAATATGATTAATATTGATGAATTGATTGGTGATCTTAATTTGAGTAAAATAACGATTGATGATGGTGATAAATATATGGATGAAATTCGTTTTACTCCAACACCTATGAAAGGAATTGAAAATATTGAAGATCGTAAAACACCGATTATTGTAATTGTACCACCAAGTGAAGATTGTGAAAAACTTCTTAAACTTCAAAATAATGTTCAAGAGAAAAAAAGTACAAAATCAGTGCATGTAAATGATGAAATTATTAAACCGTCACCTTCTGTGGATGTTTTAGATGAGAATAAGGAAAATTTTGATATTTTGTCGATTGATGAAAAAGAAAATCAATTACCAAGAATTACTAATAAAAATATTGTCATGCAAAAAACACCGTTAATCAAAAACGAAAATATTAAAAAAGAAGACATTCAAAATTCAAATGGAAAGTACTCTACTTCTGATAAAATCCCAGTTTTACAGAAGCAAAAAAATTCAACTCTTCAGAATCAACAAGAACAATCCGCAATATCAATTTCAGAGAGTTCTTCTTCTGTTCTAAAAACAACAATTGAACTAGGAAGTGTTAGTGTCACTTCTGTTGTTTCCGAAGATTCTTCAATAAAAAGGAAACAATATGAAAGTTCAGCAAAAGAGAGTGATGATAATGAAAATGCGTTAGATATTTCAAAAAGGAAAGTACGTCGATCAATTAGACAGGAAACACGAAAATCATTGATTATTGAAGAAACTGATTCAAGTGATACTTGTGGAAATAAAAATGAAAAATTCCAAAAATTGAATGCCGATAACAAAAAACAATTAAGGCGACCATCTACAGTTCATTTTTATAGACCTTCTGTAAGTGGTTTGTCTAATAAACCAGATTTGCTACAAAATACGCTATCAAAAGATACAGTAGATAAAGGGAAATCAATTAAACCACCAAGACCATCAACTGTGAATCTTCCTAGAATTGATGAGAAGCGTCAAATTAAAGAACCAATGAAAAAACAAGAAAAGCAACTAACTAATACTGGAGCTATAAAGAAAACTGTAGTTAGGAAAAGTGTTCTACCACCACCACCACCACAACAACAAAAAGAACAACAGAATCAACAGAGAAAATCACAAGGAAATATTGCTACTACTTCTGATGTTGTAGCAGATCAAAAAAAGATAATTCATAAAATCTCCGTTGCTGATAAACGAATGTCAATTGTAAATGGCTCTAAAATTTTTAAAAATAGTCCAAAACTACTTAAACCTAAAAGAAGATCAAGTCAAATTTTTAAAACTTTGAGCAGTCCATCAATAATTCGAAGAAGTATTGGATTAGCTAGATCAAATGCTAGAAAAAGTTTAATACCAACAACAACAAAAATTAAAAAACCATCAGCTTTGGTGTCATCTTCATCAACAACAAAAGCATCTGCAGAACCAACAAACTCTATAAAACCTTCAACTAGCAATACCAACACAACTTCTACAATTGCTGCTGATACCGGTGAAAAATTTAAAATTCCAGCACAACTTTTTATGTGTCGTATATGCCATACTTCATTTAAATTAAAATCAACATTTGAAATGCATAAAAAAATCCATGATAGTTGCATTAAATGTCAATATTGTGATAAAAATTTTGCTTTTGCTAAAGCACTTGATAATCATCATTTAGAAAATTGTTCACGTATACCATCACTTATCAAGAAAAAACTTGTACAAGCAGCAATTAATAAAAAAACTGAAGAACAACATCAACAACCACATCATACATCAAATTTTTCAAATCATCCTTCATTATCATCAAGTACAGCATCATCATTGAATAATGTTACACAAGCTTCTAGTATTGATAATAAATTAAAAACAGATATTTCCGGTGGTATTTCAAAAGTATTGTGTTGTGATGAAAAAGATAAATTCTTACAACCGATGAAAAATAAAAAAAATAAATTACCATTTACTGGAATCTATCGGACACCAAATAAACCGATAGTTTGTTATAAATGCAAAAAAAATTTCTTAGATGTTGTTGAATTTACAGAACATTCAATTTCTCATTCATCATCAGAATCAACTTAAGCAAAAGAGAGAGAAAACATTAGTGGGTAAGAAAAATCTTCCAGTTTTTTAAAAAAAAAATGATATAACATAGAATTTGAATGATGAATATTTTCAAATACATTCAGCTGAAAAGATTTATATTTTTCTAAAATATTTTTTATGAATTTCATACTATTATTTTTTTTTTTATGTAAGCCTTTAAAGGGATATTTTAAATTTGTATTCTTAATTTCTGTTTTATTTTATTTTAAATGAATAAATAGATTTTTTTTTTCGTTTCAAAAGGATCTTTTGGTTTTTGATAATTTGAAGTAGAGAACTTTTTTTATTTGAAAATGTATCAAAAATCAAATACATATACCACATGATTATCCTAATTTTGCCTCTCAGAAGTTCTAAATGGTTCTGGTTTTTATCATGGTTTGTTCTTTGTTTGGTTTATATGCCGAGACTCGGAATATTGCCGAGAATTAGGAAATGATGTTTAATTTTCGGGATCTTTATAGCAATCATTTTTTATTCAGAAATTGTACCAATTCCTCGATCTTTTACATTCGCTATGTAGTTTTTATCATTATTATCATTTGGTTTTTTTTTTTATTTATTTAAAAAACGGTAATGTTGTAAACGTTTTTCTACTATTCCAATAATAAGTTTATGCTTAATGAGAAGAATATCTTTTTTTATTTTTATTATTATTATTTATTTTTTTTTTTCAATTATAAAGAAGGAAGTTTAATGAAATAACATAATGTATTCAAATTTCCAAATTCCTTTTGTTGTCAATTTCTTATTATAGTATAATATTATATTATCATTTATCATAGAAAAAGCAACAGGTATCAGAAATATGTATTTATATATTGTACATAGATGTGTGAAAATATGTATGCATATATGTACATATATTTTTGAACAGGAAATTTCTTTTTTTAAAGCGCATGAACTCATCTGATCATGATATGATAAAATTTATTGATTTTATTTAATAGTAACAACAATCATCTCTGTATTTTTATTTTATTTTATTTTTCTCAATTCGTTATACACATTTTCTACTATGAAATATCAAAGTTAAAAGAGCAACGCCCAAGTACAAAACATAAAGAAATTTTTTTGCAATATATTTTAAGGCTTTTTTTTAAAAATATATTTTACATAGATGAAGTGTATGAATTAAAAGGATAACATAAATTCAAATTGCTATCTTTTTATAGTTTTAACTGTTTGTTATAATTTTTTTTTTTTTTAATGAAAGTATTTAAATTTAAAATATAAAAAGTGAAGTATAAAAAATCTGACAAAAGCAAAAAAAAATATGTAAATATATCTACATATATCCCAATTTAATTCATTCATCAATTTTTACAATAAATTCAATGTGCCTTCAATTTCAACAATACTAACTTACTATATATTCCAATAGTGTGTAATTTAAAATTTAATTGTTGTTCTTCATAATTATTTTATTTTATTGAAAAAAAAAAAAAATAAAAAAAGTTACCGGTTAATAATTTATTAAATAAAAGTGAGAAAAAAAAAATCCTATATATAAACACTATGAGTAATGAAAATGTTAATTCAATTCCTTCAAATTCTTCCTCTTCTATTGCAACTAATAATGTTATAATTAATCCTTTAAATAAAACAAAAACAAATGATAATGATAATTTATCTTTAATTGTTAATAAAAATTTTATAAATACCCCACCGTTATCATCGGTTTCATTAATTTCTAAACAAAAACAACAAAATAATATTGATAATCTTATTTACCTCATTAATAACAAAAAGGATAATAACGATATGCCTTCAATTGAACAATCATTATCGAAAGATACAGAAGAAGATGATGCAGGAATTTTCAATGAAACAATATTAAATTCAACAAAAAAAGTTAATTCAGATAATCAAATTAATTATTATATTTTTAAAACTGATACTGCAGATACAAATGCAATTAATAATCATAATGATGATGACAATACTACTACCACAAATATGGATGGTCCTAAAATTGATGATAACAACGAATTTATGACGACGGTAAGTACAAAATGATTTATTTTTTCTTTTGTCGTTAAAGGGAGGGTGTTTTCTGATTTTCTGTATTTAATGAGTCACAGATAAAATGTAAAGCATAAGTACATAATGCAAAAAAAAAAAAGGATATGATAAATGGTCCAGTTTTTCTTATTTTGTAGTAGTCTCTTTAGGGGATTTGTTTTTTTAAATTGTTCTAATTTTGAGCTTGATTCAAAAAGATTTAAATTTAAAAAAAAAATTTTGAATAAAAGAAAAACAAAGAGGACATTCTTCAAACATTTATAATACTAACAGAACTCAGCTACTGGAATGATAAAAAATGATTTTCATAGAATAGTCTTTTAGAAAAATAATTATTTCGACTGAATGTGAGGGAGTGAATGAGGAGAATTTTCTGTGTCTCAACTCATATATACATATATTTTCCTTGGAAAAACAAAAATAGGGCTAGATAAAATAAATCCTTTTTGGTTCTTAAAAATAATTTATTTGGTTGATAAAAAGTGTAAATTAATTTTTACAATTCTTCAACAAAATATTGGTAATTTTTATTTGATCCAATTTTTATCAGTTTTTCTGATACCAAAATCAAAAAGGACATATTATGTAGATAAGAATAAAAAAAATATTTCTCCATGAATTGTGTGCACTCGCATTGATAAATTATGAATGAGTTAAGTCTCGTCAAAGTGTCGGGACAAATTAAAAAATATGGCGTGATAGAGGAAAGGGTGTGATATGTTAATTGTGAACAAAATTAATAGTATTTAGTCGTCAAAAGACATAAAAGATTCTCTTTAAAATAATTTTAAATTCCTAAAGAAAAGTATTATTAGTCATTAAGAGCGACATAATTTTTGATAATGAATCAGGACTTTATTTTTAATATTTTTGCATATATATAATAAATTTTTGTGAATCAAAAACAACATTGTAGATTGGTTGACTCTCGTTTCCCTTGTGGTTTGAAATAAGACTCACACCACCAATGGTGATGTTCGTGCAACTGTTGAGAAATGAGAAGTAGAATAATACTCTTCAATTGCAAACACCACCATCGAACATCGATTATTGGTGTTTCTTTACAAATTTCCGTAATTCTAACTTATTACTAATTAATTCTAGTTAAAATTTAGTGACTTTACATAGTGAATCAATAACTTTATCTTTAAAAAAATTGCTATTTGAGCAATTCATATTGTAAAAATTTAGAAAAAAAGTTATTTACTTGTGAATTTCACAAAGTGTAAATTGCCCTGCAGAACTTTGTGAATGAACGAGGGATTCTGGTGCTTGGTGGTACCGATGACTGAAACCTTGCGCCCAATGGTAACGACAACGACAACTGCTTTCCGACACCGACAAAATTAGAAGTAAATCTAAGTGAACGACAACGTTGTCATTGGGCGAGAACAACAGTCGTTCTATTGATTCTAATTGAACGTCACGTTATAGTTGTCGTTGTCGTTGTCGTTACCATTGGGCGCAGGCTTTGAGAATGTTGAGATTCCGATTTAGCTCTTATCAAATGTTGTTCTTGTTGTTGGAACTGTGAACCAGTTTGCGAAGCCGACTGTGTAACAATTTTACAAGTCACATTGGTCATTGATGATATTGGTGATTGGATTGGATTTCTTTGTAGTGATAATGATGTTCTCTGAATTGTTGTTGTATTCGGTTTAGATTGATTTTGATGATATAAAACTGTTGATCCTACATCCTACTGTTTTTTTTTTTTGGTTTTTGGTAAAACACGTGTCTGAACAGTAGCTGAGTTTTATCAATTTAAGTTTCTTCTGTCCCAGTTGTAACTGTAATTGCAGAAACATTTTCAATTTTGTTCACAGTATATGTACTGGTATTGGTATATAATTAACATCAACATTATTTCTGCTTATTAAGAAGGTTGCTCTTTTTAGACACGCTACTTGTTTTTTAAATGTTTCCAATAATTCAGGTTCCCATCTACATATTTTGATCATGTGGAAGTCCTTCCCATTTCAGTATTTCACTAAAAAGTCATAGATTTGAAAAAATGTATGTATATGTGTCTATCAGTTGCAAAAATACCCTTTTCCATATTTTGAAAAAAATGAGTTATATACATTTGAAAGGTCTTTTAAAAATCTACTTATTTACTTTACTTTTAAAAGAAAAATAATACTTTTTTCTCTGTATTTTGATCACCAAAATATGAGCTTATTTGCAAAATGGTACCTGGCTTTTCCTCAAATTTTCAGTTTCATATAGTCTCTTCCTCCAACAATATTGTAGTGGAAAAGGAGAGTACCTTTTGATGCGTAATTGTATTCTTTTCTAGTACGATAATACATACTAGGTTAGTTGCAAAAGGGATCATTTCCATTTTAATTTATTCGATAAATCGATCAAAATTATTATTTTGTTTACTTTTTTGTTAAAATATGGTCCAATTAGTGATAATAAGCAATTTGGTCCACTTTCTTCATCACATTAAAACATGGTCCTATTAGTGATAATAATCATTACATTTATTGATAATTTCCTCTAGAAACATGACAAAGGCCCCTTTTGCAATTGATAGACACATATATCAATTTATCCGTTACGAAATATGTTTAATTTGAAATTAAAATTTATCATTTTTGACGATAATGCAGTTCATCACAAACTGTTCATTGCTGCCAACGTAAAAAATCAAAAACAAAACATGATTTTTTTTATTCTTTCATTTTTTTATGGAACATGTGTCAACTGATAAACCGCGAACTGCGAATTGTAAACAAAAATTTTTATATTATTTTATTTTCGTGTAAAATTAAATTAAAATCATTTTTTAAAATTTCATTTATGTTAAATGTGAAGCTGTTCCATGTACAAAATTAAATATATTAAATGAAGTTGTGTTAAAAGTTGTGAATTAAATAAAATTCGTAGATTTTTTGTTAACTTTTGGTTGTGAAAAAAAAATTTTGTGATTTATTTTATTTTTTTTAATTTGCTGTAATAATGGTAAGTTTTTTATTTTTAAGTTAATTGAATATTAAATAAATCATTTGATTTGATTATTTGTCTACCTATAAGAAGGTATTCAAAAGTGTGTATAAATTATAAATTGTGGGGTGATATGTGGAGCTTTTGAATAGAGAGAAAATTTTAATGAATGTATGTAGACATTCTCAAAAAAATTTCTATTTAATTTTTGTTGTTGTTTTTTTCCTTTATTTTGTGGGTACTTAGTTGTAGCATCATTTTAGATTAGGAGACGCTTAGCTTATCCTATAAGGAAAAAAAACATTGAAATTATATCTAAATTCAGTATTATGTAGAAATGAAAGATACATGATTAAAAAAAGAAAAAGGGTTCAATTCAAGGGTCCACTAAAAACATGATACATACACAAAATTGTCTCAATGTCGTAAGCGTCCTTTTTAATTTCTCATAGGAAGTTAAAATATCATTGAAGTTTGTATCTACAAGAATTATCCATTAAAAATTTATTATACATTTAATTATTATCCTTTTGAACACACCTCAGTTCAATAAAATAAAATAAAAAAAAGGAGTGTATTTTTTTTTATTTCGTCATAAATCTGTATCATCTACCTATTTAATTATGGATTTACTTTTCATTTACGTGTAATGACGCAACTAAAATGTTTTTCGCAATAACTATGATGACATTGCTAATTGATTAAAAATTTGTGTGTATGTTTGTATTTTTTTTTACTTTTAATTACATCATATTATCCTTTTAGTAAATCAGATTTGTCAAATCATCATTACAAAATTACAGATTTGAGCGAGCTAAAAGTTCAAGGTAACTGTTGAAAAAAGGTTAAATGTTATCCATTTAAAAAAACATCATCCATTTACCACATAATAAGGAAAAAGTAAAATGCTTCATCATTATTATCATCGACAACGTAATCCTTCGTGAGAATTGACCATAACATTTTAAAAACAATAACTAACCGTTGTAATTTTGATTGAATCCCAATTGTATGTTATTAACAATTTACAAAATTTTTATAATATTTTAGTATTTTTTGTTGTTTTTTTTATTTTTTTCAAACATATGACGATTGTTTATATTATGTAGATTTTTTATTAGATATAGGTATATTGTTTTGTTATTTTCTCTGCCACTATCTACATTTATTACACCATATCATCATTGTGTCATGCTCGTTTTACTCTATTCTTTAATATATATATAAATTATGTATACACAACAACTTTCCTTATAATATCGAAGAGAAAATAAAATGTATTGAAGAGTTTATGTACAGCTGGTAGTAGCCAAAGTTTATCTATATATAAAGTTAGGAAACTGAAAGCATGTTTTCTTATCAATTTTTGACCTTGGTCCCGTTATTAAAATGTCCTTAACGGATTTGCGAAAAATAGATGGTAATAATGAGTTTGTTTGTAAGAAAAAGATAAAAAATTCAAAAAAATTAATATCATTTAATGTGGAAATCGAGACATTATTACAGGGTGCCTTTAAAAAAGCATTATGAGAAAATATCAAAAATACAATATTTACTTTGCCTTTGTATGTATTTGTACTAGTCCATTTTTCACATTTCCCTATACTTTACGTGTTTAACGCATACAAATAATAAATAAAAACCTTTCATCCCGCCTTTAAAATTACATTATGAAAAATATGCATGTACAGTCACGTATTATCATTTCTTATTTTTATGACTCATATTGTATTCTTTCGTTCTTATAGGCAAAACGTATAAGATAATGGACATAAACCAAGTAATTAAATCTTTACTACTTCCACTTAATGGATTTTTTTTGTTAATGTGTTGTTATCAGTTGTAAGTGTATTTGTAGAAAAAGAGTTTCCTAACTTTATATATAGATAAACTTTGGTAGTAGCTAACTAAAATACAAAATCCCAAAGACCACAACCATCTCTGTTAATGGGGAGCTACTATGTTGGGGCTGGTTGTTTTTAAATCATTACGTTATATGGTATCTCCTCTGATTGACTCACTAGTCACTACACTAAAAATGTTTGAGCAATAAATTGAACTCTATCTATGGAATGAAATATATAGCAAGCATAAAAGTAAAGCAAGTAGTGTTTTATTTTGTTCAGAATTTCAATAATTTCAGTTCAGACTTTTTTTCCAGTATGTATATCTTTCTTCAGTTGAATTCAAACGTTACATTGTGTCATACACGTTGAAGTAGATTTATCGCTTTTTTATTAAAAAAATATTTAAAATATTTTTTCCTTCGAAGAAACATAATTGTAAATTTAAAGTGTTTTTTTTTTTTTAATATTGTGGGTTGAATAAAAATTAAAAAATAGAGAAAAAATAATTAATGGATAAAAAATAATTAAAAATATATTTCATGACGTTATTTTAAAGAAGAATTTCAGGTGGAAAAAAAGTATCTAAAAAAAGAATTTATGTGTGATTAATTTCAGTTTTTCTGTGGAATCATTGTTTTTTTTTTCAAAATCTATTTCATTTGTGTAGTTAAAAAAAACGTAATATAAAGATAATTTTAAAATAACAAATACTTTAAAGTTCCCGGAATTCTATTGAATAAACAATTATATATTTCAATATATAATTATTTTTTTTCATTTGGTTTTCGTCAAATCTAAAAGGAATACAAAAACAAGTAAAGGTGGAATAAACAGGTAATAATTTTAATTATGACTTGTACGTTTTATGAGTTCAAACACTAATCTCCTACAAAAAGAAAAATGTTAAAATGTTTTTATTTGTTTGTGATAAAATGTGTTCACCTAGCTCTAGCAGTACGTTTTGAAAAATTTAAATTTCAATATTTTTGAATTTTCTGAGAAAAAAAAAAAACAAAGAAAAAATTATCCGAAATAGTTGATAGATTGGTAGGTAGATATGATAGACACCTTATAAAATTGCCGCGCTTAAAAATTAAACAAAACTTGTTGTTTCATGCATTTGTACGTCTGATATGTTTCTGCTCCTGCTGCTCTAGAGTTATTCATCTACCATTTTTATGTAAAAAAAAGTATATAAGTACATATATGAACGTTATTTATTTAGTTTAGTTATCTTTTTCATTGGAACCGGTTAAAAACAAGAAATATATTATTTTTTTCTTACTCTATGCACATACAAAAATATATATATTTTTTTAAATTTTTTATTGCAAAATTTATTTTTAATTTTTTTTTTCAAATTTCTAAAAGAATCAAAACTGTAAAATAAAATTAATATTCTAAGAATTGTGATATTTGTATTCTTTAAGATCTTTAAGAGATTTTCAATGATGATGATGATGATGATGATGAGGCAGGTGTGTTTATTTTAAGAATATTTTTAAGAAAAATATATTATTTTAGTCGTTTTGAAAGATTCAGCAACGAGTATAAAGATAGTAGATTTTGAGTGACTTATAATCAAAAGGACCAGACTTTGTACCATTGTTGATTGTTGGTTTTTTTTTTGTTGCAGTTTTGTATTGCAAATTTTTTTAAAAAACTTGTTATGCAAATTAAGAATTTTTTGTTTATCTTTTTTCTTAAGATCATATTTTATTTTTTTTAAAGCACTTAAATCAAGACATCCTTGAATTAAATTAAAATATCCTTGAAATATTTTTTATCGGAAACAACTAGATATTCAAATTGACTAGAAATCTGTACAGTTATACATTATTTTTTATTTTATTTTAAAAAAAAAAAACTAGGTTGGATTTGCAGCCAATAAAAATTTTCATAAGATGAATTCACCGCTGTTTTTAAATTAAAACAAGTTTTGTCATAAAAGTAATCGTTATAAATTTTGAAAATTGCAAAAAAAAGAAGGAAATTTGCAAATTCAGAACAAAAAAGAACAAAACAAAAAACCAAATTATACAAAAACGGGTGTGCTCCATGTATGGGCACCTACACATATGATTTTTATGAGTGCGTTTTACAAACAGCAAAAAAAAAAAAATATGAGTATTTCAGTTTCAGTCAATGCCCTTAAAAAGTGTAAACATCAGCAACACAACAGCATGAATTTTCAATTGAAACATGAGTATAGTTATAACTATACGGTATAATATGTAAACTTTTAACTCGATTACATATTGAAAATTTTTTCACATACATATGGAAATTTTTCAACTAATTTAGGATTATTATTATAAAGTAGAACGAAATATATTATAACAGCATTTATATCTTGAATTTTAAATTAAGTACAAATAATTGTAATGTAATGAACAATGAGTTCATTGATCGAATTTTTCAATAATATTCCTTTTTTTTTTTTGTAGAGAATTTGAAAATTAATTATAAGTTGCATACGTTAGCATAATTCAGAAACTTTTTTTTTTCAATACTTAAACACATACAATTTAAGTTCTTAAAATGCATAGTTTTTTTTTTTAATAGATTCAACATGATTTGTTTATTTATTTTAAAATTTTCATTTGTTTATAGTTTAGCACATATAGAATATTAAATGTTTTATTTGTTTACAATAATTGCATGGTGTTTAAAGCTGCATACTGTGGAATAAAATGAAACCACACCACATGAGATAATCAAGAAAAAATTATGAGAAGAGATAGTAAAATATTTTCAATCATTCCAATGACTCGATTTACAAATTTGTTTGGACTTTTAAAAATGTGTAGGCCTTTTGAAACTGATTTTCTAAAATAAAATTTTCTGAATTTTTGAAAAGAACAAAAAAAAAAACCGTTAAATTGAAATATTCTGAAGATTCTTGAACCCCCATACAACCTACACCAAATTCTATATTGAAAAAATTTTGAAAAAGTTTATTCAATAGTAAAATTTTCTAAATAAATATTCAAATTTCCAAATAAGTAAAATAATCAAATTCAAAAATAAGTCAAAATTTTGTAGATTTCATAAATTATGCCAAACCTCTTTATAATTTAACAAAAATCTATAATATGTACCATTCATTCATCATTGTTAAATGACAAAATATGAGTAAATATTTGAATGAATAGATTCAGGAAATATGAGAACCCATCAAGTTCATCGTATTTAGCAAGAAATTAATTAACATAAATTTACTATTTTGGGTCAACAGGAATAAGAAATATATACTGAGAGATATAAAGAAAAAAATAGAAAGAAAAGAAATAGTTTAATTCATCATTTCTAAATTGAGTAAAAAGAAGAAAAAATATTTTCTATATGAGTATCGTATTTTAATTAAATATTCATAAATTGTGAGTATGTACTCGAATATTTTTTTTTTTAGATTTTCTTAAATGTGCATAATTAGTTAAATTATAATTTATTCATAGTATGAAATGTTTTTTTCTTTTTCACGTTGATAAGAATTTACACAAAATCATCATAATAAAATTATTTAAAGTGTGACACAAATTGCAAAATAAATAAATAAAAATAAAATAAATTTGAAGATAATAAAAAAAAAAATGCGAATATAAAAGAAAAACAACATACTTTTACTTCATGTAAAATGTAGAGAAAGTGATTTTATTTTTGTTTTTTGTTTTTTTTTAATCATCGTATCGAATTGGGTTTGTGGGATTTGTGATGTGTTTTGGGGTTTGGCTTTTGTCTTGTTTTCAGAAAGAAAAAAAACCACACACACTTGAAAAAAAAAAACAGAAGTAAAATTTTAGTTTAGCAAATTTAATGATTTCGATTTTCTGGTGCGAAAGATTATAATCAGAGATTTAAAAACATAAAAACAAATTATGGCTTTTGAATGAAAGTTATGAGATAATTGAAAATTAAGTAGGATTTAACTTTTTTAAATTGAATTTAAAATCATACGCGGGTGTTTGTTTTTTTTTTTCTAGAGATTTAGTCCAGACAATCCTTTAGAAGATATAATTTTTTCAAGTTTTTATTTTTCGAAAAAGTAATTAAATTTTGTAATTAGTTGCTGATGGAAAAAATTCATGGAGTACAAAGAATTGAAATTGAATTAAAACGAAAACAATTAAAAGCAGAAAAAATATTTACTTCGTTCCATTAAAATAAAAATTTTCTTTTATATTTTCTTCCTAAAATTTTGGCTTTAAGCTAACAAAAACCCAAAAAAACAAAAAAACAAAAAAAAAAAAAAGAGGAGATAATGAATGCTAAGATAATAAAATATTTCGAGAATAGATAATTAAAATTATCGAAAAAAGTATTTTATTTCATCACATGAACATTTTCTCATCTGTGGGACACATCCGGGCTAACATTTTCTATAATAAAGTTATACATTACGTACTAAATGTATGTATGATACATTGTACATACATGTGTACATATTATATATGAATATATATACGAGGGTGGGCTGATAAGTAAGCTACCTGAAACCTATTTACATCTCAATCAAAACGATTTTGTTTCGTTTTGCTTTAAAACTTGTGAAACTGCTAACTACAAAATTTAAAGCTTGTACTTTATTTATTTTTTGTGATACAACCGTATGCAGAAAAGGGTTTTTGTGTTCTTCATAGAAATGGAAAAAAGTGAATTTCGCGTCATTATAAAACATTAATCAACACCATCAGATTATGTGGTGAAAAATTGGTTTGCTGAATTTAAACGTGGCAGAACTAGCACAAGTGACGAACAATGTAGTGGTCGGCCCGTAGAAGTAACAACAGTGGAAAACATTGATAAAACCCATGATATCGTAATTAATGACCGTAAAGTGAAATAACGCGAGTTAGTTGATGCTGTAGGGATTTCAAAAGAACATGTTTAAAATATTTTACATTAACATTTTAATATGACGCGTTTGTTGACTGTTGACCAAAAACGTAAACGAGCTTTTATTTATTATTACTCCTATTTTTATTATTATTTTTTTTTATTAATTTAGCGTCATCTGACTTTTTCCTAATTCCAAACATGAAAAAATGGTTGGATAGTAAAAGATTTTCATCGGATTTTGAAATTTTCGCTGAAAAAACGTTTATTTTGAAGAGCTTGAAAAAGATTTTTTTTTTAAATGGGTTAAAAAGTTAGAATATCGAAGTTGAAGGGGACAACGTTGAAAAATAAAATATATATTCCAGAAAAAAACCTATGTTTTCCTTACTTATCAGCCCACCCTCGTACATTATAAAACAAACAAAATTCAGTATAATAATAAATTTTGATATCAAAAATTTTCTAGAATTATAATGTGTATTTCATTTTTTTTCTTCTACATTTTTTTGTTTTTCTGTATTTTTTTTCTTATCTAATCTCATTATAAATTGCGTTACCTCATTTTTTCACATATGTTAAACATATGTATGTAAATCATGAAACCATGTAAATATTAATGCGTTATACACATTAATTTCATCGATTACAAATTGTTTATACATGAATGTTGCAAAATAATTACAATTTTCTGTATTATTTTTTTTTTTAATGATATAAAAACACATTTTTATGGTGTTAAAAATTATACACAACACACTATACTTTTAGAAAAATGAAATAAAACAAAAATATGATGAAGTGTTAAATAAAAAAAAACATACACACAAAAACATGAAATTCATATGCTCATAAAATATTTATATGTACGTCACATTTCTGCTTTTTGATTTTTTTATTATATAGTGTATTAATTTTTTTTTTTCAAACATAAATTGATTTCGTTATGAAATATTAAATATTTGTGGTTCTATTTTATACATACATATTTTAAGTATTGTGTATTATGTCTATCGTCTCATGTAGTAAAGAATAATAAATTTTTTAAAATGTTTAAAATAACGTGAGAAGAGAATATGAATTTTATATGAAAATTATTGAAATTTTTTCTTCATAGTATCACAATTTTATGATGTTGCAGCTGTTTTTTTTTTTTATTTCAATATTATTATTTCGAAATATTTTCACAATTATATTTACCACATCGTGAAGGAGTAGATAGATTGTGAGTTTTTTGTTTTTTCTTTCAAGAAAATAATTATGAAATAAAAAGGGTGTTTAGTATGAATTTCCGTTTAATGAGTTGTGAATGCAGATTTTTAAATATTTTCCCCCGCATAATTATTTTGGAATGTATGTACTTTATCCTTCCTTCTTAACTCCCTATAGCATAAATATAGAATTACAAGAATTTTTCTTTATCAAAAAGGATTCTAAAGATTTTGCAATATTGATGTACTTTTTTTAAAAAATTTTTTGAACAGCTTGTCACTTTTTTTACACTTTTACAACTTGTTATTTAATGCATCCTTGAACGCTTTAATTAGAAAAACAAACTATGTATATACTTTGTAAGTTAGAATAATTTACTTTTGTTTAAATGTAAATAAAACTTATTTTGAAATTTAATTAATTATTTTGATAGCGTATTAACATTAGCATTAATGCGGAAAAAAAGTATTCAAGGATTCATTGTTAGAATAAAACTACATTTGTATACATTTTTTTTTAAAGTAATAAATAAACTTTTACAATTTGAAATACATTTTGTAGTGAACTCTTTGAAGAATGTTTTGGTCAAATCTCAATATTCTGGTCTCAGTTGCTGATTTTTCACTGTAATATATTTGAAGTTTGGGCATTTTCTTGGTGGTACTTAACTCATTTTCCACCATCATAGACATAGTGAGTTTACACAGAACGACAACGAATTTATAATATTTTTCATTTTGATGTCCTAAAACTCGTGTTCTGTTGGAGAAATTTCACTTGTGAAAATAAAAATAGTACAGAATTACGAGAAGTACATTGTACATAAATTGCAACTGAATCAGACCACAGGATCTCTGGTTATTCGAATTAAAAATCCATTTAATCTATAAAAAAACGTACGTCAATGAACGTTGCTGTTGAATACTATTTTTTTTAAATTTTATTATTTTGCAATTTATTAAAATAATATTTTAATTAATTAGTACATCATATTTTGTTAAACAAACTTTCACTTAATATCTAATAATACCACATTAACTAGTTTAAATAAAAGTATCTAGTAAAACAAAACAAAAAAAATCATATACACATATTATATTTACATATCTATACAATTTATACTTGATACATATTCATATTCTAATTACCATTTATAAACAAACAATGTTATCAGGTTCATGTGCATTTACTGAGTATGTACATTTATATTTTTATAATGTTCAAGTACAATTTAAATTACTGTTTTTACATAAATATTCTCTATTTTTTTTAAATAGACTGAAAATAAAATGTTTATAATTATATATTACGCAATTGATAAAGTTTTTTTTTTTATATCTACTAGAACTCATAAAAGATATACAAAACATTTTTACTTACATGTTAATTATTTTTATTTTTATAAAGTTCCATTTAGTAATATTATTTTTTAAGTTCATGCTGTTTATAAAGTGTTAAAAATCACGTTCTATTAACAAAAATTATTATTTAAATTTTAAATGTATATTTAAATTACATACACAGTACATACATAATGTTACATTTTAAAATTTTAAAAGAATACAGTAGAAATTTTTTTTTTCACACATAATAAAATTATTTTTTTTTGTGGTATTTTTTTATATATGTATTCTTTTAAAATATTTTGTTATTGTTTTGTTGAAATTTTTATTTGTTTTTTTATTATTTTATTTTAATTTTGTCAACCACTTTATTGTAATGTTCGTGTGTGACATACATAATATGTATAATAAATGTACATGCATGCATATGTGATTTATTGAAAACTTCCATTTTTTTTTTCAACAAAACAATTTTCTTTTCCAAAAAAATCAACGAAATAATTAAAAATTAGAGAGAAAATACAAAACAAAATAATCTTTTGTTTTTCTTCGCATTTTCCAATCAATGTTTTCATCTTTATTAGTTTGCAATTTTCATATTTTGCCTTTTTTTTTCTTCTTCTCAATTTTCAATTTTGAAGGTTAATTGAAAATAGAAATTGCATACATTAAAAAATGAAACAAAATGAAGAAAAAAAAGACAAAGAAATAAAAACAAGCAATCAATACGTCATGCTAATAC
This sequence comes from Bombylius major, assembly GCA_932526495.1. Taxonomy (NCBI): domain Eukaryota; kingdom Metazoa; phylum Arthropoda; class Insecta; order Diptera; family Bombyliidae; genus Bombylius; species Bombylius major. The sequence goes on along the minus strand of OW052042.1, from coordinate 22,183,409 downwards.
ATGAACTCGAAAAAATAATTGCTAATAAAAGTCAAAAGTTTAATTCATTTTTGTGAATACAACGCAATATTTTCAGATTAGAGTTAAAAAAAAAAATCTTTTCACTTTTTTTCTTCTATGTTTTTGAATTAACTACGAGAATTTTCTTTTTTTCATTTTCATTAACTTTTCTATCTTTTTGTTTTTGTTGTTTTTGTACTTTTCTTGTTTTGGAAAATTTTCTTCAAAAGAAAACAAAAACCATTTATTCGTACACAAAACATGTTAAAGGTATGTACATATATCTATAAAATGTCTCTTTTCGTGTATTATTATAACATTTTGTTTCTGTATCTATTTAAATTCATGGAGATGGTGATGAAAATGTAAATGAACTATTGATGAGGTTACATACATGTATGCATATTCAACTGTCCTATACACTTTATTACTTTTATAATATACATGTTTTCTAATTTGTGTACATTAATTTATTTTTCTTTCTTTCTTTCTCATAATGCATGTATATGAATAAATGTTATCTTTGTGCATATCTGTGATGCATAACATTTCTATATATGTGAAAATAAAATAAATATGTAGTTAAATTGCAGAAATACATTTTAATTAAAAAAAAAATACCCATTGGAACAGTGTCTTACACTTTAATTAAGGCATTAATTTCATTTTTAAGTCATACCTACATTTTTTGTCGTTTTCTATTGGACTAAAACAACTTTTTATCGATTACGGAAAAGAAAAAAAAACTAATTTTCCAAGTGACCAAGTTTTATGTAAAAAGAAAATCAAAAAAAAAAAAAAAAGGGATGTGTACTTACGCATGGTGAATGGTCTGCTAATATAATTTATTAATTTTTATTTTATCATTATTATTTTTGGGATTATTGCAATGATATCATATATACCTGGATAGAACTGCTCTAATAAACACTATGGTACCTATTGCGAATATCACCAATCGATCGATGAAGTGTCAATCGAAAAATTCGGTATTGCGAGTATCGATTGCAGTCGAAGCAAGTTCGATTACAGTCGAACCCGTTTCGATTGTATTTTTCTTCACGAATGTTATTCGATTAACAGTATGGTTGTTTTATTTTCATGGTGTATTTTTTGGTTGAAAAGTTCTTTTTGTAAGTTGTTGTTAATTTTTTGGTTTTAAAATGATGTAATTATAATTGGTGCCTATTGCGAATATCACCAATCGATCGATGAAATGTCAATCGAAAAATTTGGTATTGCGAATATCGATTGCAGTCGAAGCCGTTTCGATTGTATTTTTCTTCACGAATGTTATTCGATTAACAGTAGTTGTTTTATTTTCGTGGTGTATCTTTTGGTTAAAAAGTCTTTTTTGTAAGTTATACTGTAAAAATGGGACATTTATATTGTTTCTCACTCTTAGGGAATCCGCCATGTCTCAATGAACGAAGATTGATTTAAACTTTTGATATTTTTAATAGATAGATGGAGGCACAATTTTCATTTAAATTAAAATGAAATTAACTGGATTTGAATAAAAATTAAATTTAAATTCGATAAAAATCAAATTGTCCTTAAATAAATCAGTAACTTACTTGTTAACACATTTCAATGGGGAATTTTACAACGTTTTAAAATTTGAATATATTCAAATTTGACAACTTCGACAATATAATCAATGAGTGAAAGTGAGATGAGTAATTGAATGGACGAAAATAATGCATATTATGTCTCACTCTTAGGGAATTAACGAAATTTGTTTTGAGCCCACACGAAACAAAAAGTTGTACAGTCCATATATATATATTATAAAGTCATTGGATTATTGTTTCTCTAAAAACTGGGCTTTGTGTCATTTTAGAAAACCAACAGACTCTTATGAATTGAATCATGTGAATAGGCTAAATATAAACGACTTATGAAAGAAACTGCTGCTGCGGACACCGAAAGAAAAACCACATAGTAGATAGTGGAACATCTTAATAAGTCATTTGGAAAATTAGAAGTCCCAATGAATGAAATAACTGTCTATTTGAGACGAAGACAATCTCTAGGGTTGTAGTGATGTTTAAATATTGATGTTTAAAAAACTAGTTCCAATCTTTTTTCTCTTCATTGTTTTGAGCTTTTGGAACGTTCCAAAAAAGATTTCACAAAAATGATCTTTATTTAACTTTAAAAAAAAAACACATCGGAAAATAATCTCGCATTTTTTGTACAAAAGTTATATGAAAATTAATGGAAGTTAATTTTGAGCGCAGTTTAAGACAACAAGACAAACTTTCTTCAAAGAATTACTATATGTGGATATATATTTTTAATTAGACACATTTAATTAGGAGTTACTTAAACTAAAGTAGTCGGTTTTTCTTTAAAATACTTAAAAGATTAAGAAAAAAAAAAAGTGGAATATAGAGACAGAGACTTTCCATAATAACATTGCATTACATTAACAACGTCTTCATTGAAAAGGGGCAACAAAGTTCACTATCATCATACATTCATGTTTTGAATTATAACTGCATTTGAATGAAGTGTATAAACTATAATTTGTTAAGGAAAATAATGTTGATGATATGTCATTTTCATTTAGTAAAATATAACTACATACTCGTATGTACATTACCTTAGGTTTTATGACTGATTTTATTTGAATTAATTTCTCTACCATCATCATGTACATCAATGATTTTTTGTTGTTGTCTATTTTCAAATATTCAAAAAAATTCAAATTAACCAGTCAAATGTACAAACAATTTCAAGAAATTTATTATTATTTTTTTCTTAATGAAATTTTTAATTGAACCCGATAGCTATACAATGCATAAGGGTCTTTTCTAAGTACAAAAGTGATGTTTGTCAATATAATGAGAAAGATTATTACTATATATTATGATGATGAACATGATGGCAAGAAAAGAAAAAATTTAAAAAAAAAACTCCACCAGCATCTTAACTATTTTGTAGCTTTTATCTAAAGTTTTTCAAAGTCATGACTTTTCATATTCTGTTTTTTTTTTGTTGTTAAAATTTTAACAATTCATTATGATTCTCATAATCGTCATTATCATTATATTTTTTCATCATATGAATGATATGTTTGTTAAGTGATTGTTATGTGATTACAGCTTATACATATTTTTATTGTTGTTTTTGTTGTTGTTATTGTTGTTTGTTGTAAATATAGTACATACTACTGTTCATAATTGTACATAACTTACAAGAAAAATATGAAAAAAAGAAAAAAGATATTTTTATAGTTTACATTGTAACTTTGTAGGAGGTACATATGTGTTTTGTACAGAGACAAGCATCATCATCATCATCATCATCATAAAAAAACGTGAATCTATTGCTCTACACAACACCATAATTTTTTTTTATTTTAAATTCAATGAAAGTGTTTATATGGTTTTTGTTTCACTTTTAAAATCATTGTACGTATACATTATGTTAGTGTACATTATGAAAAGACCTCTGTAATGTTTTATGCACTCTAATAAATATATAATGTCATTATCATTTAGAAGAAAGAAACGTCCATATATACATATATATGTAGCTATATGATCCCTAGAGGTTTAGTTGATGTATATACATTGTACATACATATATGCGTTTTTACTTCTTACTTTCTTTAAAGAAAAAAAAAATTAATGAAAAAACAAAAGACCTAGTGATGGGGTATTTATTTTTGTTTTTAACTCATTGACAATAATCATAGATTTTATGAAGTATATGTATAATTGAACCGCATCGTTATATACATATTACATATGTATGTATATAATAAAAAGAAAATATAATGTAACGTAACATACTGGTTTTCTGGTTAGTTATATTATTAAGCGGATTATGTTTATTTTACTTGAATACCATAAATATTGTTAAGTTAACTATAAAACTTTTTTTTTTTTCATAGATACATACATATGTTGAAAATATCTATAGTTTTTGACTTTTGTGATTAAATTTAATACCTGATTAAATGAACCCAAAAAAGGCTTTTTTTAGGATGTTGTCAAAGTTGAGATGAAATTTTAAAAAGAAAAACAACGAATTTTAATAAAAACCACAAATTCGTTATACGCACGACCAAAATAAAGAAAATTGCCAATTATGGTATATTCTTCTATTTTGTATGGTTTGATCATATGAATGATAATAATTACAATTCCATAAAATTGATAGAAAAAAAAAACAACAAAAAAATAGATGCATATATGTATATAAGAAAATTAAATACATAAATAAAATAAAATTTATTATTAAGTTTGCGGTTACGAATATTTGATTACCTCCGGATACTATAAAAATATTTTTTTTTCTCCTCCTTTTTTACTTTTTGTGCAATTTATCTATCTCGTTATGTATCTTTTTTCTTTTTTTTTCATTTTACCTGTGAAAAGTATCTGTTATCTATATAAGCACTACAACAACAGTCATACGTATACGTACCTATATTTTACTAAGATGGTTTTTATTGATTGATGATGGGTTAAAATGTTGTATTGAAGTAATATGAAAAATTTTCACTTTTCCGTTTTTCATTTTTCTAACAATTTTTTCTTATCTTTCCTTTTTTTTTTCATTATTTTTATCATTAAACGGATTATGCGTTTATTTTTTCTTTTTCTGTCGTGTTTTTTTTTCTCCTATCATCACCTTATTGCCCTTAGTTATAATAACTATACGTATGTACATCAACAAGCAATGCTTGTGTTACGGAATGATTTTATGAAAAATATTCTGATAATAATGAAAAAAAAAAATATTAATAAGAAAAATGCCACCGAGACACAATGTGATTTTTTTTATTTCCGGGGGCAAAAATTTACACAAAATTCAATTTTATTTCAATCTAAAATGCTGTGGTGTAGGTTGATACGACGGCTGACAATATTGCATGGTTGAGTGGGTGGATGGTTGATTATAGTTGTTAGTTTTATAGAAGGTGATAAAATTTAAAAAGTCTGAAAGGCATCTATCATCACATCATCATTATTTCACCTGTGACAGATTGAAAAATCTTACAATTGACAGAAATATGTATTGAGCATTTTTGTTTGTATGTATGTACTTTCATCATCCTAAGTTTTAAGGTATTTTTTGTTATATAATCTTCAAAATTTATTTGATTTTACGTTGAATAAGTTGATTTGTAATCTTCTGGATTCTGTTATTGTTCATCTCAAAAATTTATTATCTAAAATGAAAATATATCACTATTACGGTTATTGTAAACACCCTGTTTATATTTGCGCGATTTAAATGAGTTTTCGTTATGACACTGATTATGAAAATACTTCTACAGGTATTTATTTCGACAGGATATGTCTCGAAGGATATTACAATTTTCTCTCCACTTTTTTTTTTAGCTAAATAGTTTTCTTCCTCTTTCAAACAAATTTAAAATCCATTTCATTTTTATTTTTTTTTTTTTTCAAATAAAATTTTGTGATATTTTCTTAAAACTTAATTTTTAAATACATTTTCTTCATCAAAAAATTTTCAAAAAAAAAAAAGAAGAGAAAAATGAATTTTAGTAGTTTATAATGTTATTAAAAACTTAATTTTCACGTTGTCCAACGGAAGTAAAATAAATTGAAAAACTGTATCTATAAATTTATATAAAACAATTTTTATATATACATACTAGGTACAAGTATAGCAGTTACAGATAAATAAAAGTTATCTTGTATCTAAATATTATTATATCTTTAGATACAGATATAATTTGTATGTTGATTGCTTTTGCATATATATACGAATTTATAAACATTGCTTCTTTTAGAAGAAAAAAAAACAACATTTAATCCATTTCAGTTAGAGTGCTGCTGTATCTATCGTATCAGAAATTGCAGACAGTTATGCTACTTACTGTCAATGTTGAATGTTGTTGATAAAATTTTACTATAGATACACGAGTATTTAGTTAACTATAACAAGATGAAGAGTTCAAATATATTTTGTATATTACTATATAGTATACAAAAAATAAAATAAAATAATATACCTGTACCTACCTACCTGTGTGTTTATGTATGGTAAATCACTTTAATTCGATTAAAGTTCATTTTAAACGGGTGAACTTTTGTAAAATACCTACAATTCCATCATTATACTATATATTATTATTAGATTGAAATTTTTATCATGAAAGACTTAATGATTATCATCGGTTGGTACCTTATTGTATTTTATATATACTACATAAATAGATATGTACATTGTACATACATAAAATACATGCTTATGTATATGCTGCATGTGTGAAAATTTTAATAATAAAAAGTGTGATTAAAAATCTATGTCTTATTTTCTTATATCTACATATAGGTTATCCATATGTACTATATCTATTTTAATATGATATTTTTCATTTGCATTTGCATTTATATTCTTTATATGTACGTATGTACGTATATATTCATGCAAAGCTTATTATAAAATGTTGTCAGGTGAATGGCCAATTGGTTTTGATCATATTATTACAGACAGGTAGGTACTACAAATATACATATGTATATATACATTACAATTATATTTAGTAAATGTACTATTACTCTCTAGTATACATATGTATATAATATGTATTACTTTTTCATATTTTATTTGTTGCTTTGTGATTTACTAGTCATTTTACAAATTTGTACTATAGGTGTATACCTATAATTTGTTTTCATATTTTTTTTTTTTTTCTTTTTTTAATTAAAATCATTGTCATGAACTTACATGAATTTATTTATTTTCTATTTTTTTATTTTTTTTTCCAAAACATATTACATATGTCTTTATTTTAACATATGTATGTAGATATATACAATATTTACACTTGCATTAAAACCTATATGCAAAATTTTATATAAATAAAAATTTTTAACACATATTTAAATATATAATGAACAATATCACAGCAACAATAAATTTAAAAATAAAAAAAAATAACAACATCAGTTCCAAAGCAAACTTAATTAAGTAATTATGTAAGTTTTGAAAAAAGAAAATGAAAAAAAAAAACGAAATAGCTACATATTTTTTGAATCATTGGAAATTTTTATGATTAAAAGTTGATTTTTTTGTTGTTGTTTGTTTTGAAATTTATTAGTGAAGTTTCAGAGGTAAAAATATTGAAAAACATATATGACGTGTATTCATGAGTGATATATGATTAAAATTGTTGTTGTTATTTTACTGAAATTGTAAAAAAAAAATATACATTCAATTGAAAGTATATTTTTTTCTTCAATTTAATTAATTTTTTTTTTTTTTGCTTAATTTTGAAACGATATTAAAGAATATATTTTTTTTGTGAATTTTTTTGTGTTTAATAAAATATTTCTCTGTTTTTTGTTTTATTTATTTATTTATTAATTTAGTTTTTGCTTTGAATTGTGAAATTTTTACTTAATTTATTTTATGTGAGTACGTGGATGATTTATATTTGAAAAATTTATTATTTCAAAAAAAAAAAAAAAAAATCAAGAGAAAAATTAAGAAATTACAAATGAATAACGTACGTGTGAGTATTTATGTTTTTTTTTCTTCATTTATTTAATTAAAATTACCGATAAGAAAAAATTAATACATTTTGCTAAACATTTTTTTACTTAAAAAATAAATTAGAAATTCAAGTTGTTAAATTTTTTTTGTTATGATTTTTTAATTGTTGAGAAATTGAGAAAAAAATTAATAAAATAATTAGATCAAACAATTTTTATTAAGTAGGGAAAAAATTGAAAATAATGGCATAGACTTTTGTCGAAAAAGGAGCATAATGATGTAAGGTTTAACATAATATTTATTAGGAAATAATAGTAGTGAAATAATAATAGGACAGACAAATTTTATAAAAACTATCCTATACAGCTGTACTTGTACTTTTTATTTCATAAATAAAATGCTGATTGTAGACTTTTATTAATCAAAGTATGTACGTTTATTTTGAGAGCATTCTGTCAAGTTCCTACGGCTATGAAGAAAAAAAGTTGAATCTAAATTAACATATTTTTGGATATATTTTTTTTTAGTGAAATAAAGAATGGCGTGGCTTTAAATTCCCTGAAGATAATAAGCTTATTGTGTCGTTTATGTAGTCTAGTTGAAAATTTCACTATATTTTGAGAGTTTTGTAGATTTATAATTTCCTTTTGTTGCATTCGCTTATTAGAAATTTTTGAACATAGATAGATAACTCTTTTTTTTTTTTATTTTTTGCTATCATTTTGAAAAACGGAGTTGTGGAACTCATATGTGTCTATCAGTTGCAAAAGGGCCTTTTGTCAAATTAACTTTACTTTTAAAAGAAAAAAATACTTTTTTCTCTGTATTTTGATGACCAAAATATTACGGTACCTTTTCCTCAAATTTTCAGTTTCATATAGTCTCTTACTCCAACAATATTGTAGTGGAAAAGAGTACCTTTTGATGCGTAATTGTACTCTTTTCTAGTACGATAATACTAAGTTAGTTGCAAAAGGGATCATTTCCATTTTAATTTATTCGATAAATCGATCAAAATTATTATTTTGTTTACTTTTTTGTTGAAATATGGTCCAATTAGTGATAATAAGCAATTTGGTCCACTTTCTTCATCACATTAAAACATGGTCCTATTAGTGATAATAATCATTACATTTATTGATAGTTTCTTCCAAAAACAATTTTGCTTAATAACTCAAAATGACTTAACATGACAAAGGCCCCTTTTGCATCTGATAGACACATATGATACTGTTGAAAATTAAATAAAATATATTCAATATTTCCAATTATAAATTCATTATGTAAGTAACAAATAACTTCAGCTTTTAATTATTAATATCTGACATAAATCTGTACAAATTCTTACATAAAAAATTTAATAAGAATTAGGTACACATTTTTTAAAAAAAAATAATCTTGTATATATATATGTATGTAAATTTTTATAATTACACCCTAATTTTTACATTTTTAATATACGTACATATATAATATGATTTTCTTTTCGTTAAATTAAACATGCCTATATACAAATCTAGTACTCAAAAAAAAAAAAAAAAAGATTTTAATCATGGTATTTATTATACAAAATGTACAAATATAATTTTGACGTAATATTTTTATGCGTATCTACTTTTGTTATTATTAAATTCACTAGTTGTTTACAAATTATTATCTATACCTACCTACAAAAATTGCATAAATTTTTTCAACCGTTGAACTAATTAAATTACAAAATTCCGTTACAAATAACAGCAAATACATATTATAATATAAAGTATATGTGATGATATACAAAAAAATAGGTATAATTTACCGTCGAAAATATTAAAAAAAAGTTAAATTAAAGAAAGAAAAAAACAACAAATTACTTAATCAAATCAAATTCAATTATTTTGTCAAATTACGCGAATTTCAATAAAAATGAATAATAATTGATGTTATGTGATGTTATGAAGAAAAAGAGGTAAAGAGAACGGAAGAAAAAATACAAAATGTGTTTACATTTTTTTTTCTTTTTTTTTGTTGAAAAATGTTCAATTGATTGATTTGAAAAATTTACCAATATTTACGCTTTTCGTGTAAATGTTTTTTTTTTTCAAGTTAGTTCGCCTTTTTGTTCAATTGAAAATATAACATGGGTTTTTAATTTTTAAATTTGGCAAAAATAAAAACAGATTTATTGTGTTATTTATTGTAAAAGTCAAGGATTACAGGATAAAAGTAGATTTCTGAAGGATCTTTAAAATAACGATGTATCAATGAATTTAAAATAAATTTGTAGGAAAATAAGAATACGGTTAATGATAACAAAATACTGCCATATACAAATAAGTTCGTTCTCTACCAACAAACTTGTCGTTTGCATTTCATGTTTAGAACTATAGATCCAATGTGCTCCGATTGAAAATTTTTTTAAGTCTTTTAAATAGTCCCTATATTTAAAAATTCAATTCTAAAACAATTTTGGACGTGTCTCATACTTACGATAAGAAAAATTTTTAAGATAAAATTTGGTAATCTAATTTACTTCAAATATTTGAAATCAATAACAATAAATTACATTCTAATTGCTTTAAACTCATTAAAATTCCATATTCTGATATTTTGTGTATTATAGATTCTTAAAAACATTTTTTAAAAAATCATGATAACTACAAAATGGGTAAAAAAAAAAGTAATTTAAATAAAATTATACCAAATTACTATTTTTGTACATGTATCACGTATTAGTACGTTTACTGATAATTTATATTTTTCCTTTATGATAGCATTTAAAATGTAGTTTTTATTTACTCTTTTTTTTTAATTCAAAAATAGATTTTCAATTGGTATTTTCAAAAAAGCTCATAAATACGAGGGGCTTAACAAAAGTTCGCGCAAAAGTACGAAGAAAATTAAAAAAACAAAGATTTTTTTTATCATTTTTATCAAAACATGCTTTAAAATCCTCCTTTTTCAATAAGTTAAGTTGCTCTTCCATAGCTTTTATGAGTTCTTCTTCGTTTTTGTATGTTCTCCCGCGTAATTTATTTATTATTTTTAAGAAGAGCCGGAAGTTGCAAGGTACTAAGTCGGGTGAGTATGGTGCTGACCGAATTTTATTAATGCTAGATTCAGCTACAAAATCTGATGTCATTTTTGCTGTATGTGCAAAAGCATTGTCATGGTGAAGGAAACATATTCGCAATACAGTTTCGGGAAGTCTTTGTAAAATATTCTCAAACATTTTAGGTAAACAATTATTTGTACATAAGTCTGCGGTAACAATATGTCCTGCTTTCAGTGGTATAGCGGCTATAATTTTACTTCTACTAAAGAAAATCGCAAACATTAATTTTCAAGTGGATTTTTTACTTAAGGTTTTTACTGTAGAAGGTTAACCTCTTCAACTCCATACAGGAGATTGGAGTTTTGTTTCGAGTTCGCTATTATAAAGTTAGGTCACATCACCCATTATAATATTATTAAAATTCGTGGACTGACTTTCCCTGAATGTTTCTAGGAAAAATTGAGCGAATTGTACACGAGCTGCCTTTTCTTCTTCACTCAATATACGTGGAACCCACAACACAACATAAATTTCTTGCTATACTGCAGGCTGTCATTAAAGATTCTTGATACTACCATGGCATTTTTCCCCAGTGTGTAAGCAATCGTTTCCTCCATCTTTCGTGGATCCTCATCAAGTACCTTCTTCACGGCAGTAATGTTGGTGTCATCAGTCGAGATTTTGGGAGGACCTTCATGGGATTCGTCCTTGATGCTAAAATATACACTTTGTAAATTTTTAAACAACTCGTACAAGGTACAGATGGACGGAGCGTTATCACCAAATGCAGTTACACATTCTATGAAAATTTTTTTTGGACCTAACTTACAACAAAATCTTAACAAAATTTTATAAGTGATTTTTTCTTTACTTGGTGGTGGATTTACACTACGACTTGTTCCACTTAGTTTTCTTTTTCTCGTTTTCATGTTTACACAGCGACTTGAAACTACGTTTAGATAATAATAAGAAGTCGTTCAACTTATATGTGAAGTTAGAGACAAAAATAATCACCCCTTCCCTATTTTTGCACGAACTTTTGTTAAGCCCCTCGTACGTATACATAATTGAAAATGCCTAAAAATACAATAAAGAAAGAGGAAAAAAAAAACACATGAATATTTTATTTGTAGGGCACGTTGCCTCTTTAATGTTTTCTATTGTCTATATCGTGTACGATATACGATTATGTTCTAAATCATTAATTTTTCTCAATTATCCAATTTTTGAAAAAAATAAAATAAATAAATACAAAAAAAAACAATCAATTTGTTCACACAGCTTAATCATTAAATTCGTGTGTGTATTTTTTTTATCGATTTGTTCAAACAATAGAACAAAATAAAATATTGAGAATTTTAGTAGAGAAGCTTTTACATCATATTTTATGAGGAAAAACAAAATAACAACTTGAAAAAAAAATATATAGGTAACAATATTTTGAGGTCAATATGACACAGATGCCCACATTTTATGGTCATTTATTTTTATATAAATACAAATTTTTTATGGTATATACGAGCACTTATCATTCTGCCTTGCAAGCCCACCTACCCACAGATCAATACCACAATCATTGTGGGTGATGAGTGTTTTGTTTTTAAAAATGTTTTATAGGTACATACATAATATGTATATACATATACTTAACATTTGATATCTTCATGGTGTACTATTTTGTTTTTTATTCATATTTTTGTTATTTGTTTTTATTTTAAACTTATTAAGTATTTGTTGTTGTATTTATAAAAAAATGTCTGACCTTCATATCCGTATTGAAAATCACTTATTCAATAATAATCTGTAATGACGTCAATTATTATTATAAAATGATATCCCATTTACACTACGTATTCGTATTACAGAATACGGTTATAAAAATAGATACAAAAAAAAAACAAAGTTTCTCTACAGATAGTATCACCAATGAATGACCAGCGTCCAGAGAATCTATCTTTATTTACAGAATATAAAAATTTTAATATTTACTATGTTTTTTTTTCAAATACATGTGTTTTTGAAAAGATGTAATCTATACATATGTAAATAATATGTACATTCATCCAGTATCATCATTATCCTTATCCTTATAGATTGCCTTGATCCAAATCTAAATAAATTGCTTTTTAAAATCTCAATTCAATCCACGCGCATTCTTTGGCAAAAAATAAATAAAATAAAAATGACAAAAAATGCAAAAATATTCGTTGTCCTTAATGTAAATAATTTTCAGACTAGACTATATAGACGTCAGTTATCATCGTTAAACTGGTGCCAGTGAACTGTAAGGAAAACAACAGAAAGGTAAAAAAAGAAAAAAAGAAAATGCTCCTGCCACTGCTGTATATATCCTGAAAAATTGTGAAAGACTTTTTTTTTTTGTTGTTTTTCCTTATGTTTCCTTTCTTATGAAAGAAATTTTCAAATTTTAACTTGGTACTTACTGATGCTGCTTGTTGTGTTGAAAATGATGATGATGATGATGGAATGATGATACCATAAAAACTAGAGCATGCGCATCAAGTAGCTTTTCATTCAATATTAAAATCCTTAATTTTCCTTTTTTTTGGTTTTTTCTTATTCTACTTTTCTTTTATACGAGTATGTTTCATAATTACACAATGCATATACATATGTACATATATGTATGTATAGTATATACATATGTCCTTATACATATATGTAGATGAAAGATTAATGGTGTGTGTACGTGTATGTATAATATAAACGCAAACACAGGATATATGTATATATAATGTTTTTGAAGGGAAAATCATCGACCTTGCTTGGAAATATTTTCAAGGTCAGTTGATATACATATATGTATAAAATATGGAATGAATTTTGTATAGTTGGATGATGAGATAAACGTGTATATATATATACATACATACACATACATTTACAGATGAAAACTTTTTGTGTCGTATATGTACGCGTATTTATATATACATACATACATATATAAACAAGAAAGTAAGATTTTAAGGGATGAAAATTTTAATAAAAGTTTGGAAAATTTATATTGTTATTGTTGCTATTGCTGCTGCTTTCGATAAAGGAAAAAAAATGATGGTAAATAGTTTTTTGTTGTTGTGTGTTGAATTGAAAATAAAAGCTCTTTTTTACGTCATTTGAAATAACCAGAGCATATTTATTTTTTTTGTATTTTGTTTTTTTTTTCTATTGAAACAGAAGTAGCATCAGTATCATTTCTACTACAAGGTGTTTAATTTTGATACCATAGACAATCTGTGTTCTATTGTGTAATTTTACATCATCGCAAATATTTTTGAATACCTGATTGTTTATTTTATAATAAAAAAAATAAATCTACATAGTTTTGAATTTTCAAGAAAAAAAAAAAGTGTGGTGGAAAAACATGATTAAATTGCATAAATATTAAAAGTGGTGTTATTGTGCCAGAAATAAAGTGAAAATTATTTAGATGCAAAAGTACATTATACTGAAAAAATTCAATAGATATATTGTATGTGAATGCAATTTATTCATTGATTTATTTTGATTGTGTGGACTGGGTAAACTCATCAAGGGTATGTTGCATATTATGATGTGACTGATGTAATCAGCGCAGTATCTTTTTTTTTCTTTCTTTTTTAAATTATGGATTATTTCATCTTTAAATATTTTAAAGTTTTGTTTTCAAACACTTTCAGTATATTGATTTTACAATATTAAATTTTTTCCTATTACGAAAACATAACAAACAAAAACACACATTTTGTGTACATAAACACACACTGTTTTTCTTATATATTTTCATTTTTGATTGTAGAGAAATTGCGAGATAAAAACAAAAGTGAAATAAAGTGCGCATTTTATAAAAATAAAATTGAAAAAAAGAAAGGAAGTGTAATAAAGCATATACGTTTTTTAGAAAAATACGAAAATTTATTAGGAAAATTAAGTGATTGTTTTTTGTTGGTTTTTTTTTTTAATTAAATAATAGGACGTCATGATAAGAATACCAAATAGAGTTTGTATTATTTTATTATTAAATAATTTTTTTATTTTTGTCATTTATGTAATCTATATGTTATGATAAAATTCCTTATTTACATCCGTATGTCTGAGTTCTATATCAATTTTACATTTAATGAATAAAAAAATAAATATTATTTATGTTAATGTTTTTGTTATACTGTTATTTATTCAAATCCTTGACATTAATCAGTAAAAGTAATCAATGAATTAATAATTTATTAACCTTCGGTTTTTATTATTTAGCCTCTTTATTTATTTATTTATTTTAATCACATTTTGTGTTCTATGATTTTCATTTTCTAAAAATAAATTGAATATATAATTTCTTATATATTTTTTTTATTATTTTTGGATTATAAAATTAAATAAAGAAGTATGTAAAACCACAAATAAGTAACATGTTCAAATATAGAATTGTGTTATTAAAAATACGAAAAAAAATATGTATTGACAATTTGTTAAAAATTAATTTCCCCGAAAAAACAAAAAAAGATCATGCTATGTCAGTATTGTATATATTTACTTTCTAGAGTTTTTATTATTTTTGCGTTATTGTATTCCTTTTATGGAGAAATAATAAAGTGATTTCGTATTCAATTTAAATTTATCGATAAGATTTTATAAAAATTAATTTTTGTTTTGTTTTGGAAATGTTCAGAGAGGGTAAACAGTGTGGGTGGTTGGTTGTATAGAATTTTTTTTTTTTTTGATAAAAAGTGAGTGATTCATCTGACATTTCGTTCTTGATTTATAATCTTAACAATCCGATTTTTGTTTACTTTTACGTACGCCGATTATTGTTAAAGACATTTTTGTAGTTCTCTTCCTCCCTTTATAATAATCATGTTCCTGGAGGAGTAGGAAGCTGAAATTTGGCTAGGATGTCATTTGAATGTTCGAGATATAACAGCTCAAAGTTGGCAAGTATCAACTATCACTTATCCCATACAAAATTTTTGAAGAGAACTCTTCAAAGAATATTCTGTCCAAATTTTAACTTTCTGCTCTCCCGGGAACATCATTTTCTAATGGAACGAAAAGGACTATAAAAATGTCTTTAAGATTGATTGGTGTAACTTTTTTTTGGAGCCTTGTAGCTCGCTTCTTGTTGCAGAGATCTTTTTGTTCAAGAGAAACTTTTGTACACAATTAAAAAAAGAATACCCTGCAAATTATTATTTGGATCAGAGTCCAGAGAGATATTCAATTTTCAAAACTGATTTTTGACGAAAATGTGCTGACATAGATCGAAGTGTTAAAAAACTCTTATTAACCGTACTTAGTCAATTCTAATGAAAAAAAAATATGATGAAGCAATTGAATTTTTTTAAAATTCGTCGTTAGTTGAAATTTTGAAAAATGAAACTTTTAATAATAATTTAACGAAGCAAAAAAAAAAAACCTTATTAACTGAAAACAATTCATGTCTTGAAGACACATACCATCTACATAATTCATTTTACAAATATTACATTTGTTTTTTGGTTTTAAATTTGCTGACATTATTTTAAAAATTAATTGAACAACTCTCATGTTTCTCAAGGGAACATTAAGCGAAAAAAAAATGTAATTTTTCTTCTCTATTTTTTTTTTTTTGAAAAAAGTATGTATAATAAACACACCACACACACACACACACACACACACACATTATTTTAAAAAATTAATATTATTTTCACAAGCATGAATATTGCAATAAAAATGATATTAAAGGTGAAGGTAAAACTCATTAAATCTCTGAAGTGTGTATGCATATAATATGTTTTCTTTTTACTCTTGTGGTTTATAATGACCTTTGCAAGCTTTCAAATTTTCAAAAGCAAAAAACAAAAAAAAAAGAATTAATTAAGAAAATATGAAAAAAAAAATAACAAAGAAATAAAGTTATTTTAAATATTATTTACATGTTTCATTTATGTGAGTTTGAGTTGCTTGTTTGTACACATATAGATTTTTTGACTTGTTTTTGTATGTGTTTATGACATTGTTAAATAAATTTCCCCAATTTGACCATAATTTTGGATAATTTTTTTTATTATTTAAATTCATTTCTACATTAGAAAATGCAAACATTGTTTTCATTTCTAATTTTTTTAATATGCAAAAAGAATTATTTTTTTATTTTTAACCCTTTACGTTTCAAAAGTTGAATGTGATATGAGTATTAAACGAACTCGTTTAATTTGATAGTCATTTGCCATTTCAGAAATTGATATCCGCTAAATTGATAAATAATCTTGTTTTATTCCAAAAGTTTGAGTTGAATCATTGTTGTTATGATGTTTGAATAGGGAAAATTTCAAAACCAATTTATGCCAGACCAACCAGAGTAGAAAAAGAAAAATAAAACACTTAGATTGTGAAGGGTTAAAAACCTGTAAGTCAAGTGCAAATCTATGTTACCAAATTTAGTATCATGTATTTTTTTTTTTTTTTTTAAATTTCATTTCCTTTTTATGTTTTATGTTACGTTAAGTATGTATGTTTTGTTTTTTTTTTTCGTGATATTAAAACCAAAGTTGTAATGTTTTTATTTTTATATGTTTTTGTTTAATGTTTTTTTTTATGGAAAACATTTAGAATGTCACTTTTTTAAAAATCTATTTCCTCTGTTAGAAAATTCATTAAAAAAAAAAAAAAAAAAACAAGTCCAAAAGAAAAACCTGTATAATTAACAATTTTAGCTAACTAACAACTTATATAACGGACAAAATAGCAAACGTAACTAATTCACATACCTACATATTCCATGATATCAATCTTTTTTTCTTTTTTTTTCGTATTGACAGTTTGTCGATGTAACTAATTTTTATTTCATTTCATTACATTTTTTATTTGATTTGTTTTTCATTACAAATACGAGTAAAATAACAACTTTCTTAAATAAAATTTATTTAATTATTTTTGTTGTTTTTTTTTTCTTCTTTTCCAAATGAAAAAATAAGACTATTTAGTGACAAATTAATAGAAGAAGTCGAAGAAATTGAGAGGGGATTAAATTTGTTGTAAGATTTTCATGTAACACGTAACTAAAAATTTAATTATGTCTTTATGTATATGCTTCAATAATAAAAATTATATATAGTTACGCATTATTTTCGTAAAATTAAACATGAAAATTTAACAAGAATTTCCTTTTTATTTTTTTTCACCTTTGTTATAATTTTTATATAATATGTACAAATGTACATAATTAAAAATACGAGTATGTTACAAAATGTACAAAAAATGAAATCATTTTTTTTTCTTCGTAAAAACAGAAAAAAAGTGAAAGAAAGTTTAACAACTTATTTTTTGTTTTATGTATCTATTATTTTAATATTTAAATAATTAACTAGTTAACTACCAAAAAATTAATGACAAAAAGCTCATTAATTCTGAATTTTATGAGTATGGAAATTTTGTAAAGTGTAAAGTCCATACATTATGTATTAGGCACCTTTTTATTATTTCTATGTAGAAAAACAAAAAAGTTGAAGTGAAATTTTCGCAATTTTTGTATTTTAATTTTAGTTTTTTTTCTTTTCCACTTCTTCAATACCCACGACCTTTTTTCTTGTAAGTTTTAATGTTATTATAAAATTTCTTATACATATGTACGTAAAAATGATTTATTATTAACTACCGGATTAATTTTTATAATGATTAATGTGTATACTACCTCTGTATAAATATATTTTTTATTTTCTGTTTAATTCACTTCATCAGTATTTTATTTTACTAAATTTAGTCACATATTACCTATATGATTATGATTATTAGTGTCTGCACAAAACAATAGTAACTATGATATAGGTACAGCGAAAAACATACATATTAAAATTTATCATATGCATGCATGCATGCATAGAAAAATGCATAGACAAAATTTTTATATATAAATAAAGAAATACTGGAAAATCGGGTAATATTGTAAAATATTTATTGACTGACAGGGCTGTTCATGAAAACGGCGTAAATGAGATTCAAGTCGAATTTGAAATTTCGTATTCTGGAGAACTTCGTAGTGAAACAAGTTCACTTTTGAGGGTTATTCCTGAAAACGAAAGAAGTAAAACACAACTACTCTCATTTTCATATATTTTTTTAGCATACTAAATTTACACTAAGGTGAATCGAATCTTATTTACGCCGTTTTCAAGAATAGCCCTGTGAATTTTAATTGATTATGTATCCCAAAAATGATAAATTAGGGTATTTTTTTTAACATCTTTGGAAAGTTGGTTTAAGTTTTAGGTTATTTCAATTTTTGAAAACAGAATAGAAGCAGATCAGTGAATAGATATCCCTACATTGCATTGAGGCTCGTAATAGAAAAACTAAAAACATTTTAAAAAAAAATTTGAAGACTATTTTCCTGATTGAATTGATGTGATTTTAAAGAACAAATAAATGTACATACTGTTTTACCTTTCTTAGAAACAGACTATACACTCCATTGAACGTTCAAAAAACGACTACAAATAAAAATTGTGAAAGGTAAAATAGACTTGAGTGTTGAAATTGTGTATGCTTAGGCAGGGAGATGGTTTTACTGTCACCCAAAATAAAATCTATGAAATACAGCTAAACTTTGTCCTTTGTAATTACAATATGTATTATGTATATATGTATTATGTATGTAATTATGTATGTATTTCGCCTTGGAAATTTATTTTTATTTATTAAATGTTAATTTAAATATATGTATGAATATTTTAAAAACAATTTTTTCGTTTTTAAATCAAATAAATTTCCTCGATTTTACGGTATTTATACAAATCGATTTCATAAAGAGACAAAACTATTACCACCTATTACGTTATAATAAAAATAAATTAAAGAAAAACTGAATAAAATTGATGAAAAAAAAAAAAGAAAACATAAAGAGTTATGTATAGAAAATATGTATATTATAAGTAAAAGTTTTATACCGGTAAAATTTCATATGAAAATAAATAAACAAATGTATATACATATGTACATATATAAATATAAATATTTATTGTATGTATATGAAAACGAAAAATATAAAGTGAAAAGGAAGATAAAAATATATTATGCATTTAAAAATAAATATTACATAGATAGATAAAAAAAAATAATATTGTTATCCGGAAATTATTATTAGTTAAGTTACATTTTACTTATAACTCAAAACTATATAACTTCACTCTGGTGCATTCTATGGAATTTTTGCAAATGTTTTCATTTTCATTATTTTTTTTTCAAAGTATAAAGTGCATTGAAAAATTTAATAATCTAAAGTAAAAATGGAAAAAAAAGAATTATTATTGTTTCAGCATGTGCACAAAACAATCTTATTTAAAAAAAAAGAAAAAAAAAAGTAGCAAAAAATTCAGTACAATTAAATGCATTCATTCATTCATTCATTAATTTTTCACATTATAGAATACCATTAGCACTTTTTATATACATAATTACACCATAATCATATAGATATTTATCCATTATCCCTTCTACACCCCTTACATATTATTTTTCTATTATAAATTTACTACATAATTGAAAGTAATATTGATGATGAGTGCATATATTTCATTTGGATTATGTGTGTGTGTGTGTCTGTATGTTTAAAAAATTTACACACATTTTTATCTAAATTTTATATCGAATCGCGCATGCATAATGCATATATTTTTATTTCTATATGCAATTATTATTATCATAATCATAATTATAGTATACTCGTAATCTTAATGCCTTTCATTATTTAAAAAAAAGAAAAAAAAAACTAAAATGAGTTAAAATTTTAAAAAGTAAAATTCAAAATACACTTTTTTTTCGAGCAATGAATACACAAAAAAAAAAAAAAGTTCATGCAATTTAAGCTTTTATTTTTCATTTTATAATCCAGAAAAGCGAAAAAAAAATATTTCCTTAATTTTTTTCTTCTTCTTCTTCTGTGTTTTTAAATATTAATTAACATGAATGATCTGCAAATTATGAACGATGAATGTTGTTGTTCATCATAATAATTAAAATTAAACTTAATAGAAATGAATCTAGACCTTTTCATCATATAACGTCATTTTACAATGATGATGTTGAAGATCAATTAAATATCATGAGAAAATTTTTTATATTTGAAATTGAAACATTTTTTTATTTGCATCCCAATAAATTAACCCTTCCTTATTGGTTGTATGTTATCTTTACTATGACATTGTTATTGCATAAGTCGTGAATTATGTGAAGAGAGTTAAAACATGATGAAAATGTTATAAATATGAAATACTCGACAATCCTAATTTATTAAAGTCGTTTTGGGTTCAGGCTTATGGCAAATAATTTTAAATTGGAGCAGCTGTTCGGTCTATTATTCTGTCATTTATTGATATTAAGATGTACATAGGTACTTGCACAGTTGCACACTATTTTTTTTTTTATTTGGAAACAAACAGTTGTGTAAAAAAACTTAGTCCTTAATACTTTTCAAATTGTGATGCTATGGTATTGATTTAAACGCTTCCTGTTAGTGTTTTTTTTATTGCTCCAATCGATTCAGGACACCTTGTTTATCCAGAGATTATCTACAATGTACAGTGGTCCAAAAAGGGTCATTTTGTGGTCAAAATTATATATATTCGAAAAAAATTATTTTTGATACAATTTTTGTATTTAGAATGGAATTTAACTTAAAAATGAACAAAATTTGCAATTTTTGTTGTAAAATAATTACAGGGTGTTATAGGCATATACACAGGGTGTTTCATACCTGATGGTAAAAAATATACAGAGTGATATACCTCGCCGAGACTAACAAAAAATTGTATGAGTGGGGTAAGGAAGTTGAAGATTTTCGTAACTTTTTTTGTGAAACACCCTGTATTTTTGTTCTCGCTTATTGTATACGCAAATCTTACAAAAGAAAACCCTTTGCTCTTTCAAATAACATAAGCAACATCTCTTCAGCCCTCTTACAACAGAAATTATTAGCGACCAAAGTCAAAAATTTGCAATTTTTGCCATGGTACAAGAAATGTAATTATGTATTACTGTTTAAAAAAAAGGTGCAAAAACGTGCAGCTAATTTTTTTAAATTTGTTTAGTATACATAACTACCTTCAATATTATGTAAATATGAAGGCGTGAATTTGCTGGAATCTTTTTCATAACTCAAAAGAAAAATGAGCAAGTACTTTTTTTAAACAAATATTTGGTTATTACGCTCTTCCCCTTGATTATCTGCCTATCCTTTTACTCACTTGTGTCTTTTGAAGACATAATTATCACTTTTTTATAAACACTTTTTTTTTACTACACAAAAATGAAAAATGTAGAAATTTTGTTTAACACGTATGCTAATTAAATTTAATTTTGGCCAGCCTTTTGTACTACGTTGGACCACTGTGCAATGGTTTGATTCATGACATTCATTGAATTCGTTTGGCTAAATATTCGGGTACAAGAATCACACGAAAATTTCACTTTAAAACTTTATCGCGATACTTTTGAATGAAAAGTTTCAGGTTTTTGTGTTACAAAATGTAATTTAGAATTTTAACTAATTTTTATAGTGAAATACGAAATGAAATTTCCAAAAAACAATTTTTATATGCATAGAATGTCAGATAAGGGTTAAATTTATAATATATTTAAAATGTATCTATTTTATTACTGAACATCTACTTTATTACTGAATCCATTATGCAATTTTTTTTTAGTATAATAACAATAAAATGCTTTCAATTTCATTTTTATCTTTTTTTTTTATTTTTTATTATAATTATTTTTTACTTTGTTATTTATATACAAAAAATAATATTTTTTTGAAGTATCTTTTATCTATGTAGTATTGTAACATTTTTTTTTTAAATTAATAAAATATTACTGATGATGATGCTACATGAACTGATGAACATGATGATAATAAATTTGTTTAAGATAAATTAAAGAAGAAAATTGCATATATGTGTAATATATTTTTAAAATTTACTTTAAAAATGAAAAAAAAAGTATCTGTGCAATATATGTATGTAATGTATGTAATAATGAGATATTAATTTTCTTTTCTTTTTGAAAGTAAAAGTAATATGTTTTTGTCAGTTAAAAGATTAATCATACATAATGCTGAAAAAAAAGTTTTAAAAAAAAAACATACATATATAATGCACATTTTATTTTGACAATAAACTAATCATATGTGTTTTGTGAGAAAAATTAAAATGAAAAAGAAGAAGGAAAAAAATTCTTTACCATATTATTATTAAGTTATTTATCATCTGGGCAGACAAAAGCAAATCATTAATGCATTAAATGAAAATAAATGCGGATCAAAATGGCTTCCTTATGGTACATCAATGAAATAATCATGATATGTAGTTATATGAAAATATCATTTACTATTGTGTTATTCTCATGATGATCTTTAAAAAAAAAATATATATATACATATGTGTGTGTCATTAACATCAAATGTGAAGAATTTGTTCCTTTTAAATATTTTCTATGCAGCCATTATAACACAAAAGGACAGAAAATTATACAGGAAATTATAATGATTACAATTTCTTTTCAAAAATAATTTAATATGTTGAATAAGTTAATTTTGTATTTGATGGTCAATGCCTCAAATGTTAATTTGATTATTATGATCATTAACAAAGTGCATTGTCCAGTAAAAAATATTAAAAGCCTTAGAAAAATTCTTTAATGTAGCGCATCCTTTTGTAAATTTTATTTGGTGTTGAAAATTTAAATTTTACATGATGACATGTTCACTTTTAGTCGAGCACAATCATTTTAAATATCATTGGTTCTGTTCTTCTACAAATATATATACACGAACAAATGTCCTAATCAAACCTTATTTTTTCTCAATTAAAAATAATAACAAAAAAAAAATATTTATTTTGAACTAATTTTTATTTTTTATTTTTCAGGAAAAGACTGAGGATTTAATTGCCAAAGCCTTAAAAATTGCTCTCGAAGAAAAGAAAGAATTATTAAAAAAGACTGAATTAGGTAAGTTTTTCTTTTGTAAATCATACGTTTACGTCTGTCTATAATATGTGTGTATCATATCATTAATTCATGATTATGATAATAATTTAACATAATATCTTGTTGATGAATCTATTGTAAATCTGGTAAATGACACTTTGTAAATTGTTGTAAAAGGAAAATCAATAGCGGAAAGAAATGTAATTTCTGAATTTTTAACGTAGGTATAGAAAAATATACCTACGTAAATTTTATGTAGAGTTAAATAACTTGTTGTAACATTGTTGCGCTTTTATATCTTATATGACATACATACATACCTGTGATTTGTACACATAAAAAAAAAAAGACGAACCATGATGTCATTAACCCTAGAATCGCCTGATCGACAATGTCAAAATTTTAGCCGTGCGTATACAAATGTATACCATACATTTTATATGAAAATTCAGAATTTTTTTTTAAAAAGCTTTATCTCAGCATTCCGTGGACCAAAAACCATAATTCTTTGACCATGATATTAATAGCTGAAGTGTCTTCTTTAAAACTGTACTGTACAGTTTTCTTCTTCTTATTTTTTATTTTTCGAGATAAAGTGAAAAATAGGGTGAAAAACGTTAAATTTTCATACATTTACAAATTCAAACATAATTAAGACCTAAAGTTAATTTTTAAGGTCTGTATCCCAGCATCCCGACAACCAAAAACCATTATTTTTATATTGTCTTCTTTGAAATCCTATATTTTTTCTAATTTTTGAGATAAAATGGAAAATAAGGTTAAAAATGTTGAACGTCTTTATGGTTTTTTGCCTATTTTGTCCTTGTGGTCGAAATCTATGGCATCTAAAGAATAACCGTACAAGGTAGCTTTTAAGCAACACTTCAACAAATATTTTAATCCAAAAATATTAGTTTTTGATTGTGAAGATGCTGAGATACAGACCTTCAAACTAGATGTTTACCTTTTCGAATGTAGAAGAATGTATATGAAACATTTACGTTTTTCATGTTATTTTGTATTTTATTTTGAAAACTAAAAAAATTAGAACAATACTGTAAAAACCAATACTCAAGAGAACACTTTGATAAATGTTCTAGTATAAAAATATTAATTGTAAGTCTACGGGATGCTGAGATACAGTTGAAATTTAAGTCAAATTTGTGTTTAGTCTTGAACATTTATGGAAAATTTTTGACTTTTTACATTGTTTTGCATTTTATCTCAAAAAGTAAAAATACTAGAAAAAACTCGTACTAGTTAATCAAAGAGAACACCTTAACAAATAGTTAGATCAAAAAATTACGGTTTTTGGCCCACGGGATGCTGAGATATCGTTTCTCGAAAAAAACAATTTTAAAATTTCCATATATACATATTATGGTATACATTTGTATACTCACGGCCAAATTTGTGTTTTTGCACAAAAAGACATATTTTTTTCTACCGATTTTAAGTCAGGACCTTGAAAATTGAGTTGTATAGGGAGAACCCCTCTCCAATGGATGAATTGGTGAAGGTTTCAAGGTCCTAGCTCAAAGGAATCATATTTTATTAAGGGTCAAAGTCCGAGTGTATACATTTGTATACGATTAGGCAATCCTAAGGTTAAATTAATTTAATGATTTTTATTACAGTTTCATTTGGAAAGAGAGAAAAATTAAATTCGAAAACAAATAAATTCGTTAAAATTTTCAAATTGTCTATATTACATTCAAATTGGATTTATTTTTTTTTTCTTCTGTACTTCTTTTGTTTTTTGATTACCCATTCCGACCGAATTATGATCAAATAAAATTTATTCATGTAACACTTTCCCTTTTTTTAAATTTATAGCACAATTTTTCATTTAAATTGTAGACGAAAAATTAATGTTTAAAATCGTGTGATAACAAATAAAATTCGTTAATATGTACATACTAAATTTTTATCATTTTTAAGACTCGTAAAGAGGAAAAGCAAAACAAAGATTGTTTAATAGGTAATAAGTGATTTAATGACAATTTACGTTAAACACATTATTTAATATTACTTAAGCATGTATGTATTATGAAATTGATATAGTATTAAAGTCGGAATGTGAACTGATAAAATGTCGTTGTACAGGGTGTTCTAGACAAGACCCAAAAGATATGTTTTTTTTTTCAATAGCCTTATAGCTCGCAAAACATGTTTTGTATGTTCTGAATCGAGCCCTAGTCCCGAAATGTTTTTTTTGTGTTTGAAGCTATGGATTGACAGAATTTTATCTTTAGAAGAATAAAAGAACTCAGAAAATAAATAAAGCTTGTATTTTTGAAAATTATACAATTTTCGACTAAAAATTCACAGAAAATAACATCTTAATCCTAATTGAAGTTTTTTTTGGAGGAGATTCTAAACCTGTGTAATTATTATTTAGAGAATCCACTTTGTATTTATATAAATAACACACACACGAAAACTATGTATCCACTACATGCAGAAAACATGTCTTATGTACCTGAAAAATTTCATATGCGAGTAGGTGATTTAGCACATACTTTTTTTTACCTTATATCTACTCGCAAGTATACCTACTATTTTTACTTTTGGAAGTCAGTACAGGCATGATAGGCATATACTTTTCTATATTCTTTTACATTGCGTTTGAATAAATCTGTCTCGTGCGTGAGGTGATCAGATCTCAATTTCAATCGAGGAAAATCTTTTAAATTAAATATTACCAAGGGCAACAAACTCATCGGGTACTGCCTCCATAAGCACAATACTGACTTCCAAAAATAAAAATAGTATAGAGTTTGTTAAAAATTAAAAGCGAATGGTATAACTGCGCAGAGAGATAATGATATAATTTTTAGAAAATGTTTGCATTAGTAGTGTTTTTTTTTCTTTTATTTTTAATCTCATCTTTTGTCTTGGGAACAATTTTGTAAATTTAATTTCAAGTTGACAAACTCAAGTTTGTATAATTGGAAACGGCCACGCAGTTATAGAATCCTGATACGCAAAGCTCATAAGACTCCATTGAATCGTAAAGCATTCTGCTTGAAAACTCTTAATCAAAACAAATTATTTGAGAAAAAAAACAAATTCAATTTAGAAGACACACTGTATTTCTTGTAATTGAGATTTTTTTTTTTTTTTAAAAACTTTTATTCATGATGTGATTAATTAACACAAAATTCCATAAAAAATTACATAAAAACAGATATATAAAAAAAATTATATTTTATTTTATGAACGCAATTTCATGTTAAATTTAATAAAATAATATAATCATGTATAGGTATGTACTATGTGCTCGTTGTTAAATTTGTTTTGAATGTTGAATTAATTCCGCAGTTTTATTTTTCTTTTAATATAAAAAGTACTTAACTTGATTGAGATGAAATTGCGGAAAAGTTCGCATGTGTGCACATAAAAATAAATAAAAAGAAGAAATTATTGTCAACAACAAACCTTTCGTATAATATAGTAATTCGAATTGTTTGAAATGTATGACATAATTGCGGAAATAAACAGAATTTATTTATATTTTTTAAAATAGAAAATATAAAAAAAAAACAAATCTATTACATATATGTATATATTTTTTCAAATGAATTTGACTATGGGACTGGGACACTTTATTAAAACGGTGAAATGAAATTATTCCATTGTAATTGGTAATTTGTATTTATGTTGAGTATGTATAACGTACATAGTACATCTAATAAATTATATACAATTTCACTGGTATTATGGGAACTACTAGGCCACATGTATAAGCTGAGAAAGGTTAATTTTAATTCATTTGTTATTCAAATATTGTCATTTTATTTCAATTCAGGGGTGATTTTATATTCTGTGAGAGTATTTTTATAACTTTAAAGTAATAAAAGAATTGTTTTTAAATAAAGAAAAAAAAGAACCTTGATAACTCTCACATATGTCAAGTGTTTATTTGCCTAATAAATTTAAAACAAAAGAAAAAAATAAAATCTCAGAAATACTATAGAAAAGTTTTTAAAACAGATTTTTTTTCTTTATACATATTAGAAATCTGATTCATTTGTATGCAGTCCAGCTGATTAAGCAATACTACTAAGTTTAATATTTTAAAAGTAGAACGAATGTTAGTTTATACAAAACTTTGATCGATTTTCAATGCATCTTGTGTTACACATACATATATGTATATATATTTTTTTTAATTAATGGAATGCATTTTCTTTTTTGTGTGTCGATATGAAAAAATCCCAAAAGAATAAAAGTGAATATAATAAATGTAACGAGGCATACATAGAATAGATATGCAAATTTATCAGTTAATCAAATTTTTTATGGTTCATTTTTTTTTTTTTTTTTTTTTTTTTTTTTGAAAACTTTTATTTTGTATTGAAACTAAATACTCTACCCTTTTTAATATGAGTAGGGTGTTCCAATGTTTTCGAGATTTTGATTTTTAAGTTCTAAAAGAATATTTTATGAAAGATCTTTTACAAATCCTTTGTCGTACGAAATCAATCCACATGTAGTGTCGAAGCAAATCAAATAGAAAGGTTGTGCACCTTTGGAAACATCAAATAATCATTAATTGATGAAAGTCATCAGCTTAAACTTCGAATTGCTGAATTTAATCAATTGGCAACCATTTGATGTTTTTAAAAGAAATTGATATTGTTTCACGTATGTATAATCTACTCAAAATATCCTCAGATGTTAAAAGAAACTATGTGCAGTAGATTATTCCTAGTGAAATTATACCGAATCCTGAAAGAATTATGGTGTCTACAGAACTATAAGTCTAAAGATTTTCACTTCAATGACTTTTTACTTGATTTTTAATCCTTAGGGAAATTTTTTCAGCTATGATTTTTATATTTGCTATCTCTTCAGTTTGAAAATTATTACAATTTTAATTTTAGTAAAAGGATTTCAAATAACTACAGTGGTTTTAATTTATGTGCAAAATCTTTTAAAAGTTGTTCTGTCAAGATCTAATATCGTGCATCTTCGAAAACGTCAGATGATCGTAAATTGACGATATTCAGCAATACAACGTTTTAAGCTGAATATCGTCAATTGACGATCATTTGACGTTCTTGAACAGGCCCATCCTTTTCTATAACATAACCTCAATATATATGGAATTGTAAATTTTTGCAAATCAAAAAGAATTAGAAGAATATTCTATCAATAATAATAACATAATCTAAGAACAAACACCATGTACTTATATGTACATATAATATTGACACATAATTCTTTTATATGATTACGTGCTAACTGAAGCTTATCTAAATTATGTTCAGAACACTTTTTTTTATATTTTCTTTGACACCATTATTAAACACATATAACATTAGTAGAGCAATCAGATATAAGTATAGTAACGCATTTTTGAATTTAAAGAATGAAAAAAAAAAAAAACTAACATTCCATTTTGATCTTTTTATTTTCTATAAAAAGTTACTGATACGAAAAAAATTTATTGATATGTTAAAACTGATATCATAGTACAAATGAATGAAGTATCTGTGTATGTACTTGTATATTCTAGTTAAATATTAAAATAATGATTTGAAAAATTAAAAAAAAAATGTGTATTTCAATCGAATATATGGTAGAACTTCTTTGTTTTGTAAATGTGTGTGGTTTTTGTATTTATTATTTTTTTATCTATAAAAATATTAACGATATAATCGAACATTACCCACCATAGTTTTGCCTGATATGAATTCATTCATTCATTATGCCATATTCATAATATTAAACTGCTGTCGTTTGATATTTGAGTATTTTGACCCGAATTTTGTTGTTTTTTCTTCGATTATATTATTCAACAATTGAATAACATTTGAACGTACTATCTCTAGAGTTTTGTTTAAAAATAAGAAGAGGAATATTCGTTTATTTTTTTTAATTAGATGCAATGCAGCGCAATTATAACGAGAGCCTAAAATAAAAATCATTATATCAGCATTTTATTGAATACATATCAAATTATCATAGAAAAGCAATATATGTATTTATACTCGAAATGAAATAAAAAAAAAAAAGAAGAAATATGTATAACAAAGAGCTGGTGTACCAGAACAATAATGATGATAAGATGCTGTGGTTT
Organism: Bombylius major; assembly: GCA_932526495.1. Classification (NCBI taxonomy): domain Eukaryota; kingdom Metazoa; phylum Arthropoda; class Insecta; order Diptera; family Bombyliidae; genus Bombylius; species Bombylius major. The sequence continues at coordinate 22,153,851 of OW052042.1, read as the reverse complement.
TTTAGGATAACAAAGCTTTCGATGGTATCATCTGTCAATTGTTTTTTTGTTTTTGTGCATTTAAAACCGAAAAAATAAAATGATGTTTCATTTTTGTAATAATTTTATTGAATTGTTATAGTTTTGCAAACATATCAATTTTTTTTCCAGAAAAAAAATTAAATCTCATCATTAAAAACATTTTTAATTTACGTAGTTTTTTTTGTTTTTGAATTTTCACACCTTATCTACCCTAGTATAGTACTTAGAAGTTTGCTGTCCATTGTTTGTCCTCTGCGTTTTAGGAATGAAGTTCAATGTTTGTCCAGTCATACAGCTTCAAATATGTAAAAATCTTTTTTTTTATTGGACGAGAGCCACGGCGTATGGATGCCCCTTTACTGCACTTAAGGTAGCACAGTTCTGGCGCATAAAGATTGATGAAGGTGGATGGCTTGGCTGGTGTAGTGTCAAGCAGAGGGGGGAGGGGGGATAATCTTATTTTTTTTCTTGAACATCTTTGTAATGTGAAGGTACTCTAGAATTTGTCCTACAAGCACGATCTTTATGCCGAGGAATGCCTCAGAACATATCTTAATAATTTCCTTGGACTTTTTTGCATTTACCATATACGAGTAGAACTTAGCTTGAACATAAGAAAAGTTTATCGAATTTTGTAAACAATTTCAAAAAATTGATTACTAGGGTGGTTCTTTTGGTGTTAAGATTCATATAGGTTTTTGTTTATAAATCTGAATTCTCCATATTTTTTTGTGTATTTATATGACGCTAATTAATAATTTCAAAAGCAATAAAAACCTCTATCAAAAGAATCAACTGTAACAATGACAGTTTTTTTTTCTTTGTTTTTTCTGATCTCCTACACCTACAACACGTTATTTTGTTGTTCTTAAATCTTATTGTGTTAACGACCTTGTGTCATTAGTGTGGCTACAAATGCGTAAAAGTTGTTACTCCTACACCTTCACACCTTGTCAACATTGTTCTTGTGTTCAATTATTTTATTTACGATGTCAACAACAATCAAAATTCCAGAGGTAAATAAATATAAATATTATTCAACCTTAGTTGAAAGACAGTATAGCGTAAAAAAAAACATTTGAAGGAGAAAAAAAAATCGCTTAGAGCATTCTAGCAATATTTTATTGCCACCCAAGTAAATAACAAACAAATATGAGACAATTATTATTAGCGTGCAATATTTGCTTTAGGCTAATTAAGTAGTAAATTGAACAAAAGAAAACACTTATCCTGAATTTTTCGTTTGTTTTTTAGGCCTATTTATACTGAAGTCACCTATTGAAAGCAAACAAATAAGCCAGTCATTAACCCTGAAAAATTAGCACAACACCTCTAGGTCAAAATTGTAATTATTATTATTTTTTTTCTGATTTTTAAACATTACTCCTCACCTTTCTTTTGTATGTGTGTCTTCACTTTTTTTTTTTAATCAATATTTTTATTGTTATTACACTCTTTTGTTATATCTTAACTTTAAAAAAAAAATGTTTATTATTATTTCGGTTTCTGTTGTTATTATTTTTTTTTTCGTAATAAAAATTATTTTATCATTTTTCTTAATTAATTTGAGCGTTGTTTTATCATAAACACACAACACTGTATATGATTTTTGTTTTTTTAATTATTTATTTTGTAATCAGAGATGCGCAATGCAGAAAAAATATTATTTTAATTTTTATTATGTTAAAATATACTTTTTTTTTTCTTTGTTAATTGTTTTTTAATATGTAGGTATAATAAAAAAAAAAAAAAAAAAAAGTAATAATTGAAAAAGAAAAGAAAAAAACAACTTTACGCGTCAATGCAGTAAAATTTTATATTTAAAATTTCAGTTTTAACACTTGAGTCAACAATCAGTTCAAAAATACAATATTTTCATTTTTTTTTTTCAATTTTGATTGACAACTCGTGGTCTTAAAGGAACAAGAAGTTTAAAATTTAGATGTAAAGTGTATTTTTATCCTTTAACACTCCAAACTATGTTGAATTTTACTATCTCCCATCTGTGATAAGGAAATTTTGGTAGACCTTTTCGTCCCTTAAAAAAAGTATGTTCCTGTAGGAGTAGGAAGTTGAAATTTGACCAGTATATTCTTTGAAGGGCAAAAGTTATAGGATAAAATGCACAAAAACGTTATTTTTCGAAAAATTAACGTTTTTTTTCCCTCTACTGCAACCCCCCTCACTTTTTCAATATTTTTGAAGTTTGAGATTAAATTGAAGTATTTTCTTTTTCTGGTCTTGTGCTTTTTATTTTACTCAAATCGGTGCAACAGAGCTCGAGATATAAAGGCCCAAAGTTGACAATTCGTGGGGAATGGCGAGAAGAACGCTCTGCAGAAGTTATTCGGATCACAAGGTCCAGAGATATTTCAATTTGAAATCTGATTTTTGACGAAAACGTGCTCTCATAGATCGGAGTGCTAAAAAAAAAAAGTTTACTAGTTTATCTAAAATCAACAAGTTTCCAATTTTAATCTTTCATTTCATTCAGTTTTTTTTTTTTTTTTTACCACCTAGATGACCTAGTTTCTGTCTATTAAATTTAAAACATGTCCTAATTACCATAATCTACATTTTAATTTAATATAAAATTTTCGTTAGTTAAAATAATGTTTTTTGTCAACTTGAGTTTTATGAACAAAATTCAAAATAACATAAAAAAAATATATACTTTTATATTTTTTTTTATCTATTCCCCATTTTGTCTAAAATTTCAAATAAAATTGAATTTATCTTTAAAGAGATTTTTATTAAATTTGAAAATTAATGTTACATTCAATTTTCTATGATTTTGTTGTTTTTCAAAATTTTCTAAATTTCAATTTACAGGGACATGATGTAACATAAATTTTTAAAGGTAAAACAAAAAGTACAAACAAATTGGGCCAGGATAAGATGTCCTGGTTCATCATTATGATAAATAATAATAACCTATACCACGTATTAACTTGTTTCTTCATATCATATATAGGGTGTTTTTTTTTTCTACGTACCAAGAGTAGTACTACGATATTCTCTGGACTATTTCATGAAAAAAGTTGTTGGTTGGTTGACGTGGCGGTTCTTTGGATTATTTCCGAAGACACAATCAGCACTAACTGTGTTGTTTTGATACCACACACCGAAACATCTCTCAGTTGTCAGTCAAAGCCCAAAGGGTTGTAAGCGCTTCTGTCATACATGCACCTACAGTTTAAAGTGGAGTGGAATGCCAACCACTAAATTCGTTGGTAGAGAACGATATATTTCTTGTAGTTTTTTGTGGACTAAGCTTATGGTCTCTAAGCAGGAAAAAAGTTGTACTAGTAAAACTTTCTATCGTGTCTATTTTCGCTGCTAGATGGCGTTTAAAATTATGAGTTTTGTGAAAGACCTTTCAACACAAAATCACCTGTAACTTTTTTTGTACCCCATGTATCGAAATTTTTCTTTTTATTATGAATGGCTATTAAAATTACCTTTAATTTGATATATTACTTATTGATTGTAATAATTTCACTTTCAAGAAGAGAAAGATAAACTTGAAATTTATGATTTTTTTTCCCAAAAATGTTCTCAATTAATTGGGCTCCTGAATAAAAAATTCACTACCGAAAATTTATTTATTTTTATATATTTTTTTAAAGCTAATATTGTGTGCCATCCGTTATCATGTAATTAAGGATCATGGGTGTGCTGAAAGGGTCAAAAATGTATCTTTTTTGAATTCCAAACGATCTTTTATGGCAAAACTTCGTTTAAATAACATTTTTGACCCTAAGAAAAAAAACACCCTGTATAGCACGTTCAAGTACAAGAACTAGTTACAAATTTTCCTCAGGATGAACGATAAAAAAAAACCAAAATATTTTAATAACAAAAAAAATGACAAAAAAAAATTAAGTAACGTTATTTTTATAAGAAGTTTGTGAAGTGCTCTTAGGTGGGTGGGGAAAAAAAAAGAGAGAAATGGATCAAAGTGAAATTTATAAAAGGTCAAAAAGTACATCAATTTTTCTTATTCTTTGAATTTTTTCCTGCCTTTTTTACATAATTTCACTTATGAACTACATAAAATGCATAATTTTAATTTTAGTGTATTTTCCTTCTTTTTTTTTTTTTTTTTGCAAATGGTATTTTTAGAGCAGGAAAATCATGAAAATATCGATGTTATATTGTTGTTGTTGTTAGTTTTTTCTATTATTGAATATAAAATTGTATAGGCAACAAAAATTATTATTATTTTTTTTTTATTCCTTTTTCCTTCCTTTTTATGTTGCATTATATTCATGTCAGTAGGCCATTAGTAAAGTGATGATATATCACTTTTTTTTTTTCATTTTTTTCTATTTTTTTTTTTTTTTTATGGTGATTTTTGTAGTGTACAACTTGTACAATACTTTAAAATGAAAAGAAAAATGGAAAAATATATAAAAAGTGAAGAAAAAAAAAATTATATACAGTATGTACGAGTATTTATATACATATGTAACTATAAATTTTATTTACATTATACTTTATAAGATTTCCTCCTCTTCAGTGTATATACTTGAACATATATATGAGAAGTATGAGTATGTATGTATGTTTTTATTTCATATCATCATATCATTTACATTTTATGTATTCCATAAAAAGAAAAATGAAAATTGTGTGTGTGTGTGTGTTTTTTTTTACTTTATTAATAATTTTTTCCTCGACTTATATTTTTAACTGACTTTATTTTATATATTTTTACAACAATTCGATTTGAAACTCACGTTACACATTTTCCTTTTTTTTTCATCGTATGAACTTTTTTTTTCTTCTTTTTTTTTTATAGAACAAAACCCCAAGAAGGAATGTTACCTTCTGTTTAATAAATTATAGGTGGTATAGTTTTATTTTATTTTATTTTTTTTTTTTTTTTGTCTTTTCTTTTTGTAAAATGTGCATTTATTTATTTATTTTTGTTTTCTTTGTTTTTATATTTTGTTTTATAGGTTATAGGTATTTTTAATACCTGTTTATATACATAATATGCATACTGTAAAAGTAATAATAGATTTAACTTGTATAAAAAAGATGTACTATCATAGGGTGATTTTCTTTGTATAAAGATTATTAAATTGAAGATTTTATACGTTCATAGATATTATATATTTTACGATTGTGACCGTCTAAAGCTAATTTTCGACTTTTTTGTGCAGAAAATTATGTTTAAATTATCTTTTAAAGTTTAACAGTTGAAAGGTCAAACATGGATATCATTATCTTCTTCTTGTTTTGAGATTACTGGTTTCTCTTCACAGAATCTGCAATTATGGTTTTCCTTAATCACCGTTTTTATTAGATGGTATGTATTTGAGAGGACAGTGATCGTTGAAAAGGTGTCCTTATTTCACTTTTCGGAAGTTTTAGAAATTTCAACACTTTGCCCTTGTTAAGTTTTATTAATTTTTTCGCCTATACTGTTTCCCAATGCGAGGACTTTTGTTTTTTGTTCCATTTATTGGTAATATTTTTGTTATATGTTACTTGGGCAATCCATAGAAAGGTTCAGGTCTGATGAAACTAGCTTCGGTGCCTGTCTACCTTGTCATTATTTAGATGTTTTTGTTCTGAAAAAGCAATCTATTAAATTTTTAAAGTTGTTGTTAAGTACAGTCAGAAACGTTTAGACAAAAAAAAAAGTTTAAAACAAAACTTAAGCACAAACTTAAAAAAAAACCCCCCTAAGTTTTAGTTTTAATCTGTCACTTAGGGGATTCACTCTTTGATGCAAATAGGTATTGCATCGTTGCACGAATTGTTGTTGTATCGTTGCAAATTCGTGCTACGATACACCGAATGCAACGATGCAATACCTATTTGCACCAAAAGTGAATCCTCTTACTCTTTTTTAGCTGTTTGATTACAAAAAAAAAACACCCTGTGCAAATGCATCCTAATCTTATTAACATATTATTTAGTTTTTTTTCTTCTTTTTTTGTTATTTTCTTCTTTTTGTTTTTGTAATTGCGCAGTTGCAAAAACGGTCTCTATGAATGGGTTAAACAAAAAACACACATTAAATAAAAATTGGTACTTTTCAACGAACGATATTTGAATTTTCTATCTTTTTTTTTTTTTTTCAAAAAGAATTTTTGATTGAAGGGCGGTGGGAAAAATAAAAAGTGAAAATTTTATATACATACATATGTAGTTTTAGTTTAATTTTCACTTTTATTTTTATTTTTAATTTAATATTATTTAAAAAGACCTAAATACCATAAATAAGGTGGTTAAAAAAAATTTATAAAATTTATCATACACACACACGTTATCACACACACATTACAATAACTTACATTATTGATGATACAAATTTACATGATAAAATGTTTATTTTAATTTTTATTTTAATTTATTGTTGTTTTTTTTTTTAATACATATAGATAAATAATAATAATAGAAAAAAAAATTACATAAATGAATTTTTAATCGTAATTTTTAACTTAAAAAGGAAAATTATAAAATATGTAAATTTCAATAAAATAAAAAATAAAAAAAAAAAGTTAAATAATGAAGAAAATGTTCTATTAAAAAATTGTTATTATGTTACATTTGTTCTTGTTAAAACGTTTCTAACAATTAAAATACTATTTAGTGCCTTTAAATTAATATTGAAAGTGTGTTTAAATTGTAAATTTAATTAGAAATTTTGTTAATTAAAATCTTAGAAAAGAAAAACTTTTTTTGTACACACAAAAAAAAGGAAAAAGTTTTAAAAGTAACGAATTTATAGAAGAAAACAAAAATGTCGTTTTCATCTTCATCTCCTGTGATGTCAGTTAAAGATAAAATTAAGTGTTTTGAACAATGTAAGCATGTTTAAAAATCAAAAAAATGTAAATTTGATTTTATTAGCAAAATTTTATGAAATGGAAATTTGTTAAAGATATTGTGTTTGTTGTAGTTGTTAATTAAGTTTTTCTATTTTCTAGCTTTTTTTTTCTTAAAATTTTGAATTTATTAAATTATGAAAATGAAACGTGAGAATAACGTTATGTTACATTAAACGTTGAAATTTATTTAATGTAAATTTCATTGAATATCCTTGAGATTTTCTACTAAAAAATTTTAGCAAATTTCAAGGCTTCTTTTAATAGTCACGTTTTTTTCGCCTTCTTCATTTTTTATAAGCAAAGTACTAAGATTTCTTAAAAGTTTAAAAATAATCTGATTGATTTTTTATGAAGTGTTTTTTTTCTGACATTTTTTCAAATTTTTTTTCTATTGTTTTTAAAGTGAGAAATTTTAAACATACCGAATACTATTCGGTAGCAACGGGTTAATTCGTATAATAACTTTTAAATCAAAATATTTCCGGATGACCAACAAAAAATAAAATAATAGTTTGCACTTTGTCAAGCCAAAATTTAGTCAAAATGCACAATTAGAAAATCCAAAAGCTGTTCAATTCTTTCTAAAATATTGTAACCCTTTTGAAGTGGATTTTTTTTTTTTTTTTAATTTTTGAATGGAATACTTGAAAATTTACCTACTTCCTTAAACTTATCATTGAAATTGTACTTATGTGTGTAATTATTTATTGTTTTCTTTAATTACAGATAAGGATCAAGATCAAGAATTACTTGAAGAAGGTCAAGGTGATCAATCATCAGACAATATGATGATGCCAATGTCATCAGCACCAAGTGGTGTTGCAACTGATGCTCAAGGTCTTATATTACCAAAGAAAATATTAAATCCATGTTTGGAATCATCGGATCGTCAAAATTTACACAGAGAATTAATGTTCAATCAGAAAGTGTAAATTGATTTTTATTTTATTTTTTACAAATTTCGTTTTTTTTCTCTTTTAATTCCTTAAATTTGTCTTATTTATTTATTGTTTTTTTTTAATTTCCTTTTTCCAGAGGTAAAAGTGTATTAAATCAAAAATCTGAATTACAACGTGCATTGGAAAAACAAAAAGAAAGACAACTTATATTACAACAAAAATTACAAGAAGAACAAGATCCTGGCTTGAAAGGTGAATTAAATCGTGTTATTATGGAACGTGCACAAAAATTAGAACGTAAAAATCAAAATTCACAAGATGATGATATTAATTCACAATTAAATCCAGAATATTTAAATGCAAGAGCGAAATTAAGAGCGAGAATTGATACAAAATAAAATTTATATATATTTGTTTGAAAAATTTAAAAAACAAGAAAAAAAATGTAAAAATTAAAAAAAAAAACATAAAAGATAAAAACTAAAATTAATAGAGAAAAAAAAAAAGAAGTAAAAATTGTGTAAAATTGTAATTTCATAACACTAGTATTCATTGTAATGTATGTTTTATATTTTTTTTTCTTTTGTATTATTTTTGTCTTTTTAATGTTTTTCTTCTCCCCCTCAATTAGCTAATTAAAATTTTGGAAATTTTTTTTGTCATATTTTTGTGAATTTTAGCTCTTTTTTTTATATTTCATTTTCTAATTTGTCAACTTTTTTTCGTTTTGAATATTCTTCTTTTTTTTTGTTTTTTTTTGTTCAAGATTTAAAAAAACTGATTTTTGTCCAGAATTTTTTATGTCTCTTGCATTTTTATAAGCAAAAGAAGAAGAAAATAAAGTGTTTAGAAATTTTCCCTTGTGTATAGAAGCATTTTAATAATTAAAAAAAAAATGATAATTAAAGAATTTATTAAACAATTATTAATTATGTCAACATAAAATATTTTGTAGATGATAATTTTCATTATATTTGAGATAAATTTAAGGTAAGAAAATAGTAATGTTTGATCTATAATATTTGTGTCAAAAAGAAAATACAACAAAACAACAACAACAAAAATGTAATCTCAAAATGTATCTCAAGTTAATCGAAATTAGAAAAAAAAAATTTTAATTGTAAAAAAAACAACAATAACAAAATTCAGAAATAATTAAATAATAGTGTTTCTTCAAAAATGCATCGCTGTTTTGGTGATGCTAATGCTTTTTTGATAGTGATGCGTAAACACTACTGTGTTAGTGTTGTAATGTTATTACATGACAGCTGATGCTGATTCAATACTTGATATTTGTTTGACTTTGACACATCATATATCACTAAAATGCATTTTTGAATAATTGATTTGATGCGATACGTTTTTTGAATATGTGACAACGTATCATAAAAGTTGCGTTGCATTTTTGAATTTGTGACAAGCATCAGAATTGCATCAACTATACAGCGATGCATTTTTGAAGGAACACATAATCATTATGACTTATATTTACAATTACAGTTTTTTTTTATTCATTTTTTTTTTTGTCTTTCTTGAAATTAATTTTTATTTTTTATGACAATAAAATTAAGAAGATGATTTTCTTTTTTTTAATTTTCTGTGTTTAATTTTAGTATTTTATTTTTTTTTTTTTTTTGTGTAAAAAAATTTATAAAATTAATAAAAAAAAAATAATAATAAAACGAATAATGCTTTAATTAAATTTAATTTTTATTAAAAAAAGAAAACAAAATGCTAATTATAAATAATTTTTAAATAATTACATTAAATATATACATACATATATATATTTTTTTAATTTTTGTAGTATAGAAAAATAATTTTGTTTGTTTCTTTTTTTTTTTTTTTTTAATTTAATTTAATTTTATTTTTTGTGAGTAAACTGTGTAAAAGAATAATAATAATAAAAATAAAAAGGTAAAAAAAAATTAATAACAAAAAAAAATAATAATAAATTAGTAAAATTATATTGACACGCATTATAATAATTTAAAATTATAGTAATTAAAATAAAAAGATTAGAAAAACAAAAAATCCATCTATATTATTATATGTATATCTAATAATGTGTACTATTTTTATCTGTATTAGTTAAAGAAATTTCAAAAAATTATGATAAAGAAAAATAAATAAAGAGAAATATAATAAATGGAATGAAAGTAAGAAAAATAAAAATTTATATATATATACACATATATATTTAGTGTTTGTGTTAAGTACTAAGAAAAACAAAAATTAAAAAAAAAAAAAAGTTATTGTTTTTAAAAATAAAAAAAAATAAATATTTTCAAAACTGTAATTAAATGTTTTACAAATTTTTTGGTCATATTCTGGCTTGAAATTCTTAAAATCATTGAGCGCGTATAATCCGTAGTACCAAACCGGTACTAGTACTGTTTTCGTCCCGGTATATACGCATGGTACCAAACTATTTTAGGCCGACCATTTTGGTGCGAACCAACTAATTTGGTTCTCCTTTCTTTGTTCATTTCCAATTAATTTTGCACAAAAAGAAAAAATCATTGATAATTGACACTATACACAAATAGAAATTATTAAATCAATTAACAATTAATGAAATATTTAAGTTTGACAAGTATTTTTTTCTTTCTTTTTTCGTTATTTGCACCTACGGTATATACAGGCAGTACTAAAATGGTTTAGTCGTACCAAAATAGTACTAGACTGGTTTGGTACTGCGGAGTATACGCGATCATTGAGTTTTTTTTAACAGTTAATTGTTCTATATTTTAATAACTTACAGCAGCAGGCAGAGTATAATGAATACTTACATAGTAGGATCACTGAGGCCGAAGATTTTTTTTTATTTATTTCTCTCACATTTTTTGAGAAAATGCTAAAAGGTGATAGGAATATTTTTTCATTGACTGAAAAGAAATGCAACGCAAATATTTCCAAATAAAAAATAAAACCCGAACACATTCACAATTTTAGGTACGTAACGAAAATTCCCATAATAAAAAAATGTAGACAAACCTGTTTGTATATGCTATTGCTTATTTAGGTAAGTACTACTAATGCATATTTAGGTAAGTAATTTGAAAAATGCGTTTATAAAAAACTATTTTGGAGAGGGATTAGTATGAATAATCATATTGTGCTTTCGCTCATATATACGGAAATTTTCCATTAAAAAAATACGCATTATTTTTACCTTCTTCAGACATATGGGATTTTGTTTTTGTTTTCAGAGAAAAATTTATAAATAAAAAAAAAAAATAAGGCTCTCAGTTATCCTACTATGTATAAACAGTTGTCGTATTTGCAGAACCATAATTTTCAAAAACAAATTTTTCGTCGTCAGTTGAAGGTATTTTTTTCAAAAAAAAAAAACTGGTATTCAATTTATTTTCAGGCAAGTACAATTACTTGCTGCTGCAAATTATTAAAATATAGAACAATTATGGGGTGAACCAGTTGTCGCGCAGTGTATGCAGAAGTCACTCTTGTGGATTTTATAATAGTAAGCCCTTAAATCCATTAATTTTTCAATTGGTGAGTGAAAACCCAACTCTTACCGTCCTTAAAATTTATCAATTTTTTTTCGAATTGTGAACCACAAGGAAATTTTTTATTAGTATAGCGTACACACATGTTGAAGGAAAAATGAAGGAGAAGATTTTGTGCAGAAGAAAAAAGTGTTGAAAAATGTTCCATTTGATTTGAACTTCTATAGATTATAAGAACAGAGAGAAAAACATAAGATAAAAGTTCCACAGAATTAAGAGTTTCCGCTCGATTCAAAATTTAATTTTTTGTACAACTTTTTAATTCTATTTCAATAAATAATTTATCACTTCATCGTGAATTCACCGAAAGTATCAACTGAGGGTAACGGAGTCAGCAATCTCCACTTTTGATAAAAAATGAATAAAGAAGGCAAAAAACATTAGAAATATGTATGAGGATTTAGTTGAACATTGATTATAATGCAATGACAAAATCTCATGGCAAATCTGTCTCAAAAAATCCTACTTTCTAAGCTGCTAATACAAATAATGTAGAAACTGAAAATCATTAGAAAAGAAAAATGCTGTTCACTCAAATTTAATAAAAGTGGAAAAAGTACCACAATCAATTTGTCTTTTTATTCACCGAAACACCAGAACACCAATAAACACAGCCATGTAACCAAGATGAATTCACCATATAATGTGGTGCTCAACAATGTATGGAGGCATAAGATAAGATTCCTTAGTTTTTATGGAACATCTTACATTCCTGGGAAATATATACGATATTTCGAAGGTTTGATATTTTGAGTCTTTTGAAAACACAACGGTAACATGTCCGTTTGAAAAATTCAAGCTTGCTTGCTCCATCTTGCATGCATGCATATAAAACTAGAAACCATGCAAGTCTTGGCAAGCAAAGGCCCGTTTCATAAATACATCAGTTGCATGCGCAAATGACGTATTTGCATTGGAAATTTGAAATTGTTGTCTGATTGCAATCTGACTGAATCAACAAAGCAACTTCTGAAAAGTATTTGCTTATTTGCAATCATTTGCTCTACAAGTTTTAATTTATGAAGTTAATGCTTTTGCAACTTGCACTGGAAAAAATAAATGAACATGGCGTTTGCGTCATTTGCGCAATTTGCGTATTAATGAAAATGGCCAAGATTACTTGCATTCATGTATGAACTCACAACACATGGTAACATACTTTTTCTTGTTTTTGAAGATTTACAGTATTTACACAGTGCAAATAATTCAAAATGCTTGCAGGACTTGCTCAAAATTTCTTTCAAAGCTTGATTTTATAGTCTTTATTTTGCAAAATTTGATTTTATGAAGACTTTGACAATTCAATCTTGCGGCGAGCTTGAATTATTGAAAACGGCTTATCTGTTAAACAAAGCTAGAGTCAACAATTTTTGCAATTTTAAACTCAATGATTGTGGCGACGATGGTGCCACACAAAAAAATTTTAAAGAAAATATATTACACACTTTAGCTGTTAAACCATTAAACTTACATATGATAATTGGAAATGGTATAATTTTTTTCCAACTTTGTATAATAAGAATCATATAGAATAATTTTAGCTTCACGGTTGTAATACAGGCCCTTTTCATGAATTCATATTTGCTTGCACGATCTGATACAATCTTGCGTCAACTTATGCATGACAGAAACTAAAGCAAATATTTATGGCAGAAATCTTGAAATCGTGAACAGCGTGCATTGTGCATGTCAAATATTATAATTATTTGTATCTTCTTCTTATTTTTCAAACATGCAAGTGCGTAATATGAATTCGTGAAAAGGGCCACACTCACACTCGTTACAACTGGTTGTACATCCTTCAGATGACAGGTTTTGCGTCGGTTGTTACAACCACCTAATGCTGAGAGGTCCGAAGGAAACTTCTTCTTTGTCAAAAAAAAACTTGAACAGCTTTTTGGGATAGATACATGAAGAAATAAACGAGAAAGTATAAATTATCCCAATATGAGCTTGTTCCCTGCGACTGACTAATTAAATTATACAAACCTAAATTTTCCAAATATAGCAGTTTTTTCAATATACCCGTTTTACGAGCAAACAATTCGAAAAAGAAAAAAATGTAAATAAAACACAGAAATTAAAATATTTTAAGTTGAATTTTTTTATTGTTTTGTTGAGTTCTTTTTTCTGTTTTCCTTTTTTTTTTGTTATTGATTTTTTTTTTTGCTTCTTTTCCTTGTATTTTTGATATTTTAATTTTTTTTTTTTCTGTATTTAATTTGTTTTCTTTTTTTGAGCTTATTGATCCTTTATTTTCTTTTTTTTTATTTTTTTTTTGAAAACGGATTTTTTTTTCTTGTTTAGTATTTTTTTTTCCAAACAGTAATTTTATACAAAAGCCTCAACACATTTTATGTAAATTTTCATTTAATATTTCTTTTTTTTTTTTAAATATAAAAAACAATAAAATAAATGTTTCCTCTTGTATTTTTGTTTGTTTGAAAAATTTCTTTTTTTTTTTCAAAATTTATTATTTAATTAAATTTTCTTTTAGATTGTTCTTTTTATTTCTTCTTAATTATTAATTCATTCATATATTTATTTATATATATATGTATATAATTTTTTCATATTTTTTACATCTAAAAAATCTTTTATTTCCTTTTTTCAATTAGGAAAAAAAAAAACACTTTTAAACACTTAAAATTAAAAATTAATTAATAAAACTGTAAAACATATTATGTAATGCGCGCGCCGCTGTTGAACATTTTTTGTTTGTTTGTTTGTTTGTGTGTTTAAATTAATAAAGTGATCAATTATTATACTTTAAAAAAAAAAAAAAATTAAATTCACAAAAAGAAAAAAAAAACGTAAAAAATACTCAAAATTTAAAATATAATTAGTAAATATGTAAAACTTAGTGATAAGAGAAAAAAAAATTAACATCTTTGTATACTTGTTTACTAGTATAATCTGGCTTCTTTTTGTTTTTCAATTTGAAAATTTATTCACTTTAAATACAATTATTTTCCAAAATATACAAATACAATTCGATAATAATTTAAAAACTGATGATTTTTTCCTTCTATTCCTTCAATTATAAATTTCTTACACGAAAATTTTCTTTGGATTTGAAATCCTTTTTTTTTCCCCCAGTTATGAAGAGATTTTTTAAACTTTATCGTATCATTAAAAATAAAAATAAAAATTTACACCCAGAATTAAAGATTACTTAGATTTTTCTATAGTTAAATTTAATCGATAAGCGATGTAAAATTCTTAATAAATTCTATAAAAGTTTGTGCACTTGTTTTACATTTTTAACGTTAAAATTTTAGAAAAGATAAAAAGAATACATTTGTTTATCAAATTTTAACAGTTTTAAACATGGGAATTCAAAAAAAAAAAAAAAATAATAATAAAAAAACAAACGTACATGAACACCTGTAATTCGATTGAATTTTTGGAATTTGACTGGTAAGCGCGTTATAAATGTTCGACAAATAAATGAAACTTTAATATTAACTAGAATGTACAAGAGTTTTAATGAAATTTTAAAAATCCCATCAATTTTCTTTTAAAACATTTTCATTTTCAAATTTAATTTAGAAAAAACAAAAAAAAAAAAAGTTCATATGATTAGAAAAATAATAGTATTGTTGAATGTACGTGCCCCGCCGCCATTATTGAATTTACTAAGAATAAACATCGCTGTAATTTATCTAAATATTTTTCTTACGTTCTTATTGCTTTTTCAATTTATTTATGTTTTATTGTTTTATTTTTTTAAATTACTTATTTATACATCGAAAAATATAAAAAGCACGTGTTTTTTTTTCCTTTTCTTATTAAGATCAAATGTGTTTATTTTCTTTTTTTTTTATTATTATTTATTCTTTCAAATTCTTAAGTATTAAAAATCGATTAATAAACATGTTTTTTTGTTGTTGTTTGTCTTAAATTTTAATTGTTTTTTTTTTTTGAATTAATCTCTTTTTTCTTCACAATTCTCAATTATTACAATTATTAATTATTTTTTTGTATAATTCAATTTTAATTATTTTTATCTCTTTATTATTTTTTTTCAATTATTAATTACAATTATTTTAATTAATTAATTTCATTGTTTATTTCTAAAAACTACTACAACTAATGTATTCATGTTTTTTACTTCTTCTTCTTCTTCAAATAATTTCATTAGATTTCAATTCTTCAACTTTATTTTTTATTTTTCTTACATTATTTATTCTTTTAATCATTTTTTTTTTGTTTTTCTACTACAATATAAGTTTATTAATTTTTGTTTTTTCTACATTTCACATATAATATCAACGACGCCATGATCTATCTTCAGATTCAGCATCTTCTTCCTCTTCTTCATCTTCAAGACGAAGTTCCGGTAATAAATGATGATTATCTGATGATAGATCATGTAATGATAATGTTGATGGTATTTTTTCTTCTGTTATTGTTCTTGTTATTGTTGTTATATCATTGTCATCTGTTAATGATGTATCAATTGTTTCAATTTTATCATCAATTTTTTCACCATTTATAGTTGTACCATTCGATGATGTTTTTGAATCATTTTTTATTAAATTTTTATCAAATTTTTTATCTTTTAATTGAAATTTCAGATGATGTGATGCATTTTGTAATGAAGTTGGTGTTACCCATGATATCTAATTTAAAAAATTTAATATAATTTTGTAAAATAAAATAAAACAAAACAAAAATAATGATTTAATAAAAAAAAAAAAAAAAAATAGTAATTCAAAAAACATTTTTTTTTGTTTTTTTGTAAAAATAAAATATAAGAGTATATATTATATATATATATATATATATATTTTAAATAAAATTAACCTGTAAACGTTTATCTTTGAACAATCGACCACGAAGAATAGCTTGTTCAGCATTTGCACGTGTTGCATATGAAATTTTCAAACTTGGAATAGCACAATCGATTTCGTTTTTAGTAATCTCTCCAAAATGCTTTTAAAAGAAAAAGAAATTAAATATATATAAAAGAAAAAATAATTATTATTTATCAAATTCACAAAAAAAAAAAAATTTATATAATTATGTAACCTACATTGTATTGTGTATTAAAATACTTATGATTTTGTTCATAACTTACTTTAAAATGTCCCAATATTAAATCACTATCTTCACTTGCAAATCCTGTTATTAAAATTGTCTTGGGTCTACGATCAACACTTGTTGAACCTGGTGGAGCAGTACGTAAACGTGATGGTCGACTACCAAAGTTTGGTTTATGTGAAACAGAACCCAAACTTCTTTGAAGTTCTTCGATACGTTTTTGAATAGCTGTTGTATCATTACCTTCTTGCTGTTGAGCAATTAATTCCAATTCAATATCAAGTAATTCTTTTTTTTGTTGTTCTTTTGATTTTTTAGCTGGAGGTTGATTTTGAATTTGGGCGCTAATTTGAGCTTGCTCTTGGGCAATTTCTTTTTTCAATTTTTCAACAATTCCCTGTAAACCTTTCACAGTATCAAGTAATTTACTTTTTTGTGGATCTGTATGATCGACTCGTTCAACGAGCTCAACAGCTTGTTTCATTTGTTTTAAATATTCTTGAAGTAATTCATGTTTTCTTTTATGTAAACCATGGGCAAGTTGAACGGCAGCTTTAACTTGCTCTTCTTGCTTTTTCCGTATTATTGCAGTTGTTACTGTCGGAAGACGATTATTTTTACGCATTGTAGGAGCTGCAATGTGCGCAGCTGCAACAGTTGTTGTAGAATTAGTTGTTGTTGTATTCGTAGAGTTTGATGAAACGTTAGAAGTTATCGCTGCAGCAGTTGTAGAAGGAACAGTTGAAGTCGTTGTTTGTACAGTGGAAACTGTAACTGATTTTGTTCCGTCAGTTTTAGCAGCAGACGTAGGCACAGTTGGTATAATATTATTAAGATGATATTGACTCAATTTACGACCGTTTACTACGACATCTTCTTTTGGTACAATTGTTGATGCATTTGTGATTGACTGAGAGTCTACATTACCACCAGTGCCAGAATTACCTGCACTATGCCAAAATACTTTTATGAAGCGGTTATTGAGGACTGCTTCAGTGCTTCTGTATGCAACGTTAGCTTCGGCATGTGTTGAGAACGTAACAATAGCTGCTTCTGGATCACCTTCATAAGAGATCTGGATATTGACAATTTTACCAAATTTCGAAAAATGATTATTTAAATGGGCAATTGTATTCATTCCACGTGGAATTTTTCTGAGCTCTAAGGAGCAATTTTGTTGTGGGCCAACTCTTGGGCCTAGACGACTGTTAATTGGCAATTTTCGTTTTGTTGGAGCTTCAGGGGTAGCTACTGTATCATCTTGTTCAAATCTTCGTTTTGCTTGAGGAACAGATTGTGGTACTTCTGCTCCAGCATTCGCATCAATAACCTGCACAGGTATAAGTTCTCTTGGTAATGGCGTAGTTGTGGCTGGATTCACTGGGAATGGGAACGGAGCAATACCTGGCCGAAAACCGCCAACACCTGGAGGCCGAGGATATACTCCAGGAACTGCAGCACCAACAGCTGGCTTATGAGGAAACGGTGCTGTTCGAGGACCAACATAGCTTCCACCTCGATTCCATAGTTCAGGAGCATCAGGATTGTACTCTCTTAAGTGGGGTGGCATTGTAATCAGAGCTGGATTATTGAGACCCTCAAGAACAACTGGATTCACACCATGATCCCAAGGGCAGGTTTCACCACGAACACAGTATCCTTTCTCGTCAAAATCACGACAACGTTGACGTTTTGCTGGAGGACAGCCATTTTCATTTGTCGTAGGTGATGTTGAACGTGAAATTTTCCGCCTTTCTGGTGATACTGAACGACTTCGGGATGCTGAATGACTTTTGGTACGACTTTTTCCAAAATTTCGTGGTGATCTATCGGATGGTCTTCGATCAGAACGTCTGCTGCGAATATCACGATCGTTACTTGATGGTGGCGGTGATTTGTTTCGAAACTGTCGACTACTTTTCTCTCGATCACTTAAACGCCGATCGCGTGGAGATCGAGATCGACGAATTATCCTCTCTACAGAACGGGATCGTGACCGTGTACGTGATCGTGAACGTAATGATGCTCGACGTTTTCGTGAATCACGAGGCTACAAATGTATAAAAGAATAGAAAGTTTTAATAGAGAAAAAAATAATAAAATAAAAAATATATCGAACCTACCTGATTTTCTTTATCTGAAGTTGTTTTTGATGGACTAACACTTTGATTCGCATTCACAGTTGGAGCTACAACCGCATTGTTTGTCGTTGATGTAGATGTTTGATTTTGTCCACTTATTGATGATGATGATGGTGGTGGTGTATTACAATTATCAATTATTTTATTAGCGCCAATTTCTTTGGTTTTATCTGATAAGGGTGGAGTACATTCTTTTGATTTTTTTACGTATAATGATAAATTTGTTGTTCCTTGTTCAGAATCAGATAAAGCTGATGATGATTGTAAAGTTTCATTATTTGCTGTTAAAGCTGTCGTTGTTAATGAAATGGGCAGAGATGGAGCTGATGTTGTTGATGCTGTTGTCTCATCATGTTTAGATTGTGTTAAATATTCTTCAGATGCTATTGCCGTAAATAAACGTTCTAAAAATGGTTTTGTTTCATCACCCAAAAATACATTTAATTGTTCTATCATGATTTTTTTCAACTCTTTAACTGGTTTATCTTTTTTTAATAGTGCAAAAACATATCTAGCCAATGCTGCAGGATCGGCAACACATCTGTAAAAGCAATAATGTGAAGATGAAATTGAGTAAATAAGATTTTTTATGCAAAAATCCTTAACAATTAAGACTTTTAAAATTTTCCAAAAATTTCTAATTAAATAAGATGAAGTTTGATATGAAGTTATATCTGGATGCTTCATTTGCCAATTCGATTAACTCCATTTTTGAGGTTTTTTAAGTTTTAGTTCCAAAACTCGATCAATTCTTAGATTTTTCATATTCGAAGTAATTGGATTGATGATAAGCCATTAAACTACTAAATTAAAAATATTTTTTTTGGTCTTCGAATCATAATTAATTTATTATCGGAGCTAATGTTTTACTTCTTTAGACGTTTTTTATATGAAGTTAATCGATTTGACAAGTGAGGCATCCATCTAATGTATTTTCTTTTTTTTTTGTTTTGATGAAACAAAATTTAAATAAAAAAATCTATCACATAAAAAGTAAATTATAAAATAATGTTTTACTTACATTGGTTGTAAAACTCTTGTTAACCAAACTCTAAGGGCATTTGGATTATTTATAATCATTTTCCTAATATGTAGAATTTATTATTTTTGCTATACTATTGAATTCGCCAACGTGGAAATATATCAAATTGCTTTTAGAATGGTTTTTTCTTTTACTTATTTCTTTTTTGTACTGAATTTTTTTTTATATTTGGACTAATTTAATGCTGATTATCTTATTTATTTTTTATCTGTAAAAAATGTACAATAAAAAAAAAGATACACATAAATAAAACAACCATAAGAGAAAAAAATCAATGCGTGTGGTTTTTTTTAAAAAAATTTTAATTGGGTAAAATAATGTTAAATAGATATTTGAGTGTAACCAGAACCACTGCAACAAAAAAAAAAAAAAGCAACACAAACGATAAATAAAATATTTTTCACATTCTATTTTTACATCACATACAAAAATTTTTATCAATTTACTATTTCTTGAATTATTTTCATCTAAAATTTATGATAAAAATTGTAGGACATATTTTTTTTTATGAATAAAATATTATATTACAAACATTTTATCTTTTTTAACTTTTTTCTCCTTTTTTCAAATAAAATATTTAATACCAATTATGGTTGTACACTGAAATCGAATATTACTCTGTCATGTCACCAACCTTTTTTTTTTTTTCTAAATAAATTAATCGAAATTTATTCAAGAAAGTTCTTTTATAATTTCACATGTAAAATTTTATATATTTTTTTTGTTTAGAAAACACTTTTTCTCATAAATTTACATGAAAATTTTCTAAAATAAAACAAATTTCTTAAATATTTTCACATTTTTTTTAATGACGTTGATTGAATTTTTTTTTCTTTTCATTGGGAAAAAGGAAAGATGGAGAATATCACACACGAAAATCAGAAGTAGCGAAGAAAAAAAAAAATACACATAAATGATGTAACTTGCCTTATTTTTTGTTCAGATTTTTATCCTTTTATTTTCCTATAATTTTCACAAAATTTTCTTATATCACAATTGATTAAATATTAAAAATTAATGATATTTAAATTAATTTCATAAAAATCTCTTCAACTTGATTAAAAATCTCTTTTTCTTTAAAATTTCCTTTTTGCTTTTCTATCTTCTTTTTAGCACTATGGTTACTTTACTATACTTTTTTGAAGCCAGAAAAAACTTTTTTTTTTCATGAAGAAAAATTTTTTGACAGCTGTTGCTATTCAATATTTAGTACTAATTTTCACAATTTCCCACAAACTGGCGCTGCAACTTATAAGTTGAATTATATTTTCTTATTTTAGTGTCTTTTTTAAATTCTATTTTGAAAGCTATCATATTTTTTTGCAGTGGAGTTAAAATAAAAAACGATTATGTATAGATTTTTTTATTTTAATTTTATAATTCTGACATTACTAATTACTATTTACTTTTTTCCAAGTACGTATTTCGCGCGACTGTAGCGCAACCGCCAGCATCGACACAAAAAGTAACTTTCTAAAGCTAAGACTCGCTCGTTTTATTAATTGTGTGTGTTTCTTTCAATGTTTTTTGGAAAGGTGAACAGAAATAAAAAGAGCAGCTAACAAAAACATTATTTAGTACATATTGACAAACAACTAATTAAACATTTCATCTTACCACTTGAATTCAATATAATTCCACTCTAAAGAACAAATGAACACCACAAGCACAAATTACAAATTTTTAAGCTGTAAATAACTAAATATTGTAATGGAAGTGAGAAAGTAAGAAAACTGAGCTTTCACACTAAATAAGCGCGTTTTTCCCACTGATTTTCTTGAATCGACAATAGAGGATGCTAAGCAAAATTTCACTTGCTATGTGAGCCACTGATCCTGAATTTGATTTGCTCACTTGCTCAGATTAATTTACTATACTTTATTTAACAATTAAAATCAGTACAGGCAAGATAGGCATACTTTTCTATACTCTTTTACATTTCGTTTGTATAAATCTGTCTCGTGTGTGGGGTGATCAGATCTCAATTTCAATCGAGGAGAATCTTTTAAATTAAATATTACCAAGACAAAAAACTCATCGGGTACTCCTCCATAAGCACAATACTGACTTTAATTGTTAAATAAAGTATAGCTGTGTTGGTGGGAAAGTATCATATTGAATTGAAATATGGGTTTATCATATTTTTGTAATTTGTATTTTATATTTCTTCTTGATTTGTTTCATACTGGTAGATTTCTTAGAAAATTATTTTCAAGTATATAAATAATTTTTTAACATGATTTATTAGGCTAGGCACGTAAAGTGAACCTATTTTCGAGAACAAGATAAGTGGTCTAAACAAACAATAAGTGATCACATTTCACTTACTCAGTTCCTAAATATACTATCGAGCCTAAAAAGAAAATAGCTGTTGGCACTACTAATTATACATTTAGATGGACAACACTTTTAGTGACCTCAGACATGACATGACATTTCATTGTACGAGTTTATGCCTGCTCGCTTTTAATAGGGAATTTGGTTTTACTCCCAATTTTTTGTGGTATAAACTCGATAATTCGGATTTTGGCTTAAGCCCAATTTATTTGGGTTTAATCCTAATTTTTTTATATGCATGTGTGAGGTAAAATGCAATATGGCGGATTCTAATTTTTATGGTGAAAGTGAAGCTGTCACGTTCTTCTTCTATTTTTAATGTGGAAGAAGAATAATATGTATCTATACTATAAGTGTATAAAAATATCAACATTTGCATGTACATTTTTAATCCCAATTTTACCGTTTCTACGGTACTCCCAATTTAATCCAAAATAAATTGGTGCCGTATAAACTCTTTAATTTTATTATCAATGTTCAATCAATGGCAACACTGAACACAGCAAATTAAAAATGGAAGAGGACGCGTGTGATTCGGAGAAATAAATTTATTTTTAATTTTTTTTTTCTCAGAATTTACAAAAATTCATAAAATTATTCTAAAAATAAAATAAAGTTATCGAGAAGTTCAAAGGATATTTTAGCATTATATTAAAATTAATGCTATTAGAGAAAATCTGTAAGTCAATTACAATGTCTTTTTCCGACATAATACAAAGAGTACGTAGTTTACTTAATTTACCAACATCTTCAACAAAAGAAAATCAACAACTAAAACGTCGAGCTGATCAGCCACCGAATTATTCTGGTTTAAGAAAATATCGTAAGGTAAATAGTTATTTTCCTACTATTATAGACAAACCAATCGAGGATAATTATTATTCTAAAATAAATGGTTATGAAATGGGTGAACAAAGTAAAGAAAATGGTATAAGACGTAAATATATTTTACCTAGTACCTCGAAATTACAAACAAAAAATTCATTTTGTGATTTTGAATTTTCTGATGATGAAGATGACATAGTCATACCACATCGGAATACATTACAACAAAATGATTATCAAGATTTTTCAAGAAGCAACTCAATAGGAATTATAAGAAACAAACGAGCAGTTTTGAGTGAAGATAATTACACAAGAAATCCAATTATTCACAATATTCCAATACAAATTGAAGCAAGAAAATCGAATCCACCACCATTAAGAGATGTTAAAACAGGTTATCTTCTAGCATCAACTTGTGATCCATTTACAATGTATGCACCAACTCAATCAACATCAAGAGGTAGAGCAACAGTTACCAATAACATTACATCCAATGATGATGATATAGAATATATATCAACTTCAATGTTAGACTCAAGAAATGGAACAAGAAATCGTTCATCACAAAGTCAACAAAGGGACTTTAGTAGAGATGATAATCTTTACAACAATATAACCAGAACTCCTCAATCTACAGTTGCAAATAAATCACAACAAAACTCATTATTGAACAAATTCATTAATTTTAGTAATCGCCAAGAATATTTAAAACTGTTAGAAAAAATCGTTCCTAGCATTTATAAAACCGATGAAAAGAAAATTGATCAACATAAAAAATCATTACAACATTCAAGAAAAAAGAAAATCCCAAATGAAGTTAGAATTGATTTAACTATTGATGGTGATGACGATGAAATTGATAATCAACCACTAAGAAAAGGAATCGATTTGTTTGCTGCTGCTGAAGATGATGATGATGATATTCAATTTATAATGTCAAATAATTATGAAGCGTCATTAGCAAGTGGGGGGTATGGGAGTATTAAAAATCGTTCACAAAATCAACATGATAATGAAGTAAGTAATAATGGTTTACCATATGTTGAACCCGTGAATTCATTAAAAGAACAATTAGATTTACAACCAAAATTACGAACAAGTTGGTTGAGTGATTTTAAAGGTAAATATTTAGAAAAGTCAAATTTACGAAAAAAACAAATTCAAGAGGAAGAAAGTAATGTTCGAAAATTACAAGAAGAGACAAATAGACAAGAAAAAATTTTACAAGAACGTCTACGTAATGTTGTATTGGATGCTGAACCAATACTCCTTGATGAATCTGATTCTGAAGAAGAAATTGAATTTCCAGAATTTACAAGAGAAGATACAGATGTGCTTAAAAGAGCAATATATGGTCCAGTAGATGAAGTTCTTATATCAAAATTCAATATTAATATAACACGTCGTGATATTGAAACATTATTAGGACAGAATTGGTTAAATGATGAAGTTATTAATTTTTATATGAATTTATTAATGGAACGCAGTGAAGAACGTCATTCAGATGGCTTACCAAGAGTATATGCTATGAACACATTTTTTATACCACGTTTACAACAATCTGGTCATGCTGGAGTTCGTAGATGGACTCGTAAAGTTGATATATTTGAATATGATGTAATACCAGTACCAGTACATGTTGGTCAAGTTCATTGGTGTATGGCTATAATAAATTTAAAAAATAAATCTATTAAATATTATGATTCAATGGGAACACCAAATCCAAAAATAATAAAATTACTTGAACAGTATTTACAAGATGAAGCATTCGATAAGAAAAAAATACGTTATGATACATCAAAATTTGTAAAAGAAAGTGTTAAAGATATACCACGACAAATGAATGGTAGCGATTGTGGTGTATTCAGTTGTATGTTTGCAGAATATATTACAAGAAATAAACCAATTACATTTACACAAATGCATATGGAATATTTTAGACAGAAAATGATACTTGAAATATGTAGGGGAAAATTATTACTTTAAAGTAAACAAATTATTGGTAATAAATTTAGAACTGAATAATAATAATAATAATAAAAAAGTTGAATATTGGAGCAATTTGAGCTTTCAAAGAAACATACTTGAAATCCTAATTGCATAATAATAATATAAATAATATTAGGTGAGAATTTCTCTTACATTATCATCAAATAAAAAAAAAAAAAAGTTAAGGCTTAACTATATTTAAAAATAATTGGAAAAAAAAAGTAAAGATTAAATAAATTATATCAATCAATAAAATTATACTCTTATTTTTCTTTTAATTCGTAATAAATAATTTTTAGTTTTTATAATATAATTTTTTGTTAAAATATTGAATATAATTCATTATACAATATGTAAAAGAGTATTCTTTTGATAAACAATTTAATTTAAAATGCTAATGTTCAATTTCGATAGTGGACTTTTTGTTATAATTTAATAATTATGAATAATAAGAAATAAAATAATAGTGAAAAGAAAACAACAAAAATATGTTCTTAATTATAAATTTACTTTTAAAAAATCACCATGAGAATAATGAACCTTTTTCGATTTGAATAATAAAAATTTGCAATGTAAATTCAATTGTATGTTAATACTGCCATCGGCTCTTATTGGTGATAAAATTTGAAAAGAGCCTTATTGTGTAATTTATTTATAATTATTTTGATCTTTTTAAATAATTAAACATGGGGTTTACATGGGGTTTTTTGATTTAGAATTAGTGAATGGGGGAGCTTACTATCTAGAATCGATCATTTCGTGAAAGTGATTAAATAATATTCGGACAATATGGACAAGCTATTTGCTAAGAAGATTTTCGAAGTTACTTGAAAACAAAGTTTATCAATTATATGAAGTTAGGAAACTCTTTTTTTACAAATACACTTACAACTGATAACAACACATTAAGTGGTGGCCGGGAGTAGTAAAGATTTAATTACTTGGTTCATGTCCATTATCTTATACGTTTTGCCTATAAGAACGAAAGAATACAATATGAGTCATAAAAATAAGAAATGATAATACGTGACTGTACATGCATATTTTTCATAATGGCGCGAGATGAAAGGTTTTTTTTGTATGCGTGAAACACGTAAAGTATAGGGAAATGTGAAAAATGGACTAGTACAAATACATACGAAGGCAATGTAAATATTATATTTTTGATATTTTCCCATAATGCTTTTTTAAAGGCGAGATAAAACGAATTTATTTGTATTTTGGTTGTTGTTTGAATTATAGTACGAGGTGATACAGCATATTTTTGATAAATTAGTGGATATTTTTTTTCAAAGTGAATTTGTGATTTATATATGTAATATATGTACGTATATATATTTCTTTGAAAATAATACAATTTTTTTTTTGAAAATATAAATAATAATAAACTAAACAAAATAAACAATAAAAACAGTGAATTGTTGTACGTAGTTAGTTGATTTAATTAAAAACCTTAAACCTGCACCCTGTAATAATGTTTCGATTTCCACATTAAATGATGTCACTTTTTTTGAATTTTGTATCTTTTTCTTACAAACAAACTCCTTATTACCATCTATTTTTTGCAAATCCGTTAAGGACATTTGAATAACGGGACCAAGGTCGAAAATTGATAAGAAAACATGCTTTCAGTTTCCTAACTTATATATATAGATAAACTTTGCTTGAAAACTTCCTCAAACAACTCTTAACTCGAATATCATCGTAGTTACAGAGAAGTTGGAAAATCTTAATATAGCAAATAAATAAATAAAAAATAACATAAATCGAAAAACACTATATTATGTCGCATTAAAATGGCTAGTTGAAAATAATTGATGAGGGACTAGTGAAATTGGAAAATTTATAAAAATAAAACATTTAAAAAAAACTTAAAATAAATAACTTTTATAAATAAAATGCATTACAAGTATTTTTTTTTACTTTTTAGTGCATTTTATTTAAAAAAGTTGTTTATTTAAAGATTTTTTAACATGCTTCATTTCTGATCGAACGAAATTTTGAAAAAAAAAAAAAATCTAAGGAAGAAATTGAATTTCGAGAATTGGTCCAGTAGATGAAGTTCTTATATCAAAATTCAATATTAATATAATACGTCGTGATATTGAAACATTTTGAATTGCCCCCGGAATTTTAGACAGCAAATTATATTTCAAATATGTAGCATGCAGGGGAAAATTATTACTTTAAAGTAAACAAATTATATTGGTAATAAATATATATATTCACATTGTTTATCGTTGAAGTAGGTGTTTGATTTTGTCCACTTTTTGATGATGATGATGGCTGTGGCTGTCGTTGTTAATGAAATGGGCAAATATGAAGCTGATGTTGATGCTGTTGTCTCATCATGTTTAGATTGTGTTAAATATTCTTCAGATGCTATTGCCGTAAATGAACGTTCTAAAAATGGTTTTGTTTCATCACCCAAAAATACATTTAATTGTTCTATCATGATTTTTTTTCAACTCTTTAACTGGTTTATCTTTTTTTAATAGTGCAAAAACATAATATATCTAGCCAATGCTGAAGGATCGGCAACACATCTGTAAAAGCAATAATGTAAAAGTGAAATAGAGTAAAGAAGATTTTTTATGCAAAAATCCATACTAAATAAGACTTTTAAAATTTTCCAAAAATTTCTAATTAAATAAGATCTAGTCTTCTATGGAGTTATATCTAATGTATTTTTTTTTCCTTCTTTTGTTGCCATGTAACAAAGTTTAAATAAAAAAAATTCGATCACATAAAAACTAAATTATAAAATAATTATATACCTACTTACATTGGTTGTAAAACCCCTGTTAGCTAAACTCTAAGGACATTTGAATTATTTATAATTTATTAATTTTGCTATACTATTATATTCACCAACGTTGATATAAAATTGCTTTCAGATTCTTTTGTTTTTATATATTTATTATTTTTTTTTTTTTGCACTGAACTTTTTATATTTGTAATACAAAGAGTACATAGTTTACTTAGTTTTTCAAATCTTCAAAAAAAGAAAATCAACAATTAAAACGTGAAGCTGTTCAATTACTAAGTTATTCTAGTTTTAAAAAAATATCGTAAGGTGAATAATAGATTTTTCTATTATTATAGACAAACCAATTTAGGATAATTATTATTATAAAATAAACGTTTGTGAAATGGGTGAACAAAGTAAAGAAAATGGTATAAGGCATAAATATAATTTACGTAGTACCTCAAAACTACAAACAAAAAATTCATTTTGTGATTTTGAATTTTCTGATGATGAAAATGGCACAGTCATACCACATCGGAATACATTACAACAAAATGATCATCAAGATTCTTCAAGAAGCAACTCAATAGGAATTATAAGAAACAAACGAGCAGTATTGAGAGAATATAATTACACAAAAAATCCAATTATTCACAATATTCCAATACAAATTGAAGCAAGAAAATCGAATCCACCACCAATCGATGTTAAAACAGATTATCTTCTAGCATCAACGTGTGATCCATTTACAATGTATACACCAAGTCAATCAACATCAAGAGGTAGAGCAACAGTTACCAATAACATTACATCCAATGATGATGATATACAATATTTTATATCAACTTCAATGATAGACATAAGAAATGCTACAATAAATCGTTCATCACAAATTCAACAAAGAGACTTTGGTAGAAATGATAATCTTCATAACAATATAAGTAGAACTCCTCAATCTCCAGTTGCAAATAAATCACAACAAATGACCAAATTCAATAATTTTAGTAATCTCCAAGAATATTTAAAACTGTTAGAAAAAATCGTCCCTAGCATTTATAAAAGTGGCGGTATTGAAAATTGTTCACAAAATCAATATGATAATGAAGTAAATAATAATGGTTTAAAAGAACAATTAGATTTAAAACCAAAATTAAGAATAAACTGGTTGAGTGATATTACAAGAGAAGATACAGATGTGCTTAAAAGAGCAATATATGGTCCAGTAGATGAAGTTCTTATATCAAAATTCAATATTAATATAACACGTCGTGATATTGAAACATTATTAGGACAGAATTGGTTAAATGATGAAGTTATTAATTTTTATATGAATTTATTAATGGAACGCAGTGAAGAACGTCATTCAGATGGCTTACCAAGAGTATATGCTATGAACACATTTTTTATACCACGTTTACAACAATCTGGTCATGCTGGAGTTCGTAGATGGACTCGTAAAGTTGATATATTTGAATATGATGTAATACCAGTACCAGTACATGTTGGTCAAGTTCATTGGTGTATGGCTATAATAAATTTAAAAAATAAATCTATTAAATATTATGATTCAATGGGAACACCAAATCCAAAAATAATAAAATTACTTGAACAGTATTTACAAGATGAAGCATTCGATAAGAAAAAAATACGTTATGATACATCAAAATTTGTAAAAGAAAGTGTTAAAGATGTACCACGACAAATGAATGGTAGCGATTGTGGTGTATTCAGTTGTATGTTTGCAGAATATATTACAAGAAATAAACCAATTACATTTACACAAATGCATATGGAATATTTTAGACAGAAAATTATTCTTGAAATATGTAAGGGAAAATTATCACTTTGAAGTAAACAAATTATTGGTAATAAATATATTAATATGGTGTATTTGTTCCAGAATGATACAAAATATACATATGATTGTATAGAATTCATCAATAGGACCTAAGCTCTGTTCTAGATTTATGGATATGAAATTTTATTTTATTTTAAAATCAACTGTAAACGAATCTCTTTAAAAAAAAAATTTTTTAACAATAATGTACCCTCTACACATTCAGGGTAGTAATAACAAAAACAAGAAAACAACTTTTTTTTTTTTATGAAGAAATAAAAACAAAAGTAACTTCATAATCAATCATTTTATAATTATTTTTTTTCTTTTTCTTTTACATATTTCTAAAACATATGGGAAAAGATACAATAATTATTATAAGATATTTATTTATATTATTATACACTTTATTATTATTATTATTTTTTTTTTTTTTTAATTAACAAAATAAAACAAAATTTTATAATAAAAAAAAAAAAAAACCAATAGGTATTAATTATAATTTGTAATAATATACAGCCATACACAATTGAGAGTACGTTTTTCCTTGTTTTGTTTCAATAATTTGTTTTCATTTTTTCACATAAAAATTATTTTAGATTTCACGATAACTGTGATGAATTTATATTAAAATTGAAATCTAAAAGATAATATTTTGCTTATTTCTAAAAATTTTGTTAAAAAAATTGATGTAATAAAAATAAAGTTTCAACTTAAAAACGATAACAAAAAAAAAAAAAAAAAAAGAAGTTAAATAAAGCAAAAAAACAAAATTACTTTGAAATTTTTGTTTTTTTTTTCACTAATTTTTTCTTTTTTCTTTAAAAACTAGTTCTATAATGTCTTCTTATATAATTATGGCCTTAAAATATTTTTACTTTTTTTTTTTAATAATTTTTTTTTCTTTGTTTAAATCCAATTTAAAAATCACATATTAGTAATAGTTTTGAATTTTTTTCTGTTTATTTTATTAAATTCCAAACATTTTTTTTTTTTTTTTAAACAATAAAAAGTGAACCATCTCTTCGATTACTACCTCTTCCACGTCTATTGCTACCACTTTCTCTTCTATTATTATCACGATCATTTTGAAATGATGTATTTGGTAAAGCTGCAACACCAATACCTCCTCTTGGTGGTGTTTGAATAAAAACAGAAGGATCTGTTGATGATTCCATTTGATTAGTTGTTGTTGTTATTGCTGTTGTCGACTGATCAATTGGTTCATAAATTGTTCTTCTTTCTGTTTGTCCATCATTTTCATCACTATCATTATTACCAGCATTTCCTTCACCATGAAATGATCCACTTAAATTTGTATTTAAAACATTATTTGATGATGGACGTGGTGGTAAATTTACTGCAATTGAACGTACTGTACTTTCAAGAACTGCATTTATTGGATTTTCTACAGCATTATTATCTGAAGCATCAATATGTGGTGTTCTGTTACGTCTGAAGAATCTGAACGAAAAACAAAAAAACAAAAAAAAATCAAAAAATATTCGAAACATACATTTTTTTTCTTTATCATTTAAAAAACAATTAAAAATTGATTACCTAAATATTGAGAAAATACCACGAGAAATATTTTGCAAATCTTGTTCTGAATTATTTGAATTAGATGATGGTAAACGATCAAATGGATTTGGTCGACCTTGATTTTGTCTATTATTTGATGAATCATTATTTTGTTCGTTAGATGCTTGTCTATTATCATTTCCGTTATTGGGCCCGTTCTCATTATTAGCATTTGAAGAATTTAATAAATTATTTAATGGATTAAATGTACCATGATTTGTAAATATATTATTTTCATGTGAATTTATTAATGGAGTTGTATCATCAGTTTCTGAATCTGACATACTATCAGACGAGACGGGCCTCCTCCGCGATCTTCTCGACGATTCGCTGCCTTTGGGAAAAACCTTTCTCTTACAAATTGGGCAAACACGTCGATTCTTTGTTAACCATGTATCAATACAACCACAATGATAAGCTAAAAATAAATAAATAATTCCCTTTTATTATTATTTTTCAAAATGAAATAAAAACAAAAAATCCTTTATAAATTACTCACCATGTTGACATGGTAAAACTCTTAATTTATCACCTTCCACATATTCGTCTAAACATATAACACATGTTTCGTATGGTAGACCTTTTGTAAATTTTATTGTTGGAATTTTTTTTAATAAACGTTTTGGTAGACGATGCTGTCTTAAACGTCTTTGTTCTCTAGCACATTTATAAATCATATAAACAATCTTTTTAGAAAAATAATACAGAAAGACAAAAAAAAATCGTTTAATTTAAATAATGTTTTTAATAAATTTATTATAAAATTTTAATATTTACCATAATTATAAAACAAAGTCCTACTAATATTGAAAATGGTAAAATTAAATGTGTATTTATATTAAATGGAAGTTCATCATTAATAACTAATGAAAATCCAGATTCATAAAAATATTCTTCAGTTATATAACTACCAGTTGTTTCACCAACAAAAACTGATGGTATTTTAATATCTGCACCATTTTTTGCTGACATTTGTTCTAAAAAAAAAATTTTTTTTTGATTTTGTATAAAAAAAATAAATATATCTAAATAGTTCACAGCTTTATTATGAAGAAAAAAAACATACCCAAATCATCACTGCCAATATTATAAACGATTGCAGCATCATATCCAGCATTTTGAGCGTTACGTACTTTATCTTCAAAAGTACAGTTTGTTCTAGTTCGATAAAATTATTAAAAAAGAAAAAAAATTTATTGTTAATTTTGAGAAAAGACAAACAAACAAAATTTACCTTGCAATTACTAAAACAAATTTACTTGATGGTTCTTCTGGATCTATTGGAGCTAATTGAGGTAATGTACATGCATCTTTTGGTCTTGATGTAACAACATATACACGTAAACCATTTGTTGGTAATGATGGACCAAATTGAGCAGGTAGATCATAAAATTCTTCTATTGTCTATATTAAAAATTATATATATGTATGTAATTATTGTTATTCAATTGATACAATATAATTTATTTCGAATATCAAACCCAGAATATAACATGAAATTATTAATACTTTGTCAAATTAATTCTATTTTCATAAAACTGTAATATTTTCTTAATTATTTCTAATTTTATATGAAATTTAGATAAAACTTTAAGTTTTTGTGGAATAAGAAAATCTAGGTACCACATTGTATAGATATTTTAAAAACAAAAAGTACAATTTCTAGATGAAATTGTGTGTTTACACTTTACATTATGATGAATAAAATTGTGTTATATTCCAGGAAGATATCGAAAAATAAGTATAAATTACCTGATTCCTTTTATAAACAATTATATGACAAAACGTTAAATGAATAAAAAGAGCAAAAGTACTTAGTCGTAAACAGAATTCCATTATAAATGTGTTTTTTTTTGTTTTGTTTTGTTTTCCGTTTTTGTTGATCTTTAAAAATTTTTTTTTCTATTTTTATCAATGTATTTAAAAGATAAGATAAATTTTATTTTATTTTGTGACTTTTTTTTTGTTTTCGAATCAATATATATTGCTAAAAGATTTTCTTTCTATTGGTTTTAGCAATAATTTGAAATTAATTATATGTATAAGAAATTAATAAAATGATATTCCTACATTATAAGTAATTGTTAAGTTTTTCAAAATATTTTACTGAAATTAGAAAAAAAAAAAGTATTTAAATGTTTTTAGATATATGCATTTTATATTTAAAATATGTATTTGCTAAAACGGTCGATTGTTAATTCCATTGAAATCATATTTCAAATAGAAATACATAATTTGTTTTTCTTCTTCTTTTACTTCAATTGAAAATTAATTATAAAAATCAAATTATTTTCATTCAAAAGTTAATTTTCATATAAATTTACAATCGAAAAATTTATTTTTAAAATTAATAATAATAGCCAGATGGTCAAAACGCGTGGACAAACAGACTACCAATAATAATATATAAAGAACGTAGAGCGGATTCATTACGTCAAAAGTGTTCTATATTCGAATAATGTCGGGTACCAAGTGAAAATTCAATAATTCAAGTTAATTTTAATCAATTTGATGATTAATGTTTTTAATTCTAAAAAAGTCTGATTAATATAATTCATCACTTTTTATTTTGTCGCTATTTATTTAATTGTATTTTATGATTTGAATAAAATTAGACTCTCATTATCATTAATTAAAATCTCATAAATTGGAATCTGAGATCTTTTCTTTCCTTTTTTTTTTATTTTGTTTTCAAAATTATTGAAAATTTTAAAATGTGATTATTATATAAAAACGAAAACTATTATCTCAGTAATTTATATTTTATTGATTCATGTTTTTGATTTAAAAGTTGTTTATAGATTTAAAAAAAAAAACGAATTTCAATGCATAAATTGAAGGTTTTTTCAGTCCCTTCCTCATAAATTTTACAGTTATTGAAAGTTACATATTTTGGACGAAAAACAAATGTAATTGTGCATGTTTTTTTCCTGAAATAATTTTTAATGGCATGAGCCTTAACCGTGAAAAGGTTTTTGACTTTTTCCACTAAAATAGGTATATTTTTAATTTCTTTTGTATCAAAGCGTCGCGTCCTTCATGTTTTTTTTTTTAACGTAATGATATATGTACGTAGAAGTTCATTCATTCTCAATCATATAGTAAATTACTTGTGAATTTCACGTACTTTTTAATTTATATACCTAATTTTTAAAAATTTTACGTAATTTTAAATGCAATTATGTGCTATTCTATCAATTCACTTATTACAAACAATAATGTGAAAATGTAATTAAAAAAAATACATATTAGATATTGCACAAAGCAATATAAAATTCAATTAGAAAATTAAATGCATGAAATTACAAAAAATTCATTACATTTTTTGTTATTTTAAACAAAATTAACTAGAAATTAGATTAAAAAAATTTAAAAAAAAAAACTTATGAAACAAAATGAAAATGAAATTCATCATAAACCAAATAAATAGGTAATTTACGAAATAAAATATATGAAAAAAAAGAAAAGAAAAATAAACGATAGTATGTATTGCTTTGAATTAACTGATCATATTTTTTATGTTCTTCTTGCTGTTTTTTTTTCTACTTTTATTTTATATTATTATAATTTTCAATATTACAAGAGGTAGTGAAGCATTTAATAAGTGATTAATAATCGTCACATCATATTATCATGATCACAATAATTTTTCAGGAAAATAAATAAATTACGCATGAAAATAAATCAGTTCCTATAATTTTTCTTATTCTAAAAAAAAAAAAATTCATATGTACTTTCATCGGATGAGTTACAATTTGTATATGTGTGATTTTATTATTATTATTATTATTATTAAAATTATTATGATTTGTAATGTGATGAGCTTTATTAAATGGTATATATACTACAATTATATTTTGAATTATTTAATTCTCTTGCAATCTACAGTATATATTTCGTTTCTTAAAAGATAAGAAAACTTTTTTTTTGTTTTTGGAAAAAAGAAAAAAAAAAAGGAAGATAAAAATAAAATAAAAACAATAATGATGAAGAAAATATTGTGATAAAGGGTTTCTAGAGAAATTTCATTTAAATAAAATTAAAAAAAAAAAAAGTTTGTGTTTTACAATTCTGTCATCCGCCCAAACATAAATAAATTATAGATTTTAATTACATACGATATACATACAAATTACAATGTAAGTAGAGAATTTGTCTGTTTGCCCGTCTACAACTCTACTCCTCCCTGTGTGCTTCAACTGACCTCCTCTTATATGAAATTTTTGGTGTGGTTCTTCTGGTCTGATTTGAATGATGGTGTAGCCAAGTTTAAAAGTAGTTTTTTTTTTTATTTCTGCATAGATCTTATGAAATCTTTTATGAAAATCATAGAAAAACAAAGAATTTACACGATAATTCAATTAAAATCACATTTAATAAAAATTAAAAAATGTCTCTTAAAATTTATTTTCTTCTTTCGATATTTTTTTGTTTTTTTCTTCCCCTAGAATTTTCGTATTGATAATTTAATGTAATTTTAACACATTTACTTTTAACGTCCCCTTTTTTTAAACATTTTTTATGCATAACAAAGAAACTATTGTCGCAAAAAGTAAAATTTAAAAATTTTCTATTTAATTTCTTTTCCCTATAAATTCCGTAATTTTTATTCTTCCTATTGAAAAAAAAAAACGTTCTTTCTTTTGTAAAAATAAAATGACAGCTGATTATTCGGAATTTCATTTCAATAATTCCGATCCAAACCATGGCGAGAAAAATATATTAATCTGATTTGAGAATTTAAACACGAATCGAAAAAAAAAATTGTAATTTTCAAAATACACATTTTTCAAGTTTAAATTTAAAACTCGCTAATAGCGAAAACATAATTAACACGATTTTCGCTGTCGATGGCGGACTCACATATTAAACACAATCAACTCAACGCGAGAAGCAATTTCCCGCGATAAAATAAAATTAATTCATTTTATTCAATTTAATATACAATATTGTGCAAATGTAGTTTGTTTTTTTTTCGTTTATATTTTGTGCATAATAATCATAGATATATTAAATTTCCGATAAATTTTGACAGTCGCAAATGCCATAGATAGCGAAAATCGCGTTTTTTATGTTTTCGCTATAAGAATTAGATCACTCCAACCTATTTTAGTTATTTAAATGTAAACATACTAAATGTCTTTTTTTGTATTGTCGGCTGAATAGAAAAAAGTGCTACCAGCTTCAACTTAAGGTAGGAATTAAATATTTCATTAGCTTTCATACAAATTAGCGTAATTTTTTTTTTTTTAAATAATAATTAATAAAAGCGGAGAATAAACCTAAATTAAATTTTTGCTTTTTATATTTTAAAATTTGAAATTTTAATTTGCTGAATTAAGAAGTAATGCCAATAGCCTTTAAATTAGAAGAATTTATTTTACACTATTGTAATCGTAACTCGTAACTCGTAAGTCGTATTGTCATTTGTCAATCTGAATTGTCATTTTTATCGGCGGTCATTAATTAGTTTTAATTTTGTTTTTTAATTAATTATAAAATAAATTATGAAAAATATTCATAGGCGATGTATTTTCTTCATGTTCCTACTTTTATTTATTAATTTCACTTATGGATTATATGAAGACCAAATTGGAAAATTTGATTGGTAATTATCATTGATTTTTTATTAAAACTTGTTCAAAACAAACAGTCATCACTACAAACTATTAATTCAAATTGTATAAAAATTATTTATTCATAATTTTCTTTTAAATTTTTTTAGGCTTAAATTAAATGTTGGTAAAGTAAAAGAAGCTGGATTTGATCCTAATTCAAAAAATATTGCATTTGTTATAACTGAAGAAAATGTTTTATCATCAATTAATCTTCAAACATCAGATATAGAATGGAGACAAATTTATGAAAAAATTCCACGTGGATCAATAAAATTATTTCATATTTCACAAGGTGATGATGATATTGGTACAAATAATATTGTATCAGTATCAACACGTAATATAAATTATCGAGATTTTGATATATTAACTGTTAATGGAATTGCTCCAGCTATAATAAGAGGTTGGTCTGGATCAGATGGTTATTTAGAATTTGAATGGTCAATTATGCCAACACAAAATGATAAAGCTATCGAAACTTTATGGTATTATGAAAATTATTATTTATATAATATTGTACCAGTATGGAATTCACACTTAGAAATAACAAAATATTCAGTAACAACTGGTTATCCACAAGGTCAAACAACAAAAATTTCAACACCATGGATTCAAAAGAATTCATGTATTTTATCTGATTCATATTTTGTTTGTATTGATAAGAATCAATTGATTTCATTGGATATAACTGATGATGATACACGAGTTTATAGGAAAACTTTATCAATTGAAATTAATTCAACACCAAAAGCTTTAAAGGTTTGTTAAAATTTCTTTTAGTTAAATTATTTTCGTATTATTTATTTCTTCGAATGTTTAATTTATTTAGAATCGAAAAGGATATGTTGTATTAAATAACAAAGTAGTTTCTGTGAAAACAGAGGATAAAAATTGTCCTCAAGCTGAAGGAACCACAATTTTAGTCACAAAATTCCAAGATGAAGACGTTTATGTTTTGGGTGACTTGAAGGATAATGTAAGAACAATTAAAAAAAAAAATTTTTTTTTCTAATGCAAGTAAATTGTTATTTTGATTTTTTGTTTTTGAAGGTTTTTCACATATCTCTTATAAATGTTGATACATGTGAAAAAATTGAAGATACAAATTTTGAAATTAAATATCCACAATATTATGGTAATCCAGAAATTGTTGCATTTAAATGCCATCAACAACAACAACCACAACGTAATCTTTGTAATACACTAGTATCAACCGAAGATGGAGCATTAATTTTCATTCAACAAAGTAATTATATTTTCTGCTAAAAATCAACGTCAAGGTCAAAATTTTCATTTTTTCTTTTTATAGATAAAATCAAATTTGTTAGAGAGGAATCATTAAGTAATATTGTTGGTGCAGAATTAATTGATTTACCTTTATCTGATGCTGAAGGTGATATGGAAAATGAATTTAATACAAAACCAGGTAAATACTTGAAATAATAAACATTTTGTTAACATATATGATTGCCAGAAATTATGAAAAATGTATCATTCAGTATTATTTATGAAGCTGAGCGATACTTAAGGGTGCATATGCATTGAAAATTTTGGTTAATTTCGACATAAATCGAATATCTGTAAATACAGTCATTTGAAGGAGTTATGTAAAGATGAAAGGAACGTGTTATGTAAATGTACCCTTAATTGGCAATTCTTATTTACTTATATTACTTAATTTTTCTCATTATTAAATATCTTTCTACTTTAATTTTTTTTTTTAAATTTTTATCATAAAAAGAGGATTTTAATGATGAATGTAAGTTATGCGTGAAATATCATTTTATTAGTTTTTTTTCTTTATAAATTTTACAAAAGCATTTCTTAAATTTGTTAAAAATCTCAAAAAGACGAGAATTTTTCATGATGGTTTTTTCCTTGTTTCAAAAAAAAAAAAAAAAAAAAAATGCTCTCTGAATAGTTTACAAGAAAAGTTTAAAAATTAAATTTTGTTTTATTATAACATTAAAGTTTGTTTTCATGATTAAAATAATTTGTAATACATAATTTCCGTTATTTTTAATAATAATTATCAAAATTTTTAAAATAGGGGATATAACTGGAGCATTTATAAGACGTATAACAACACAAATGACCCAAATAAAAAATACAATATTAAATTTATTTGGTATTACATTAAATTCATCAACACAAAATCAAAAATCATTAACTAGTTTAGTACGTGATTCATTTGGTTTACATAAAATTATTGTTATTTTAACAAAAACTGGTAAATTATTTGGTATTGATAATTTATCTGGTGAACAACATTGGATTCAATATTTACCAAATATTGAAAATTTTAATAAAAAAGAAAATATGAAATTAATTATTCAAAGAACATCAAAACATTTTCCATTTGAACCAATTTGTACAATTGTAGCTAAAGATAAGGTAAAATAGTTTTTTATTTATTTATTTTTTTTTGTGCATATTTCGAAATTGAAAAATAATAAAATTAATTAATTTTTTTTTCCAGGAAACTGGCAATGGTGTACTATTTCAATTTAATCCAATAACTGGGCAACCAATTGAAAATGGTTTACAAAAATTAGATTATAAAATAAAACAATTAGCTGTTTTACGTGAAAATGAAGAAGATTTTATAAAAGGTTTATTATTGCTTGATCATAATAATGATGTTCATGTGATGCCAAAGAGTGCTACAGAAAAGGTATACGATGATGAAAATAAATTTATTAATTTCAGCTGACTTAAATTATAATTTTTTATTTTTAGGCAATTGGAATGTTCCTATTCACAGCAGATATTGAATCTACTATCCTTGAAGGTTATAATGTGTATCAGAAAGATAATGTGAGTGGTTTAATTTTTTTTTATTTTGATTTATTTCTTTTTTTCTGAAAATATTTAATTGATTACAGAAATTAAGTGTTCTACCAATATGGAAAGTAAAATTAGGTGGACAATCAAATGCACATAAAATCATAACAATTGCAGCTAAAAATCCAAATGAACATGTTCATTCACAAGGTCGTGTACTTGGAGATAGATCTGTTCTGTATAAGTATATTAATCCAAATTTAGTTGCTGTTGTTACACAAGCATCAGATAATATTCATAAATGTAAGAAATTTTCGTAGAAAATTTGAATATAATTTTTTAAATTGAATTTTTTTTTTCACAGATGTTATGAATGTTCATTTAGTTGATGTAGTTTCTGGTTCAGTTGTATTTTCAATGACACATAGAAAAGTTAAAGCACCAATACATATTGTACATTCTGAAAATTGGTTAGTTTATTCATATTACAATGATAAAGGTCGAAGACATGAAATGAGTAAGTTTTAACTTTTTTTTCTTTCTCTTTCAAGTTTTAAAAATTAATTTATTCAATTTTTACTTTAAACAAAACAACAGCTACACTAGAACTTTATGAAGGCAAAGTTCAAGCAAACAGTACAGTATGGAGTTCATTAGATGCACCACCAGTACCTTTAGTTGAAAGACAATCATATATTTTTCCGGCAATTATTGAAACTATGCGTGAAACAATTACAGAACGTGGAATTACAAATAAACACATTTTAAGTAAGAATTATTATTAATTTGTTTAAGAAAAAATTTGAATAAATTACATATAAATTTTTTAAAATGTTGTTTTTTAGTTGGTTTAGCGAATGGTGGTGTTCTTGAAATGCCATGGGCATTTTTAGATCCACGTCGACCAGTATCAAATCAACAACGTGAAGAAGGTTCAATCCCATACATTCCAGAATTACCAATACCAACAGAAAATATTATAAATTATAATCAATCAATTGCACGAATTAAAAATATCTATACAGCTCCAAGTGGCTTAGAAAGTACTTGTTTAGTTGTTATTAGTGGATTAGGTATGAAAAATAAATTTATTGAAATATTTTATTATTAGATTATTAAATTAATTTTTGTTTTTGTTATTACAGATTTATTTGTTACTCGAGTATCACCATCAAAAACTTTTGATTTACTTAAAGAAGATTTTGATTATTTCCTTATTACTGTTGTTCTTTTTGGACTTACAGTAGGATCTTTTGTAACAAAACATTTATCAGCAAGAAAAGCATTAAAACAAGCATGGAAATAATAATGTGTAATAGGATAATTTTTTTTTGTTTTAAATTTAAAAAAAATAAATAAATAAAATGTTTTCACTTTAAATAAATTATTAAAGCAAAATACATGAGTTTTTTTATCATTAAAAATTTTAAAAATTTGTTCGTTTTAAAGAAAATAATTTCATAGAAATTTTTGAATTGGAACTTCTTTAGCCACGTTTAACGGTAGTATGAGAAAAATATTCTGATGTAGTGAATCATATGAAACGCATTGTAATCAAGTCCTACTCAACTAGAAGCTATAAATATGAAATTTTTGCCTTTTTCACGAATTCATATTTGCGTGCATATGCATACGTATGCTATTCATATTTTTCTAATATTCCATCATATTTAATCATTTTCACGGAAGGATCGATTGTAGACAGGAAGCCTTCTATTCACTCATACTAAATCCGAAAACCCCATGTAAATCCGTTCACGTTTACTACCCTTAAACTCTTCCCAAAATTTCACTTTTGTCACGAACATTACTATTACCCACAAAGTTATTTAGTCAAGGGTTACTGAGTGGATAAAAAGTATATAAAAAAAATAATGTAATACGTATGATAATATGATCTAGAATCAATTGACATCAGTAGGCATAAATAAATGTGGTTGTAATTAACTTGCTGCAATTTTTGTCTAGATTTTTCTTAAATTTAACATTTAAACAATTTTTAAAATTTACTTACTATTTATTTATCAATATCTTTTCTTTTTTTTTTTTTAAATAAGATTAAATTACACTTTAATTACAATCTAATACATAATAATAATTAATTTAATAAGACATTACGTCTCGAAAGATTTATCCAATATTTTTTGTTTTTTTAATTTTTTATGTTATATTACGATAAAAGAAAAAAAAATAAAGTTATCTTAATTTGTTTTTTTTTAAATTTTTTTTTATATTTTTTTTTTTTGCATAACTATATTAAGTCCTCGCTTTTATGTGTATTTTTGTGTATGTTAAATGTTTTATAATTGAAAAAAAAAAAAAAATTTACAAATTAAATATAGCAGAAAAATATTGAACGAAAATTATCGGTGGCGCTAAAACTAAAAAAAAATCATATATTTTTTAAACTTCTTTTTACATTTTTGAAGACTTTCTTTTTGTATGTGTGTGTGTGTGTCTCATTATTTTTTTTATTATATGATTTCCTAAAATTTGTTTAATTATTTATTTTTTTTCCTCTAGTCTCTGAAAAGGCCCCTTGCTTTGGCAGTTATTTTCCGTATTCTTCCACGACTGCTAATGCTAACTGTTTGTTCAGTGTTTTGTTCGTTATCACTATCAACTATATAATCATCATCATCATTATCATCATCATCATCTATTAGATGATTTCTTGTTGTTATACTTGCACTAGAGACATTATTTCCACTAATTTTTTGCTGATTTTGTTGTCTATAATTTGGTGAAGATGATGATGATAATCTCATATTGTTTGATGTTGTAGTACGTCGTTTTCTATTTGGACCTGAATGATGACGATGATCTCGATTTCGAACTAAATCATCATCATCACTGTCTTCATTATAATGTGGTCTTTTTAAATTTCTTGTACTACGTGAAATACGTTCATAAGCTAGAGGGTAATTATCACCATCATCACCACCATCATAATCTTCATCAGATGTGAAATTTCTTTTTCGAAGTGCACGATTACCACCACTGACGTTTGAGTGCGATGATGTTGTTGTACGCTGTTGAATACGTTCAT
Source organism: Bombylius major (assembly GCA_932526495.1). Classification (NCBI taxonomy): domain Eukaryota; kingdom Metazoa; phylum Arthropoda; class Insecta; order Diptera; family Bombyliidae; genus Bombylius; species Bombylius major. The sequence continues at coordinate 22,111,555 of OW052042.1, read as the reverse complement.
TAGTTGTTCGATTTCTCATTGATGTGGTTGATGTCGATGATGCTGCTGCTGTCGCTGCTGTACCTTCTCTACTTCTTCTTGATTTCAGATGACGAACAAATGATGTTAAAGGAGCATTATCTTCAGTATCATCACTTGATTGCTCTTCTTCACCATGACGCAACTGAGTTGCTAAATCTTCATTTTCATTTTCATCATCTTCTATCAATCTATTACTATTCCTAAGTGATGCCTGTCTAATTTGTCTTTCTGGTATTTCAATACCATTTCGAGTTACTGTTGTACTATTCACTTGTCTCATACGCAATCGTGACGAGATATTTTCAACGATAGTTGGCAGTTGATTATGAAGAGAAGAGCTTTCATGTGAAGTTGTATTATTAGTGGTATTTGTTGTTGGATCTAATTCATCAGCGTTACGCTGATGTCGTGATAGCATTCGTCTAGTATTTCGTAACGTTGATGGACCAGGTTCACCATAATTATGATCGGCTTGTACATGAGAACGAAAAACATGACCTCGTAATTGTGTTGTTGAGGAAGACGGTACAGCGTCTGAATTGTCTATTGAAATTGGTGTTGTTGTACCACTGTTTATTGAATGTGAACGAGTGACTGCAATTGTTTCAGCAACAGCAGCAGTAGTTGAATGTGATGATGATGATAATGATTGTGTTGCAGCTCGTCTACTAATTACATACGGGCTATTACTGCTGTTCACTTGATTACTTGATGAATTTTGTTCTCTGTTCATTCGAGTCAAAGATCCACCACTTTGGGGTCTATGTTCATCTGCAAAGGTTTAAAGGTTTTTATAGAAGAAAATGATAAAAAATAATTTTTAATGGTAGCATTAAATTATTTACTTGTTCTAATAATTCTAGTACTAGTCCGTTGCGTACTATTTGTACTTAAATGATTAGCTAAGGGTTCATTGTCATCGTCATCATCATCATCGTCGTCAGTCTCTTCTTCAGGTATAACCCGGCAATTACGATTAGTTCTTACTTGACGTATCGGTCTTGCATTAGATGAGGAAGCACCAACAATATGCGATGAGTCCTCTTGACTAAGTTCAGATGATTCTGTTTTCTTAGCTGAGAGTGATAAAGTCTGAAATAAAAGACAAAAAATATAGTTTATAATCTTCATTAGTTTGTATTATATTAAATATACCTTAATACTTTGTTGTGAATCATCATTTCCCACAACATCAATTTCATCATTTTCACTGTAGTTTCTATCACTTTGTAATCGTCTTCTTAATGGCCTTGTTGATCTCATAGATGTTTGCCGTTGTTGATGTTGATTGTGATCTGATTCAGAATCATCTGGAATTTGCAGCATACGTCTAGATGTTGGTCGATGGTAACTATGATCGATTTCAAGATGTAATGTTCGACGATTATTAGTTGGACGAAGTCTTGTTGGAACATTATCAGGTGAATAATTCCGTTCATTCTCTTCTTCAATATTTTGTCGTGTTCTTCGTGGTGGAGGTGTTGGACGTGTTTGCTGGTGCTGTTGATCTGACATTAAAACTGTTGTTGAAGCTGAAGCTGTAGCAGAACGAGCTTGAGCAGCGGCTGAACTCGATGGCCGACCTCTCTTTGGCTTCATAACATTGTCAACAATTTCACTACTGTTATTACTTTCAACTCCACCATCTGTACCGCCGAAATTATTATACTGTTCGTCATTATCATCATCTTCAGAAGTCTCTTCACTATCAACACCTCTTCGCCTTCTACGATAATTTCCACGTCTACCATTATTCACAGCCGCTTTTCTTTTCTCTTTTTCCTCAGATAATGTGGTCATATGTTTACTTCTTTTCGCACTATTTCCAGATATCTCTCTTTTATTTTTGCTTGCATTCTTACGTTTTTTACCTTTTTTCTTCCTACCTACCACACGTCTTTCATTGGGTTTGTAACTATCTTCAGAATCATTATCACGATTATTCCGATTACTTTTCCCCCGTCCTCGTAATCCATTGTTGCTACTTAAATCAGAAACTGCCATACCTGGACTTTCCTCACTGCCATCATCATCTGAAGATGATGAATTTGATGATGAATTTGAAGAATTAGAAGAGCTTGAATTTGTTGTTGGTTCTGATGGTGTATCTTCATCTTCATTTTTTTCTACTTCATCTTCTTCTTGACTATTTGGCCGTGAAGAAGCATTGCGTCGAAGATTACGACCATTGCTTGGACCAGGCATAGTCTCAATTGTTGATATTGATGAAGTTATGCCACCATTTGCGATAGATCGTTTTGCACTTCTACCACTATTTCCACTAGTATTTCTCTTGCCTGGAGCTCGGCCACTTCTTGATTTCTTTTGATCTACAATAACCTTATCATCTTCATCACTACTAGCTGAACTATCATCTGATTGAGGCAGTTGTTTTGAACGGAGTCCACCATTTGAAGTGGTTCTTGTTGATGGTCCTGAACGACCACTTCCTGATGGACCGGGTTTATTTCGATCTTGTGGACTGCTTTTTGTTTTTTTATCTTTTTCAGCTCGTCGTCTCGCTGACTTCCAATTGTAAACTACTTGCTTGATATGCTCTTCGAATAATGTACTCAATCGTATGGTCATAGCAAAGATCTATAAGTGGAGAAAAAATGAAATAAAAAATATAAAATAAGAAAAAAATTACACAAATATGTTAATGTTCACTAAGTATAGCACTTACACGTGATCTTTTATTTGTGTTATAATTTCTTGAATTTTGAAATATCAATCTAACATCTTTGGCGAATTCTAATGGTGTAGTATAATTACCCCCTAATAAATCTTCTTTGACCGTTCTTAAATCCATAGGTGTATCAATAATTTGTAAATAATCTGGATGTTCCAAAGTATCAACTGGTTCTCTGAATGGAGATGAATCATCACATTGCCATAGTAAATCAAGTAATTCCCGGCAATTAATACGCCAATCACTGCTATCCGCACATACACTCTTTTTTGCTCTAAAAATGAACAGATAATTAAAAAAAAAAAAATGATTCAAGATTTTTATATTACTATACTAACTTTCTGTTAGTTATTTTTTTTGGTGATGTTGTTGGGCCACCAGTTGATGTTGATGGTCCTGGCTCATTGTCATCATCATTTTCATTTTCTGATTCTGATGAGATATATGTTGCAACTAATTGATGATAAACGGCACCAACATCAACTTCATTTGGATCTCTTATAATACGTAAACATAAATCAGTTATAATTCGAGCTTGTTTTACAATATTACTATGAGATTGATTAAACTTCTCTGCATTTGTTGCTAAATAACGAACATCAAATTGTGCTGATGTTATACGACGATAAAAATGATTTTCAAAACGTGCTTTTATTGTAGTTAAATCAATAGGATATTCGACAACGTATGCATACGATGGATAAATATTTAAATCAACTGGGACTAAAAAGGGATCAGCAATTGCCAAGCCCATAACCTAATTGCAAAATAAAAAAATAATTGAAATTTGATACTTTAATTGAATAATTTGAAATTCTACCAGTTCGAGACCAGCAATAATTCTCCGACATGATGCATCACGATCACCTCGAGGCCATTCTTCTGACTTCGGTTGATACAATAACGCTCTAAGCTCTTCTGGTAAAACAGGTACAGCTTCTTCAACTTCAACTGGTAATCGGTTTTCATCGATTGGTTCCATATCCCATGGACTCATATATTCATATTCACCATTATCCCATCTCACTCTGAAGCACATAAACAATGAATCGGGAAATTCAGGAGACAGGGCAAGTCTCGATTCAATTAGACCCATCCACCATCCGTCATCAATCATACATCTGTAAAAAAAATAATCAAATATTAGTTTAATCTACATTTCTTAGAATTTCAACAAATGTTAAATATTTTGTCAGTTTCTTTACCTAAATCTATCTCCAGGACTCCAATTTCTTGCTACTGCTGTTTCATATGTTTGTCGCAGCACCAAGAAATCTAACACATCTGGCATATCGTGATATTTTATTGTAAATGTCCTTCCAGTCATCCTTCCATCTTCATTGATAAGCGCTAATTTCAAACAACATAGTCTTGGAGGTCGAATTTCATATTTAATTCCAATAACTCTAACAAGCTCATTATCACGTAATTCAAGTGATCGCCATGGTTCGGAACTGTTTGTTAATTTATACACTTTCTTCATTCGAACTGCCTCTAAATATCGTTGATGTCCTTGACGACAATAATATACTTCATCACCCATTTGAGGATAATAAGGAGCTTTGCGAGGAATCACTTCAGAAAGCCATTCAGGAGGTTTATATGCTTCTGGTATCTCTCCATTTTCAGTTGGTACTGGAATTTTCTTTCTGCCTCTAGATCGTGAATCGCCTGGTTGACTTGTATCACTACTTGGTGAAATGTTCCTTCGTTCAACTGGTTTGCGTTTTGATCGTTTTGGAGGTTCTAGATTAGGACCCGGTTTATCAGCCACCCAATCTGAATAATCAGAACTTTCCTCTTCTGAACTGCTTGAACCTGATAACATGTCTTCATTCACTCCAGTATCGCTTGAATCTCCTGAAGAGTTACTTGCTGATTCTTCTTCATCTTCTTCTGGAACGACTTCTTCGACTACTGGTTCTCTTTCTCGAACCGCTCGTGTTCGGTATGCTGGACGGGGACCTCTTCTGATATTGCGTATCCCCCTGCCACGTCTTGACGTGCTCGAGTTTTTTAAAGCTGTATTTGCATTTGCTGTATTTATCATGATCGGTCTTCTTCGCATCTCCCGGCGATATATCTCTTGCTCATCTTGCCCAGCTGCATAAACTGTTTGTTTGAGTGCTTGTAATGCAGCGTATTTCATTGGTTTTATATATACACGACGCATCCATTTGTATGTTGTTTCTCTTTGCCAATTTCCGCTACTCTGTCGAACACCTTCAACATCACCCGAACGTCGCAAGCCAACTCCACGATGATTGTTAATATTGTTAACAGCATTTGCATTTGAATTTGATCTAGGTGATTGATTGAGACGATGACCATTTCCTCCAAAATGATTATTAGCTGATGAAGCATTTCCTCTATCTTCTTCCATTTCTGCAGGTCGATCGTTGTTAGAGTCTGGTGCTTGATCTTGACCATGTCTGTTTGCTAAAGCTTCAATAAGTCTATCGAGATGTGATACCCCTTGATTGCCATCTACGACTTCTACACCTTCAGGGCCAACAGCTATGTTGGGTATCAACTGATCTGAAGGACAATTTTCTCTACCTGGTACCAATCTTTGAAAGCTGGGTGGATGAGGGTTACCATCAACATCAACTAAAAATGGTGGTGGCATTAAATGAGGCATCATTTGTGTTTGTTCATCCATAACCATATGGTTAGAATCTCTAAGAAGTGGTCTATAATCCGTATGGAAAAATAATTCTCGTGGGAGCTGCAAGGAAAATATTATTAAATTTCCTTTAACCATATATATTTACAAATATAAAGGTTTTACCGTTTTAAACCTCTGGTGTCCAGATCCAAAACCAAACATAAGGATATGACCGTGAGAATCAGTCGCAGCAATCATAGTTCCGTCCGGTGACCACTTTGCATCAAACACTCCACCTTGCCCTTGTCCATCAATACAATTTACAAAATGTGCAATCGATACTCCAGCTTCAATATCCCATAAAAATAACTGACCATCGTGTCCAGCTGATAAAAGAACATGTTCATCTTTAGGATGTGATTCGAGAACATACAGTTCATCTCTATGTCCACGTAAAACTTTATGAAGTGCTCCAGTACGTGATTCCCATATTTTTATCTGTATTATACAATGAAAAGAGAAAAAATTAGTTTAAATCTTTTCTTCAAAATAGCTTTTCTTTCACCGTAAAGTCATTAACTGCAGTTACGACATATTTATCAGAATAGTCCCATGCAACCATAGTCACTTTGATTTTTTTACCTTCTTCCAGTTCAGGGCAACTGAAAATATTTCGGAAATTTTAAATAAAATTTTATTTATTTATTTTTTTGTCTTTAAATTTACCTAGCTAATCTTTGAGTCATATTCAATTTTAGAGATTTCCACTGTTGACTTTCGAAACTCCATACTAGTGCAGTACCATCTTTACTACCAGACACAAAACGAATACCACGATGTGCCCACTGTATTGAATCAACAGCATCTGTATGTGCTTCAGTTTCTAAAATACGTTTTGGTCCATCCTCCGACATTATATAAACACGAACATGGTGATCTGCAGAGCCAGCAGCTAAAAATATTCCACCAGGTGAAAATGATGCACATATCATTTGTGCTTGACCGGGACGTAACTTTTCATGGTACATAATTGGCTTTGGTGCAAATACAGTTTTTGCACATCTCGGCGTAGTATATTGCCAGAAAGCAACTGAACCGTCTGTACTGGTTGTAACTAAGTATTTAAGATCACCACGCGGAGACGGGCAAAAATTTACAGATGTTATCATTCCAGTATGCCCAGGAAGCACTGCAATTGGGGCAGCTGTTTGTAAATCCCATACTCTTAAAACTCGATCTAATGATCCAGCTGCTAATAAAGTATTATCTAAATTAATTGCTATATCAGTTATCTCTTGGGAAGCTCCACGAAATGTTGTTAACAGGCGTCCATCTATTGCACTCCATAACTTAACGAGTAAATCATCTGCGCCCTATTTAAAAAAAATTAAAAAATTACTTTTGTACATATTGAAATTAATATCAAAACATACCGTTACAATATATCTTCCAGATCGATCAAATAGAACACAATAAACTGCCGATAAATGACCTAGTGTTCGTCTTAAAAGACACGTTTTGCTATAAAAGCTTGTTGGAATTAATAGTTTTCTACTAATAGGTCCAGCCAATTCTCTCCCAATTAAAACTTTTACTGAAAAAATTTAAAATCGTAAATTAGAAAAGTTCAATTATTTCAAATTTTTAAAATTTCTTACATAAATTATGATTTGGCCTTGAGTTAGCCGAATCTGGAATTGGCATTCCATGTAATTTTGTACAATAATCCACCAGAGAACGAGAACGACACACACTATCTTTTGTTCTTAATAAATTTTGTCTTCCAGAGCCAAGTAATGATATAATCCCGGATACGCTGGGAGCAAGCTCTTTGTCTAAAATGGGACCTATTCGACAACATATTTCTAGTAAATGATGTGGTCCAATGTGGGGATATTTTCGTTCCTAAATAAAAATAAAAAGAATCAATAAATTTTCTATACTAATAACAATTTTTGATATGAAAAAGAGAAAAAATAATCAAGGAAGCTTTTTGAAAGCATAGAATCTTAACATTAAAAAAAAACAGTTTTTTGTCATTAGCAACATCTTTTCTTCCAGGTCAAATAAGGCATCTAATCGATGCTACAAGTTCTGTTCTAGGAAAACAAAAACAATAATAAAAAGGACCAGTCTTCAATGCCAATAAATTTACAGGTAAATTACCATTTGAAAGCCACTGGCATCAGTAATTTTGTCTCTTTCTACATTGTCTTTCTATCTCTATTTTTCATATAAGTTTTATTTAACCAAACCTAGTTCATTATGCTTTCTCTTTTTTTTTGTGTATTATTTCATCAAATTTGTAAGCTTGTGTGATATATGTTGATGTACATATATATTTATATAATTCGTGTGTGCGTTGCACATCAAAAAGTGAAGAAAAACGAAAAAAAAAAATAAACAAAAAGAATTGGAAGGGTTTACTGATATTTAAAAAAAAAAATGTACAATTTTCAAAATTTCCAAAAATCTCAATTTCTCTGAAAAAATATTTTTCTTAACTCAAAACATAAAAAATATAAAATAAACAAAAATTGAAAAAATTTGAAATTTTTTTTTTTTTTAAATGCAAAATTTTGAAAATTTATTATGTATTTACAATTTTCAAAAAAAAAAAAAAAAAATTAACTTTTTCAAAAATTTTCTACAAAATCCAAAAATTTAACAAAAATGCCCTCGTTCCATTATGAACAAATTGAATTTACCGAAATTTACAATATGGCGGACATATAATTACACCATTTTCTACTTGCCTAACAATTTAAGGTAATTTACGAATGCAATTAGGAGTGTAATTTTTTAATTATATTAAATCATAATAAACAAATATTTCATTATGCTCCTAAATCCTTAAAGGACAATCTAAATGACAATCAATTGCGTAATGAATGTATGTGCGTTAAATGAAACCCCACAAAATCACGCCCGCCTCCTCTATGATTATCGAAAAATTCTATAGAACAAATCAATTATTGCATTTTTAATTTTAATTATGTTCACAATTTTCTCAAAAATATATAAAAACTAATTATGATGAATTGAATTTGTTTTAAGATTATAAAGAAAAATTTATATAAAAATATGAAATTTCTTAAGAAGTCATTTTTCCATATAACAAAAATGGCCGACACATTTTTCATTCTTTCAATAAAATTGAATAATTTCACAAAGTTTTTTGCAAATTAAATATGAAATTATTAAAATCTATCACAAAATTTTCAATTAATTCAAATAAAATAATAATTTCTTAATGAAAATATCCTAAATTACACAAAAATATTTACGCACAACTTTCAAAGAAAAAAAACTTCCACTTTTTATCCAAAGTATTTCAAACAGTATTTAATTTTAATTGAAATATTATTTGAAATAAATAAAATTTTAATTGTATTTAGATATAATAAAAATTTGATAATATGTACTTACTAATTCTGCAAATGTTTGATCGTGTTCTCTTCCCAACCAATCGATTCTTTTCGGTAGAACCTGCAATCATATAAAAATTGATGATGAAGAGATAAACTCTACGTTTTTTATATTAAATTTTAAATTGTTTTTATTGCAATTCTATAATAAATAATATCCCTTATCAAGGATCAAAACAATTAAAAACCAATATCTTATTATATAACCCCAAAAATCCAATATTCAAGAGGTGGGATTCCTGGACCAAGAATCCTTAAGATTTATGGATTTTTGCAAACTTCTATTGAAGATACAATGGCAATTTTGTGAAAAATTGTTCAATTTAAATATTTTTAAATGAAAAAGTGTCAACAAACTGTATTTTTGTTTTGTTTTTTGGTTTAGAGTTTTTGACAGAGTAGTGTTGTTATGTTCATTATATAGTATTTAGCTCTAGTAGCTACTATGCTGCTGATTTCATACATTTTTTTTTAATATAGGGAAGCACGTGTTAAACATGCGAGTTTGAATTTAGTATAGTTTTAGACTGGCAAACAACTAGACGTGGTTAATAAGAAAACATAAAAAACAAAATTTTCAAAACAAAACATTTAAAATTTTCATATTGAAAAAAAAAAAGTTCTAAAATCTAAGAGGATCATCAAGAATTTGTTGGATTAAACTTACCTTTTTTTGTTCCAATTCATCAATAAGAACCTATTTCGAACAATTTTGAAAAAAATAAAATAAAATTATAATTTAAATTAATTCAAAAATGTGAAAATAATAACTTTAACAAAATTATTCATCGAAGAATTTTTACCTTTGCAGTTTCCTGTAATGGCCCAGCTGATAGAAATTTTGTTATTAAAAAGTATAATTCTGCAATGAAATTAAAGGTATAAAATAATTTTAAAAATCATATAAATCATATAAAATATTCATTTATTAATAATAAAAATAATAAATTTCATTTTTAATTATAGAAAAATCACTTTGAAACTTTGATAAGACATATTCAATGATGAAGTTTTTTTTTAAAGGTGCCAGATGAATATGAAATTTTCTCACATATAACAAATTTCTTACAACAAAAAAAATGGTGAAAAAGAAAACTTTAACACGATATTTAATTAAAATAATAAAAATTTAAATACCTGGTACTACAACTGAATGATGTATTGAACATTTATCATCCATTTTAACACTTTTATTTTATATTTAAAACACATTTATTGTAGCAATTTTTTAAAAAATTTTAACACTTGCCTTGTCAGCCATTGCTAGCTTGTATTTTTAAAATAATAAAAATGTAAAAATAACACAGAAGAAATAGCAAAAAAAAAAAAAAAGTAAGGAACGAAACTCTCGCAGTATGTGAAAAAAAGAGAAGTAGCTAGTTTGTTGCAGAATGTCTGATTGTCGTATATTTGTGTTGAGTCGTATAATATAAAAATTATATGGAATTTAATTCACACACAACTGCAAAGAATTTGAATTTAAACTGTGGTAGAAAAAAGATAGAATATCACTGACGAGTAGTAAAATATATGAAAGAACGAGATAGAATATGTATTTAGTTTGCGGAAGAGTATGTGGGTGGTTTATGAAATATTCAGTGGTTGTCAAACTAAAGTCAAATATTTTTCGTTAAAAAAAAGGTAAATCCTTTTTTAAATTTTTTTTTGACAACATATTCAACAGGTATTTTTTGTTCAAAATTCTACACAAAAGAAAAAAAAATATTAAAAAAAAAAGTTAGTCTACAAAGATTAATTATGAACTGTCGAAAAGTCAAAATTTTTTAGTAACACCACATGAAAAGGCTTCCATTCATTTTCTAATTTTAATGGTCTAAATACTCTAAATTGAAGATTTATAACAATTTTGAAAATTATTAAGTTTTTTATTTGTAAATATTCTTAACGAAACGTCGTTCTAAACGTTTTTTAATTTGAAATTCAACGAAACTGATAAGAAGCAACACACCATCCACACATGGATTGTAGTTCGATGAAATTAGTAATGAGCTGTCCATCCAATTTTTTGGAATCTTGTCTCGTGAAAAATGTCATTTCGTGGGAAGAATCCAATTAGAATCACACGGAAAATTGATGAGCTATGGTTAAATGTTGTAATTAAAATTTGGTAATTATCATTAATTAATTTTAAAATGTTTTAGTAAAGTGCATTTTTGAAGAATTTATTAAATTTACTTTTTACAGGTTGTGATGAATTTAGGTAATAACCTCAACAGCTCAACTCAACCTTAAAGAGTGACTGAAAACCCTTCTGCTTGCGTATATGTTATTTGGTCATTGGTGCTTCATCATTACTCTTCCATTTAAATCACTCCACTGTGTATTTTCTTCTGAAAGGTAACATAAAAAAATAAAAATAAAACACTGAGACCAAGATTTTTTACAAGAAAACCAAATACTGCTTTTAAGTAGTTCAAAAAACCAAAAATCAAAAACTAGGAAAAATATTTATAATTATGGAATCTGAATTATCAATACCATCATCATTATCATCATCATCAACTTGGTTTCATGAAAAACATCAATATAAATGGTATGAAAAATTAGCAATAAATATTGTAAAAATGGGCCCAATACCATATCATATTGCATTTATAATGGATGGTAATCGTCGTTATGCAAAAAGTGAAAATATTGAAAAAATTGATGGACATTCACGTGGTTTTATAAAATTAACAGAATGTTTAAAATGGTGTTTAGATTGTGGTGTTAAAGAAATAACAACATTCGCATTTAGTATTGAAAATTTTAAACGTAGTGAAGATGAAGTTAAACAATTAATGAATTTAGCTAAACAAAAATTTTATAATTTATTAGATGAAGAAAATTTATTACATGAAAAAGGTATAAGAATAAAAATAATTGGTAATTTATCATTAATACCAGATAATGAATTAAAACAATTAATGGCAAAATTAATGTTAAAAACTAAAAATAATAATAAATTATTTTTAAATATTGCTTTTGCATATACATCACATGATGAAATAAAAAATTCATTACAACATATTATTGATAATTCAGATGAATTAGAACCAAATGATATTAATGATACATTATTACGATATTGTTTATATACAAAAGATTCACCAGATCCAGATTTATTAATACGATCATCTGGTGAAAAAAGAATTAGTGATTTTCTAATGTGGCAGGTAATTTTTATTATTATTTTGAAATTTATTTAATTTAAAAGATAAGATATAATTTTATGTTTATTATGATTATGAAATATTTCTAAAATTACTCACGTTTTATTTATTTTTTTCTTTTTCTTTTTCTTTCAGATATCTGCAACAGTTTTATATTTTACTAAAACATATTGGCCAGCAATAACACTTTGGCATTTTCTTGCAGCATTATTAACTTATCAACGTTCAATAACATCACTTTGGTTCTTTAAAAAACATTCAAATTATGAAAAAATAAAAAATTCATCTTCTACCACCGTTGATATATTACCAGAAAGAGTTCAAAATTTTTTGCGTAAAATTGATGCAAGACAACACGATAATCTAGTTAATTTAGCAAATGCAAAAGGAGATTAAAAATTTAAAAAAAAAAAAAAAAATTTGTTATTTTTCTTTATTTTATTTTTTATTAGTTTCAATTACTATATAATAATTATAATTTTTTGTTTTTGAATTATCAATATTAGTTAGAATTGGTAAGAAAAAAAAAGTGTATAAATTATGTAAATTGTTACATAGACAGTAAAATTATGTAAGAAAATATGAGAACTTATATTATTTGTATTTTCTTTTTAAAATGAAATAAAAATATTTTACTTTTAAGCTTTATTTTGTATGAATTTTAATTTAGGTGAGTGTATATTGAGTAACATATTTTTATTTCATTTTAAAATATGTACGTAGAAAGATTTAAAAAAAAAAATAGAATAAAATTTTCCTATCAGGCGAAAATGTTAAAAATGAATTAAGTCTGCCAGAAATAAAAAGTAGATTATAGTTGATTTGAATACCAATTATTTTTTTTTTTTAATTGTAAATTTATTTTTAATTAATTTTGATTTAAATTTATAACCATTCCTAAAAGTATAGTTTTTTTTTTCTTTCTGTTTTTATAAAGACAATTGTGTATAAAAATTAAAAAATATATTTAATATATGACAGAAAGAATGTATGTTATTATTATTGTTTTTTTTTTATGTTTAAAAAATGTTATCGTTTTATTTGTCATCTTTAAATAATCGTAAATTTCAGGTGTAAACACAGTATTTTAGTTTATGGATTTATGCAATTCAGTCGCTGAACTGAACTTAAAATGTTATAGAAAAAATAAGAACATTAAGAAGAAAATTTATTATTAGATGTGCCCACATTTTGAAAATCTCTTGTTAGAAAAATTTCATTTGATTAAATTAATTTTCTTAAAGAAATTTTAGTTTCCAGTTAATCAACAAAAGGATATAGATTCTGGTGAATTTTTCATGGTAATAGAATCATTGAAATGAAAATTTAGCGTATGAAAACGATTCACTTGATTTATAATGTTAAAGATTTTAAATATTTTCAAATACAAACTTAAAATATAATAGAAAAACGTATTATGAGTCAGTTATTCTGTTTAGAAGTAATAAACTTAAATTAGTAGTTTTTTAATATTTTTAATTAAAATAGGGTTTCAAAAAGTTCAAAATTGGAAAAAATAATTCCTAAGTTATTCGAATTTTTTAATTTTGATTTTTATCATTTGAATTTTACAATACTGTGTTTTTACTATTAAAATACGTATGTACATCTATATTTTGTAAAGAAATTCTTTTAAAGTATACATAACAATAAATAACGATCAAATATAATCAATAAATTTGAATTTAAATAAAATTAAATTCGATATTCAGCACAAAATAAAATTCATTCAAGTATAAATAAGTCTTAAATATTTTATCATGCATTTTATACAATGTATAAAAGGATATGAATTATTGAGTTATGACACAATCAACTTAAACTTAAATATTAAATCATTTTCTGGAAAAGGATATACATATATATGTTTTAATTAATGGATATATTTGTATATATTATACATGTATATAAACTATAAATTAATGTAAATACGTATCTGATAATTTAATTATTATTAAATATACATTTATATAAATTAATCTTCTAAAAGTAATGTATGATGAATATTTAATTTATGAATATGTGTGCTGGACACAATAAATATATGTACATATACATTATGTATGAACTCTGTATTTGTCCAATGGTTTAGAATAATGCTTTTTTTTTTTTTTCAGTTTTATGTTTAAAGTATTATTTTACATAAAAATTTGTATCTGATCTACTTAACTATACTTATTTTATTTTAAATAATTTTTTTATTATTTTTTAAATAAATAACGGTTTTTTCATAGTTTAATATGTTGTACAAGGATAACGACGAATATTTAATATATTTTTTCAACACCTTAGATTTGTCTGATATATGTGTATGAAAAAAAAAAAAAGAAATTTGTTTGTACATATAAAAAAATTGAAAGATATAAGAATATGTAATTCTGTTTTATATTCATGTTTAATGCTCGTGATTAGGATTTACTTTATGATATACCATGTATTTAATGTACATACTATTATATAATGTGTTGTATATTAAATGCATTTTCAATTTAATTTCAAATCATGAGGAAAAAAGAAAATTATGAACAGGTGTCGTTGAAAAAGAAAAACGAAAAGAAAAACTTTGTGGAACTAAATACACTAATTCCACGTATCAAATTTTAACTGAAAGAAAAATTTTAATTTGAAAAACATAGTTTTTATTTTATAAAAGCAAAAATTTCACACCTAAAAAAAAACACTTGCAAAAAGTTTTAGAAATAAAAACCTAAAATGAAAAAAAAATCGTTTTTAATATTCATAATTGAGAATATAAAAGATTTTAAAAAGGTATTCTATACATTAATATTTTATTACATATTAATTTTAATTTCGTTTTTAATTTGGAAACTAAAATGAAAAACAAAAAAAAAAAAAATAGTTACAATTATTCAGTTATTATTTTTACAATGAAAATTTTATTCATAATAAAAAAAACTTTTTGAGTAATTAGCATTTTTATTTATTTTTAATTGTTTATTATTATGTACAATAAATATTTTGCGATAAAATAATGAGACTCATTTTAAGTGTATATAATTGAAATTTATTTAAACTAAAACAAAAAAAAAAGGACTATTATAGTGATAATTTGATAATTTTATGGTTTTTTTTTAAAGTGTGAATATTTGATAACATTATGGCATGTATTTGAAAAAAATAAAAATGGTATGGTTATTTCATGGCAATTATAAAAACAATGTTTAGTAAAAAATGTTATGGAAAATTTTTATAATGAATCAACTAATTGTTGTAGTTAAAATTGTGAAAAAAATTTTCAAATAAAAGGCGAAGTGATTCAATTTTTTTCGTCAGACTTTAGATCTCGCATCTCGTATAGTTCTGGTGACTAATGTATTACTAATTTTTTTCATTGCATATATGTATGTATGTACAGGATACTCTTGAAAACTGTATGTAGTTACTTATATTTTTATAGACAATATTTTATGTTTGAATCAATATGTGGTTTATTTATTGAAAATCCAAAAGAAACATTATATAATATATTTGTTTAGAAAATCCACTACAAAATTTTACAATTAGCTAATTTACCTCATTTTTTATGACACGATTAAAAGATATGAAAAAAGAGAATTCATCAAAAAAAAAAATAATAATAATAATACTAATAATAATAATAATAATAAAACAAACGATACAAAAATGATAAAAATTATTGCTTCTATTGGTGAATCAAATAAAGAAAATTCCAGACTTAATGGTATTATATTATAAATAAAAATACTGTTGTTGGAGCTGTTGAATTATCATCATCTACATCACAAGCTCCAGCAATATCAATAGCACCAGCAACTTCAACAGCAACACACTAGTTGTTTTTAGAATGCTGATGATAATAGAAAGGACATAATAAAAGCATATGGGAGTATTTGTGTCCTTTGATTTAAATTTGCACGTCGGGGTTTATAAAAAATACGGTTGAAAGCCCAAAATTTTCGAGTTTGAAAATTTGAACATATCAAAAAATGAAGTGGAAAAGAAATCATAAAATGGTTTAAAATTTGAAAAAGTTTTTAATAACGATATTTGGGTGAAAATACACTGGGGATGATTGCAACCGTCGCAATCCTATTAAAAACCGGTTATTATAGGTACATAAATCAGTTGTAATAACCGGTTTTTAATTGGATCAGACGGTTGTAATCATCCCCAGTGTATTTTGGCCCTTTCGTGTATGTCCAGAATGAACCAAAAGGACGTGAAAGTGAAGAAAAATTATGAAAAATAAGCAAAGTGGTGGTGAGATAACTAATTTGATCGATCTTATTTCGACTCATTTTTATTACTATGGACATGCTTTTTTTTTTTTTTTTTTTTGAAAAAATAATAAAAAATTCTTTTTCTCCATATTTTTTGTATTATTATTGTTTTATTAATTATTTCTATAATCAAGCTAAATTTTGACATTCATGAAAAAAATTTGAATTTTTAACATCTGAGTTTTTGTTCAAAAATTTATTTTTAAATTCTCGCATGAATTTCTCATAAATTATTTAAAAAAAAGCACACATTTTTATTGATAAAAACTTTTGATAAATAATTTTTCTAAAAATTTCTCGTTTCAATATACATACATATGTATGTGCATACATAATATATACAAACATACCCTTCTTCTTTGTTTTTCTTATGTAATTACATATCGCCGATTCCATGCGAGACGGACGGGAACATTGAAAATTTTTTTGAATCTTTTTTCTTTTTCAAACCTACCAAACCGAAAAGGAAGATGTTTTCCAAGAATTCTTGTTTTAGTTTTATACCCCAAACACAATACAGCGGTTATTCGCGACGGCAAGCGGCGACGGCAAGCTTTGCATGTATTTTGTTATTGCAACAATAATAATACATGCAAAGCTTGCCGTCGCCGCATGCCGTCGCTAATAACCGCTGTATTGTGTTTGAGGTATTATAAGGCGATAAGTGACTATTACGGACGGGATATGAAATGACACTTGTTTTTACAGTCATAAATTCAACATTATTTTTCTTTAAAGTATATAACTTCACATCTCCTGTTTCATGGTAAATTCTTAGGTGGTAGTCTTAGCAAACTACGACAGAAATTTGTTATTTCTCCAAATCGCACAAGCTAAGATATAACAAATTATGTTTGCCATGTCGTATGACGGACATGGTCATTGAAAAGTCCCAAATTCTTTTAATAAAAAAAGAAGAAAATGATAAAATTAAACACTGAAATTAATTTTTTTTAAATAGTTTATTTTTCTTTTTGATAATGCACATTGTGAAACTAAAACAATAGATATTGTACTATTTGTCATAAAATGCATTTGGTAACTAGTTATTTCAGCTCAAAAATAGTCCCCGAAAACCTACCTAAGCTTTATGTACCTGTTTTTTTTATTTTTTTTAAAAGCAAGCTTTAGTAACAAAACAAACGTACAGTATAGTGAAATATATACCTATTGAACCTATTTACCCTATTTACCCTATTTATTTAAAAAAAACTGAAAAAAAATTGTTAGGTTTGATGTAACAGCCCGCGTGGAATGGGCAATATATAGAAATATGTATATTTATTCTGTTTTTTACTTCTTCTAAATTTGTATGATTTTTTTACGTAATAAAGAGAAAAATATTAAAACAAAAGGAAATATTTTTATAGTTAGTTACAAAAAAAAAAAAACTGAATATTTTAAGATAAATTAGTTCAGATAAAATAAAAACTAATGAAGTAATCGCGCGTTGAATCGTCGTGTTAGGTTTAAATTAACTTTAAAACAATTTAAAAATTTAGATTTTTTCATCAAGATTAAATAAATAAATTGTATTTGATTGTATATAATTTTTAAATTTAATGATTATAATTATTTAATGACATTATCGGTGAGTTCATCGTTATGATGGGGTTAAAAGGTAAAGTAAACATTTACATAATTATGTAGGTGATATATGAGACTTAATTATTATGAGTATGAGTAAGATGTCGTCTTTGTTTTTATGATAATAGTACATAATATATTTTGTTGTCTACATTTTATTAGTTTAATTACTTTTTGTTTTTCTTAATTTTTTTTATTCACTTTTACCTTTATTATTTTTTTCTCCACATTTATTTATTTATTATTACCATTATCAATTTTTATTTTTCGTCTTATTTGTTCTTGAAAAA
Organism: Bombylius major; assembly: GCA_932526495.1. Taxonomy (NCBI): domain Eukaryota; kingdom Metazoa; phylum Arthropoda; class Insecta; order Diptera; family Bombyliidae; genus Bombylius; species Bombylius major. The sequence continues at coordinate 22,093,494 of OW052042.1, read as the reverse complement.
TTTCTCATTATAATATTCATGAAATCATGAAAAATAGAAGGCCAAAATTTTACCCAGGATTGTGCAAAAATAAATACAATTAATAAAAAAGAGCTATAAAATGTGTTTTTTTTATTTTATTTACTTTCTTTTTAAACATAAAACATGAATAATTTGTTATCCTTTTTAGACACAACCAATTTTAAAATTATACTAAGGTACTTATTTTTTTCTCTAATCTTTTATTATTATTTTTTTTTTCTTGGTTCAAAGTGTTAACCTTCTGAAATGTATTAAAAAGGCGCATAATAAAATTCATCTATATTTGTAGCTAAAATTTTTTTGGTTTTTTATAAAAAAAAAATTTTCAATACTTTACTTACTTGTTGAATAATAAAAAAAAGGTATAAAAAATCGATGATCCTTATAATCTTTATTATTATTTTTTTTATTATTTTCGTTTTTACTTTTACTTATTTCTTTTAAATTTATTTTTGCTTTCTTAGAAATACATATATGTATGTAATGTGTGTATAAATATGTAATCATGATGATGATGTCTATCAAATTTGAAACGTGACCAAAATACATATTATGTATCCATCCCAGTAGAATAAATGGATATGATTCTAAGGAAATCAATTCGGAATGTATTACAAAAGTAATCAATTCTACTTTTGATTCCCTGTAATGCAATGAGAATCAATTGATTCGACTTCTGATTCCTTGTAATGCAATGAGAATCAATTGATTCGTCTTCTGATTCCTTGTAATGCAATGAGAATCAATTGATTCGTCTTCTGATTCCTTGTAATGCAATGAGAATCAATTGATTCGTCTTCTGATTCCTTGTAATGCAGTGAGAATCAATTGATTCGTCTTCTGATTCCTTGTAATGCAGTGAGAATCAATTGATTCGACTTCCGATTCCCTGTAATGCAGTGAGAATCAATTGATTTCTGTTCGTATTCCTTATAATGCAAAAAAATAATATATAAAGAGCTAATGATCAAAAAGACGTAATTAAAATTTTAAAAATTTTCCATTCGTCATCGACAAATAATTGTTGCGTATTATTGACTTAATATAGTAACAATTATAACAACATTTCATTTTTAGTTTATCAAAAACTTTTGTATGTGATGGTTTGAAGAAAAAAAAGTGAAAAAAATATAAATTTAAAAAATAATAAATACATAATATAACAGAAACAGTAAAAAGTATAAATATTAAAAAAAAGTGAAAATACTAGAAATTTAAAAAACAATATATAATAATACCAAGTGAAAAAGTGAAAAGAATAAATAAACATTTTTAAAAAAACAATTGATATTTACGAGTACCTGTATAATAAAAAGTAAGTTCTAGATAATAATATATGTAACTAAAAATAGTGTTAAATTTTTGATTTTTCTGAATAATATTTTCTAATATTTAAGTATAAAAATGTATAAAAGAAAAGGCAAATTGCAAGAGACATAAAAAAAGAAAAAAAAATCTATTTCAAGAGATTTTTTCAAAATAAAAACAATGTACAAGAAGAATGTGAACTTGTTTTGTCATCATCAGATTCAGAAGCTAATAGACAATCAAATGAAACTGATCAATTAATTAAATCACATATTTCTCTTAAAGAAAAATTAAAAATATTGTACATTAAATTTAATCCAAGCAATTTTTGGAAAACAAAGTTCTGCATTGTTATAAAATAGCCACAGATATTAAATCTGATCTTCTTTTATTTCGAAGGAGTTTGCTAGAAAGCCTAGATGTTTTGATGAAATAAGACACTGAAAGGCCCAAACCAAACCAGTCTTCTTTCAGCTTTAATAACCGGTTTTTTATAAGAGAGAAGGCGATCTGTAGTACATGTTATCCAAAAGTGGGGATAAAAAACCGGTTGTTGAAGCTGAAAGAGGACTGGTTTGGTTTGGGCCAAAGGCTGTAGAATATCGACAGTTCGTTTTATATACAGGGATATGTGTTTTAAAAAATAAGGTTCATGACGACGTATATTACACATTTCTTCTTTTACACTGTGCATACAGATTAATATATTGCTTTGTTCAAAATTTTCCTAGAATATTTGGAGATGATAGTGTCACGTACAACGTCCATCATCTCTTGCATTTAACTTCCAGCGTTAGGGATTTAGGCATTATAAATAATTTTTCTGCATACAGTTTTGAAAACGAATTGCAACACATAAAAAGACGAATAAAAAATAAGTCTTTGCTCTTGCCAATTATGCATGATTGTACACAAATGAATTTATGTGTGTGGCATAATTTTTTGCTATGAATAAAAAAATTGATGAACTTATAAACGTAGACATAAATTTAAAAAAAAATCTATTTTTTAGAAATGTCACAAAAACGAGATTTTGACGAAGAAGATAATTTTTCTGGGAAACTTAAAAGATACAATACTACAATAAGAGAAAGTATATATTCAATACAGTCAATTAATGTCAAATGTAATATTATTATGCTGTTTTTTTTATCTAAATTTATTTACAATTTTTCAGACACTTCCAGCCTCGATATGGAAAGTAGCTTAACAAATTACATTGATAAAAAGTTTGACGAATTTAAAGGTATTTTTATTATTACATTTATTGATTTATCGATAATTTATTTGAAACCACTCCGTTGCAGATTTTCTAACGGAACAAAATTCAGCGATAATGGCAGCAATAGCTGCAGATGCAGCAGCATTGACAAAGAAAATGCTGCAACAAGAAATTGATATTGGAAAGGAAAATGTACAATTTCCAATTAAGAAGAAGAATTAGAACAACTGGAGCATATGGTAAATGATAAAAACTTTAATTCTTATGTATACGATTCAAAAAATTGCAAATTAAAATTTTAATATACAATGATGATGCGGAGGCCACGGAAAACTTCCTTTTAAAAATTTGAAAATATAAACAAAATATTCGCAATTAAGAAAAATAATTAACAATTTTTCATCATATTAATTTTTATATTTTTTCAGAGGCATACGATGGGGAGAATTATATAAAAGCACTCCGCAAGCTCCTTCCAGATCATAAAATACGCGAACAATTAAAAAAACATGAATATATGAATTTGTTTCCGTATTTTTAATTTTATTTTATTTTTTTTAATTTTTGAATTTTAAATATAAAGACATACATAACGTAAAAATTGAATTTTCTTATAATTATTAATTAATTAATTTGTTTTTTAGTTTTGAAAAATTTTTTTTCCTGAATTATTTTAAATGAATTTTTTTTCATATTTTTTAGTTGAAAAATATATAAAATTAAGAATTATTTAATTTTATTGAATAAATGAATTTTAAAATTTAATTTGACTGGATTTTATTTAATTCCGAATACATTGCGTATTCGATTTCGAATGTATTTCATATAACTAATTCAATATCAATTACAGGTAATGCAGATGGGTAATAATCAATTGATTACTGCCTATGGCATGCCAATGCACTATGGTTGAAAATCCCATTTTTCTGGCCAAAATTCGATTTTTCAACTTTCCAGCTTAGGAATTTTGAGTACCTGATTTAAAAGTAAACATACCAAAACCAAAAAATCAACATTTATTACCCTTGTTCACAGGTCATTTTGTGAGGTACAGTTGTTGAAAGTGAGAGTTTGTACCCTTAGTTCCACCTGAGTAGTTGTATTGTGAAAGTGAAAAGTTATTTCAAAGTGATTTAAAGTAATATTTTTTTTATTATTTTGGACGAAGTGAGATATTGTGTATAATATGACAGGTATGTACTTTATATTTATTATTTAGTTGTCAAAAATACAACTTTCTTAATATTTAAAAAAATCACTTGGCATATGCGTGCTATTTTTATCAATTATTTCTTGTACGTCAATTTAAATATAGAGCTACAAAATTTTGTATGCATTTGTATAAAGCGAAATTAACGCTATTTAACCGAATACTTTGATTTAAATATGCTCCAAAAAAAATCAAGTGCGCCCAGCTGCGCCTTCTCTAAATTTCTCTATCTTTTCAGATGTGTATCGATTTATCGATTTTCTTTCTTTTGAGGAAGTGGAAACAGAAGACAGTTTCGAAGAAATAATAGAATTAAATACAGTAATTAATGTAGATTTATTAGATAGTATAGAATTAGAATCTGAATAAATAAAAATAGTTTTTTCAATAAGTTTTTAATAAATTAAAGCAATAAAATTTTACTTTTAAGTTATAAACAATTTTTTACCGATATTTATACTTGAAATTTATGTACTATTACAACATCACAAATACGAATATTTTTGTAAAAATTAATTTCAAGTGACATACTTTTCTTTAAAGTGAATTTTTACGCTTTTTAATACCAATAAAATATTTTAAGACAAAAAAAAAAGTAAATTTTCTATTTTTTTAATTTTGGCCAAAAAATTGGGAATTCCGACCACTGTGCAATGTAAAAGTAATGAATTCTTTTTTCGTTTGGTAATCTAAAGTAGAATCGGTTCGGAATCAATAGAATTTATTCAGAATCAATTTCGAATCAATTCTGTGTTCTACTGGGATGTTTTATCATGAATTTAAATTTATATGAAAATTTTTTAGAAGACCTTTATATATATGTAGTTAGCAATATTCGTACATACCTACATGTACATACCTTTTAAAATTTGAAATTTTCATTTGAAACATGAACCAACGATTAAAATAAAATGAATATATGAGAATTATGTAGAAAAAGTTATTATCATATCCTTTTTGTCTGATGATATACAATGTGTTACAATATTTTTATTTTTACTTGAATTATCTGGTATTTTTGGTATTAAAGTATTTATATCAAAATTCATGAGTGAAAATTTACAAAAGTCTAGATCATAATTTTTAAGTATTTTTATAAAGAGGAATATTATCATTGTGACTATGAATAATTTATTTTTCAGATACTTTTCAGTTTCAACTTTATTTATATATATTATACAATACTATAATATACATATTAGGTATATAAATTTTTTGTACATGTTCTGTGTTTTTATATATTTTAATGCTTTTTTTTTCGTTAAAAGTTAAAAGAAAATATTTATGAAAATAAATAATTAAAATTAGTATTCATATTCACTTTGGGACTATGTTATTTATGTATGTGTGTATAAAAATGCTAACATTTTTTGTTTTGTTCTAGTAAAAATATGAACATATTTGGGCAAGAGATATTAAACTTTAATTAAAAATTAAAAATGTAATAAAATAATAAAAATAAGATTTAATATAAAAAGAAACAGACATTCATAATTTTTAGAATAAAACAAGAAGAGAATAATTATTATTTTCAGGATAAGGAAATACAATGTTATAAAGATGCTTTTTGATGATTTTTTAAGTTGGTAGTTTTGTTTTTCTTTTTTTTTTTGAGTTTAAAATGAAAAACTAAAAATTTGGTAATGCGAAAAAGTCTTTAAAATAAACTGATCTGTATTGTTAGCTACAAAAAATGTTGTTCGTTAGTCAGTCAATAATCTAGATTTCTCCTAAACCTTAGTAGAAAGAACTGTTGAGCTCTCGTTGGGCTCATCACAGGACACAACACGTGCAACCACCATCTGGCGGTCATGAAAGTGGACAGGGATCCAACGTGTGGGGCCTGCCTGGAGGAGGCGGAAACAATAGAGCACCTTCTCTGCTGTTGCCCAGCCTTCTCTAGGATAAGGCTACGTACATGAAGATGAAATTCTGATGTAATGAGAATGGAAGACATCTGTTTTCAACCACTAGACAAAATCCTCTCGTTTATTAGGAAAACGAGAAGATTTTACTAGAGACGGAACGCTGAGTACAATGGACTCTCCTGTCTGAGTGCTCGTGGATGCCTAATCCGCATCCCCCCCACCCACACAAACAACAAACAACAACAGTCAATAATCATTAGCATTTATTATTTAAATTTATTAATAAAAGCTAAAAGAAATTTAAATAACAATATAAATTATTATTTATTATTTTTTTTTATTTATTTATTTTTTTTTTTTGTGTTTTGCTTAAGTATCTGATCCTGAATTATTGATATGTAGATGATTTGTAGTATTTTATTTTATTAAAAATCTATTCAAACTGAGAAATTTATTAACGCATAACATATTTTTCAATTTTTTAAGAGTACACGATACATTTAAAATTAACTTAGAAATACAAATAAATTTACATGTGTTCCATCCCTGATATCAAATTTCGAATTGTTTGTCTTTAAAAACCATGAATAAAAATTCTAACATTACCAAATCTTTTACGTAATTTATAAAACAGCCTACGTTAAAAATTTCTTTATTCAACAACATGGAAAAAAACTCACGACAGCATATTGTTTTTTTTTTTTTTAAATTTTTTAAACTAATTAATTATTTTCAATTAGGTATGTATCACTTAAATATTATAATTACGTTGATAAAAATACCCACACACGTTTAATAAAAACACACGTGTTATATTGAAAAAAAATGTTTACTTTTATATTTATTAATTTTTTTTTTTAAAATGAAATACCTATTCAAATTTGTATCTAAATTTATTGTTTCTGTTTTTTCATATTAATTATGATGATTAATTATATTTTGTGATTTTTTATGTATTTTATTTACGAAGGACATCAAAAATGTAATAATAATAAACAATTTTTTTTCCTTCTTTAAAACGCTATCCCAATTTTTTTTTATATGTATTTATGTATCTACTTATATCATTTTTTGTGATTTTACAATGATTGTGCGTATCTTTAAATTTATTTTCAATCCAATTAGGATTTTATTTCAGATTGACATACAACAGAATAAATCTGAAAGGACGAAAAATAATATAAAATTATAGAAAAAAAAAACTTTTATAAAGCATGTCTTACGTAAATTACGCAAATAAATGTATACATGTACGATATTTATACGTGTTATAAACATTTGTATAGAATACAAGGATATTATTGATTGATATTTAAAAAAATTATTTCCTGTTGCTGTTTTTTTTAATTTAAAAAAAAAAAAAAAATAAATCAAGGAGACACAATTATGGTGTATCTTATTCTGTAATAAAAGATAAAGATTTGTTTTTTTACTTTGCAGAGAGAAATTTAAAAAAAAAATCATTTAAACCAACATAAAAATTGATGTTACTGAAATCATCATTATTTTAATTATTTCCTTTTTTTTCTTTTATTTTTTTTTTTTGCAAGGAATAAAAGTAACTCAGGAAAAATTCGTGATATCATTCTCACAATAATTCACAATCTGTACTCCACTCACTGTTTAGTATTTTCCCTTTTTTTTTTATAATTTTCCCTGTTATTAAAGCACTTTTTTTTTCTCTTACATATATTTTTCTTATTTTCTTTTACTAACTTGCGTCACATAATTTTAATATATTTTTGTTTATATTTTTTATGAACAGAAAACAAGAACAAATTAATAATTCTAGGTTTTCGTATAACAACAAATCGTATAGGTATAAGCTAGTAAGCTATTGATATTGATATGAATGTATCTATGTATATTGTTTATACATATGTATGATATAAAAGATGCTTAAGGGAGAATTTTTTTATTGTTTTTACATCTCTGATGATATATGTATGTATGTATTTTATTTTTGTAATAGAAAATATTCATTCAAATATTATAATATCATTTGAGGTTTAAAAGATTACAAATCCAATAAATTTTCTAACAATAAGTATCAAGGGAAAATCAAGAAAATTTTGTTGTCTATTTTCAAGAAGAAAAATTTAAAAATGACGAAAGTTTTACATTTTAAAAGTAAAATAAGAAATTTTATATAAAAGTCAATAAACCAATAATTGTGTACCATCAGTGAATGTCTATTACTAAAAGATAATACAAATTACATGGATTGACTGTAATTTTGCATATCTGATTAAATTATGTATACATATATACATACATATTATGCATATTACTATTTTACATTCAGAACATAGAAATATTTTCAAGGGATTTTTAAATGACCTTTTAAATACACAAATGTTCTTTAGTAACCGGCACAGCAATGTACTGTGTAATCGATAATATGGTAATTTTATTTTATTTTTTCTCTCCTTTATATATTTAAATGTTTTTTATGTAAGTTTTTATGTACATCAAGGACGAAAGATGGAAGTTGAAAAAAAGAAAGAACAATATTGCAGTCAAGGGTATTGATTACGTCTTTTTACTATATTACTACATATTGATATAGAGCTTTAGAGGGTGTTTATGATAAATCAAGGCAATTAAATTAACAGGGAGACAAGTGCGTGATATGTTTTCTTATGAAAATAATTTTGATAATCATTACAAAGTTTATTCTAAAATTCTCCTTATTCTATTTTCTGAAGAATTGAGCTTTTTGTTGTTTTATGTTATAGCATACCTAACATTAACGTTAATTTCAAGGATCAATTAATTTTTTTTTTTGCTTTGGATTGAGGGCAGAAAAACTAGGAGTTGAAGAAGTGAAAAAAAACTAGATTTATTTGCTAATGTTTACTATTTATTTTGCTGTTTTAAGCATTCCAGTATTCCAAGTACTTTCATCTCTTATAAGATATCTTAAGCTAGTCTTCTGATCTCTATTTGGCACATCCTGTAAAGATTTTTCATCAAATATTCTTATATTAGTTGAATTTTTAATATTTAAACTTAAAGTAGATATTATATTTTTCTATTGTAATTTGTTTTCCCACTTTTTTTCCAATTGTATTTTCTAGAATATTACTTATTGGGCTTAATTTGTTATAATCGTCCTTGAAATATATTTATGTATTTTTATAATGTTAATTACATTATTTCTATGCATGTTATTAAGTTTGTCGAGAAAAAAAGATTTACTTAAAAAATTGATTTAATAGAAATTTTGTAATAGAAAATTAAATAAAAGGAGTCCTTGTTATTATTTGTATATTTAGGAACATGGATTTCAATCATAGTCATGTGTTTTCTATGTGTTTTAATTATAAAAAGAACAAACTTAGTAAATTTTGCTTAAAAATTTGTTAGGACTTAGAAGTAAATGATTTGAGATTTTTCTGCTGTTTTTTACTTTTCAAGTAAAATATTTTTTTCTCTTGTCGATATTCTTGAATTTCATAGGAAAATGTCTGCCAGATGGAAAATATTTAAAAAAAAAAATGAAATAAGTAAGAAAAGAGAGGAGTGTGGAAATGATGAAAATTAATTTTTTCATTGTTCATCTATAAGATGTTTTTCAGATAAATTTTTCTTCAAGTGGTAAGTGTGAACTCTCTTAACTTTTTTCCTATATGTATAATATTTCAACTTATTTTAATTTTTTCACTTCTTTTTTGTTTTTGTAATCTCAAACTTATTATTCTGACATTTAATTAAATCGGAATATGTACCAATCATTCTGTATATCATTTATAATCTTTGATTGATTATTATTATTCATTGTATCGATCGTGTATATGTATATAGCATTTACATCATTGTAAAATTTATATGTGCGTTTTATGGTGCACTCTATTTTAATGAAATGAATCTTTTCAACTAAAAACAAATCAATAATATATGTAGGTATGTACCTATATAATATGTAAGTATATACAATTTTATAGGTATATAGAATGCGAAATATCCTTGATGTTATTAGAGTATCGTGTACAATTCATTTTATTTTCCATGTTTATATTTTATGTTTTATGGTCATTGCTTGATTAGTTTGTCAGTTGCAATTGTTTTTATATTGTTCATTTTTTTCAAATTGAAAAAAAAAGAAAAAAAAAAGGAGAAGTAAAATGGTGAAAAGGATGTTGAAATGATGAGATATCATATACTATAATAATATATATGCTTTTCGAGACATAAAATCATTGAAAATAATTTATTAAATTATTTCATTGATTTCATATAATATACAACAAGGACATTCGCAGTATTTTAGAGAATTTTTAAAAAAAATTATATTTCATTGATTTCATAAATAAAACAAGGATATTCAGTATTTTTCAAAAATCTTTCCAATTACTTCATTGATTTCACAGATGAAACAAGGACATTCATAAATATTATGAAAAAGTATGAAAACTATTACTATAACTCCATCCATCTATAAAATAAATTTCTTTTATATTTCATCGTCCTTTAAAGTAGCCATAACACAGAAATCTTGATTGTATCCTTGTACTTCATTATCGATTAATTTTTCTTTTCCTGTTCTTTTTTTTTTAATAAAATTTTATCCTTGAAAAAGAGTTACTTTTACATTGATATATATGCGTTTCAACATTTATTGTTGAACTTGACTTTTATATATATAACTTATCGATTGTCCTATGTCCAGGGACTTTTTGTTGTAACGAATAACTAGAAATTTAGTTAAAAATAAATGTGTGTAGAAGTAGTATAAAGAATACAAACGTAAAATATATTAAGAAATGATAATTGACTGAGTGAACTGATTTGATAGAATTTTAATTAATATTTTTGTAATATAATATGTAAACCATAAGAGAACCATATGAAGTGGAAAATTATTTAATTAATAAAAAAAGTAAAATGATTTTTTTTCTTTTTACAAGAAAATAAAAATATCTATATATTCATTGATCCTATAAAGAGTTAAAAACATATTTTTCGTAGATTATCGTTGTTGTTTTTTTCTTTCAAGTTAATGAATGTCTGATTATGATGAGTTAATTTACACATAATGTACAAAAAAAAATTTTACTTAAAAAAAATCAATGATATCATGAAGAAGAATTATTTATCTTTTTTTGAAAAAATGAAGGATTTTTGTTGTTATTATTTTATCTACGAATATTAGTATAATATTATTTATATTCTGTGTGAATTTTATATCTTGAACTTGAAATGTATGAAATTTTATTATTGTATAAATGCGGTATAAAGAATGATAATCCTTGACTGGTAAAGCGCATGACATATTTGACAAAAAAGCAACAAGTAAAAGAATTTTTCAAATATTTACAATAAAATAATAATAATTTTGTTGTTGTACTATATGCTGTTTGATTTTTAGTGAGAAGAAAAACAATGAGAAAAAAAATACAGAGGATTTTTCTCCTCTTAAACGATGAATAAAGCTGAATTTGTATCGGAATTTCGAAAAATTTTCTTTTAATTTCTAGAATTTACCATAGAATTTTTCTAAAATTATAAACTGGAAAAAACTTTCAAAATAAATAAAAATACTTATCTTTATAAAAAAATAAAAAATAAAAATACACTACAGATTACTCTTTTTTTAAAAAATATTCTTTCTTTTTTCAAATATTTTTCATTTCAGGTACAAAGATCAAATTAATTGACACAGTAATCGAACAAATCATTATCATATATTTAAATGCAATTAATTGTTGGTATGGGACTGCATAATAATCAATACGATTTATTATTATTTATTCATTCCATTCAACAAATACATTAATCTTGGATATTTTCCGCTTCCGGTTGATAACGTTTAAAATTTCTGTATATCTCACACATTTTTTTTTTTAATGTTTTTTTTTTTCTAACGACTACGAAATAAAGTGGTATAAAAAATCTATGTAATGTACAATAAAATGTTTATTATTATTACTTTTTTTTTTTTTTTCAAATTTTAGATTCAAACTATTTGTATATTTATATTTCTTATCGAGAAACACATTATTCTGAATCAAATGAAAAATGATACATCTAATTCTAATCATTCAAAATTATAAATTTTAAAAGAAAATTCTGCGGTAATGGGTGGCACATTTAAATGTATGTAAGTATGTATATGTATGTAGTAGTAAAATGATAACCCCAACCCAATAATCATGTAACAATTAAAGCGTCTGATTGTCTAAAAAAACGTGTTTTTGACGGTTATATTTATTCTTATGATTTAATGAGGTTGCTGTTTAATTTGGGGTATTGGGGATTATAAAGCTTATTCAGCATATCACTCAAAAATATAACAAGAAAGAAAATTTATTTTTCATACATATTCAGCTGAACTTTTACTTGGTGTCTTGTATCTGTATTCTGCTTTTGTATGTTATACGAGTAGGTTCTCCATGTACTCTCAGTTTTAAAAGGGGAACTGGGGAGCCAGATTATAGGTTTTATTTTAAAAGCTTTCTTACATTACTATACATGAAATTAAATTATATTATTTTTATTTTGAGCTCCACAAAATTATGTAAAAGCACTAACTAATACAACAAACCACCTCAAAAATATATACCTAGGTAATTTTGAAATTTCAACAATTCAATGGAAAATCTATTATTGTTGTGTATCTTGTATCTTGAAATTGAAGAATTCGAATTATAAATTTAGTCTATCTGAGAGAGTGCCGGGATGTAGACGATAAACGGTAAAAGTGACGTGTACGACACATATCTTGTTTTCTTATTTTTAGTTTTTTAAATAAAAGAAAAGTAAATATTTATATACATATAGTACATATATAAAAATAGAAAAAAATAACAATAAACAAAACTACAATAAAAAATAAAAAAATAAATAAAAAAGAGAAATTTTATAACAATAAACTTTTAGTTTTGTTGTCAGGTTTTTTTTTTTTATTCAAGTTTCTGTTTATAATACAATACTTGTTTTTCTTGTGTGTCATACATATATTTTAAAAAAATTATATTTTTGTCAGTTGATGATGAAAATATAATTCTTGTGGTGTCGCACCCACAATATAAGTTAAAGTTTCTTTTTTTTTTTTTTTTCAAATGAGAAAAAAATTAAATTGTTGAGGATAAGGCCAAGGCGTTGAAAACGTAAGAATAAGAATATACAAAATCTTAATAATAATAATACATAATAATAAAACGGTTAATATATACGTACTTATTCTTTATAAAGTTTATAACAAAAATATGTAATAATAATAATAATAAAAAATAACAAACATGGGTGCAGTAATATTTTTATATGTTTAAAAAATTGTTTTCGAAATATTCAAATGCAATACGTTGTCTCATTAAATTATCATATTATTATTACTGTTCTTTTTGTTTTTAAATATTTTTTTATAAACTTTTTAAAAAATGTTTAAAAGTTAAAATATATAAAAAAAAAATCCTACACATATTAATATGTAGGTACGTTTATTATGTGACACACGTTATATTCAATTGTTTTTCATTAAATTGTACACGCAAAGTTTTTTTTTTTATTTAATGTATGCAAATATATCTTTTTTTTTTTCATAAAATTTCCTGTTAAGGAGGAGTTGGTGTTGAAAGAAGAAAAATTAATTAATTAGAAATTATTGGCGAAAATAACGCAAAATTTGAAAGAATAAAGTCGAAAAATTATTTTTTTTTTTGGCACAAATATTTTTAGAAAATCTATGACGTCTTTTAGTGGCACAAAATTAATTGCAAATTTAATGGTTCAAATTGGATTTTTATTTTTTTCTTAAATTTATGTTATATTAATTTTTTATTCTTTCCAATTAAAATAAAAAAAATTCTAGAGAAGGTGTTAATGTGCATCATAAAAATTTTTCATCTTTAAAGTGAAAATCAAAAGCTACACACAATTATTGTTCAGTATATTTTTATAAAGATCGCATCTATAGTAAGTTGTGAAAAATATTATTTTAGTTTTCTGTATGACAAAAAAGAAAATAATTGAGAATAAAAAAAAACCATACACAAACGCATAATTCGCGTCTAACGCAAAAATTATAACATGAATAAAAATTAAATTTAATTAAAATAATTATAAAAGATGAAATTAATTTTTCGTTTTTCTTTTCTCAAGTATTTTTTTGTCAGTTGACAATTTTGGAAGAAATAATAAAAAAAAAAATATGTATCGGAAATAATTAAAAATTTTCATAATACCAAATTGTTGTGTTATATGATGTGGAACAATTTAAAAAAAAAAAAATTTGATTATTTTTAATAAAATTTGAAAATTTATTTAAAATAGAAAATTTGTGTATGTATTTCATTTTGAATGTTAGATATTTATTCACCTTGATAATAAATTACACACGATACCGGATGATCATGTTAAAATGATGATAAAAATGATTATTATATGATGATCAATTGATTTAAATTGTTGATGCTTATAAATTTTTATTATTAAAGATGCTTATTGGTGATGTGTGTCTCAAATGATGATATAATACACATATTAGTCAATAAAATATTTAGTAAAGAATAAAATAAAATTTCAAAATAAACTCTGTGTATCCTGTGTTTTTAAATATGTTGTTGTTTTTTTTCTATTAAAAGATACATCTAATGAAGATTTTTTTTTTAAATCTTTTTTTTTTCTATGTCATATGTTTAAAATGTTAAATCTATTTGAATAAATATTTTTTTTTTCTCGTTTTATTTTTATTTTTTTTATATTAAAGTTGACGTCATTTAATCGTTTACAATTTAATAGTGTTTTTCTAGCTAATTTAGATTTTTTTTCCAAATAAAACATTATTTGAAAAGATATTCATATACGACGTATGGTGTTATGTGTTAATTTGTGTAGAAAAAAATGTATAGAATTTTCCATAGCGAAATATTACAATAAAAAAAAATAAAAAAAAGCTAAAATTATTGTTATATTAAAAATTTTTAATACCAACACATAAATAAAACAAAAGGAATATAAAATTATTATTATCATCATCATTATTAAATTGTGAGATAGTATTTATATGTAGGATCTATTATTATAATAGTTCTACAATTTCTAAAGATATTTTGAAGGTAAGCATCATCATATTAATTTTAAATAAATAACTCTATATATAGTATTTAAATATTAAAATTTATAACAAAGAATAAAATTTCAATTAAATTCTCTATTCAATTTATATCTTATATACTTTGTGTGTGTTTATTTGAAATTTTAATATAAATCTATATATACATACATAAGTACATACTATACTCAGATCAGATTGTATGTATTTCTCATTCATTATTTGATTCTTGAGAAATCCTTTTAAATGGGATTGAAAATTTGATAGTAACGTAAATTGTATTCCCTTTTTTTTAGAAAAAAAAAGTTCGTATAATTTATATCTTCATATTTAGTATTTAGTACACCTGACTGATGTTTTGTGTAAAATTGAAATTTATTTTTTTTTTGTAAAAAGGATATAAATATCTGTTTACAGAAAGTTTTAATGATATTATTTGAGACATATGAAATTTCGAATACAGTAAAAAATACTTTTTATTAGAATTTTTTGGATTTATATACTCATACTACAATATTTCAAAATTATCCTTGATCTTTTGTTTTTTTTTTTGCTTTTTTATTTGTTGTTGAAATATTTTAAGAGTGTGTTTTTTGTGTAGAACATATTAATGTAGTTATATTTCCAAAGATATTTTCATTAGATACTTTTGTACTTTTTGTTAGAATTTGAACTTTAATATGTTTTTTTTTCTTTCTGTGTTTAAATATAATTTTCTGTAATTTTAAAGTTAGGTGTATTTTGTATGATCTGTTTCGAGTTATAGTTTTTTTGCAGAATACTTACTACATATTTTGCTAATTGTAAGTTCAGTAAAATGAAATAAATCTGAAAACGATATAGACTTATGTGAAACATATGTTCTGTAAAACAGTCTACAGAATCGTAATAAGAAACCTGGAAAAGTTGTCTTTTCAACTTTGACCTTTTATCTCCACAGTTTTCCTTCTTTGATTGAAATCATTTTATTTTAAAGGTTTTTTTTTTCATTTGTAAGAAAAAATAGGTGAGTTTTTTTTAAAGATGAAAAAGATAAATAATTATAAAATTATTACAGTTCAAAGCTAATGTAATTAATCATTTATAAACAATAATATCTGCATATACATGTTTTTTTTATTTATTATTTTTTTCTCTAGCACCTACCACATTTATTTTATGTACATATCTATGTTCTTTGTTTTGCACTGTGATTCTATTTTTATTTTCATATGCATATTGTTAAATATATGTAGGTACATATATACAATCTTTTATTAGACGATGGTCATGTATGATTCATGTGAACAATATGTACTTTGTGTGTGTATAAAAAAAAAACGAACTTAATAACATTTGACTGCCATTTAATTAGCGATATTCACAGGTAATTAGATGGTTATTAATATGCTAATATACTTGTATTTTATCCAATTTTTTTTTGTTGGCTTTTTTTCTTTATGAAAAAACCACATTGAAAATGACAAATCGATAAAATATTCATATGTACATATGTGCAATTTTTGCTTATCCTCTCACGAAAATTTATTTACATATTGCATGTTTTACACGTACATATATGTATAGGTATGTACAACATATTTAAATGAACCACATTAGAGTAATTATGCACGCGATATTAAAATTTAAAAATAAATATATATACAATATTTAATCAAAAATATGAGTCTTTGTGTTTTGTTTTGTTTTTTTTTTCTCATTTTCCTGTATGCTCATATAGTTTCCATCACAAGCTAAACTGATGAGAATTATAAAATAGTTTTGAAAATTTTCACAAACAAGAGAACCAAAATAATAGAAAATAAATAACGAGAAAAGATTAGTAAATATTTTGTTAAATTATTTTATCACGTTGAACACATATTTCATTTTTTTTTTTTATAAAATCTGTATTTTTAACTATATATGTATATAAGCATAAAATATTGAATAATTTTCATTTAATAAAATTTAAAATATGAAAACAAAAGTGATCCCTTTATTAAATAGTGTATAATTTATACTCTAAAAAAGTATCTATATATGTAATACAGATATAAAACTGTATATGTATTTCTAGATTAGACGTTTTCAAAAATTATTACCATATAAGTTCTAATTTTTCTTCATAAGGTTATATACGTATTTATGAATAAGATTCTACGTACATACACACAAAATGTACTAGAACATTACTAAAAAAAATTATGAAATATTATTAAGAAAGATTACTTCCTTATTTTCAAGTTTGTTTTGTTGAGGTTTTTATGTTTTATTTTCAAAAATTAAGATTAGACACGGAAAAACCATTACAGTCAATTAAGTAATTTATAATTTTCATAAACATATTTACATATACACTTTATAAATTGATTATCCATGATAATTTGTAAATTTTATATAGATAATAAAAGGAATCTATTTTATACTGTAATTTTTGAATACACGCAATGCTATGAGAAAGATAAACTTAATTTAAATGGAAATTATTTTTTAAACTTAAAACAGTTTATTTTTTTTCTTTTCTGAAAAATAATCAATCTGTCTATCTTATCTCATGAATTCATGATTAAATGGAGAGCAGAAAAAAAAATTAAATATATTTACGTATCTACATGTTTGAATAAAAATGAAAAAGAAATTTTTCATTAAAATCTAAAAATAGAAGATTATACGTTAGAAATTTAATTTTTTCAGTAATATTCAAGATTTTTCATTTTTTTTTCTCTTTTGCAATTTTCATCTACTGTCTTTCTTTCATAATTCACAAAAAAAAAAAAGAAACAAAAAACAAAAGAATATTTGTCTCAAAAGATACAATCTTATAATATAAAATGCTAGTTAATAGATTTATCTTATCTTTTATTCTTCGCTTATTTTCATAAATTTTTCAAAAAACAAGAAAAATTTTTTTTTATCTTATTTATTTTACGTGTTATTTTCCTGTATTTACTCATTTTTTTATGTGCGTTCAAAAGTTTCATCTTATATTCTTTTAAAAAATGATACATAGGAAATAATGTAGATTTGTCAAAGATATATATTATATAACGTATGTATGTATGTATGTATGTATGTGTATACATACATACAATGTCATAAGGCTTATCTTGTCAATGATAAATTGGTGTACAGTTATTTAGGATGTGAATAAGTTGTTGTTGGTTTTTTTTTTTTTTTTTTGATCAAGTAGAGCAGTAGCATAAATATTAAAATAATGCGAAAATTATTAGAAAAAGTGAATAGAAAATGTAAATTAAATAAAATTAATAAAGAAAAAAAAATAAAGGAAAAATAGAAACATGATTATGTATATTTTCATACTTGTGTTGTTGAAATTGAATAAGTATTTAAGGATTTTTTTACTTCGGTAATTATATGCTTAGAAGTAAAAAAAAGAAATAAAATAAGCTTGAACATTAAAAAAACTTTTAAAACAAATACTTTTTATAAATCAAATGCACTGTAAAATGGAAATGTGAAAAATTGATTATAAAGCCTCTGTAACTACGATGATATTTGAGTAAAGAGTTGTTCGAGGACGTTCTGGAAGTTTCTCAGTAACAACTTGTTCTTTAAATTCATACTGTCCGAATATTCCATCATATTTAATCATTTTCACGAAAGGATCCATTCTAGACAGGAAGCCTTCTATTCACTCATCCTAAATCCGAAAACCCCATGTAAATCCGTTCGCGTTTACTACCCTAAAACTCTTCCCAAAATTTCACACTTTAGTCACGAACGTCGCTCTTACCCACAAAGTTATTTAGTCAACGGTTAGTGAGTGGATAAAAAGTATTTAATTAATATTTAATTAATAATTAATAAAAATAAGATTGATTATGAATTTTTAAAAATAAAATTGCTTTTAAAAGACAGAAATTTCTAAAAGTTGGAGAATTAAATGGAAATCAGAGATGAGTACCCCATACATACCACACTTACATCGGAAAACATTTCAGGTTCATTTAACAGTATTCTAAATATAAAACCTTTTTTTTGGCATTATTCCTTGAAAGAGTGTAGTGTTTAAACAAACGCTTTCCATCTCATCAAATACATAACAGGATGCGATATTTTTGACGTCTTGCCAGATATTATTTAATGCCTCTAATCCAACTCGTCATCTTAATTTTTTTTTCGCTTTTATTTTTATCTAACCTTGCGGGTTCCATTCAAGTGATCTCTTAGTAGTCCTGTTTGCTAATTTTCGGAGTGTGTATCCGATCCATTTCCACTTCCTCTTTTGCATTTTACACTTGAACGTTTGCTGGGTGTAAAAGTTATCTCAGCTCCTCTCACTCTATATTTTAAACTATTTTAAAAAAAAGCTTTATTGTGTGTGTGTGTGTGTGTGTGTTTTTTTTTTTTTAAAAATGTCCCTCTACAAAATCAATGGCACAGCACGGTGCACTAACTCACTCTCAAATAAAAAATATTTAAATGAATAATAATTACAAAAAAATAATTGATAAAGCTTTTGAAAGACTTTTAAAACATAAAAACAAAAGTTTGTTCTTGAAAAACAATTCAAATAAAAATCTTTAAATTCTTTTTAATTGAAAACAAATATTGCAAATTACTTTTTCTTGTTTACAAAAGTTTTATAAGTTCATTGTTAACACAAATACATGTGCAAAAAAAAAGAGTTAAAATGTGAAAAAAAAAATATTTAATTTAACTTACAATGCACCCCAACGATAGCGATAGTTACATAAGCCAATATTTAGCTTACATTTACTTACACTTTTTTTCTGTTATTCTTTTAAATCAAACACAGACTACAACAAGTACCTTTTTGAACGCATCGTGAAAGAATACATACATACGTACTTGAAAACAAAGAATTATTAAAAAAAAAAAATACAAATAATTTTTCTTCTAATTGCATGTTTTCTATATGATTGCATGATGAATATAATTTTTTCTATTCTGTATGACTCAATTAATCAATGTATTACAATTATTTTTTATATAAGTACGAACTTGAAAATTTGAATGAATCTATAAGAAATTATCTTCTTACCATGAGGGTATTACATACATAATTATGTACTGTTAACTGTACGAGTATAGAGTATACGTATATGTATTTAAAAGCGCCATTATACAATTTACAGAATAACTCAAGCACTTTTGTTATTATTTGTATTATTTTTCTCAAACAATATGAAAGAATTCAACGCAATGCGAATAAAATCATTAAAATATCGCATTCATTACATAGATTATTGTGGTCAAGACTTTAATATTTAACTTAACATTCCAAGAAATTATCTTGAAAAAAAAAAAAACAAAAAAACAACAAACCTTAACATGAAAGAAACAATACAAAATAAAAATCAAATTGCATGATTACAGAAACATTTAAAAAATTTGTTGTGCGAAGGTATACAGACACAAAATGTGCATTTCTTTTCAAGATACTTAAAATATATAGGGTAGAATATCCAGTAACGAGCCCCCTTAAGGAAAATTTTTGACTTTTTTCTTATACCACGGTTAAAGTATTTGATTCATATATCCAACCAAGAGCAAAATAAACTTTCCGAAGGGTCTAGATTTGCAATTTAACGCAAAAAATATGTTTTTATTTCAATAAAATTATTAAAATTAAGAAAATAACTCAAAATTCGTTAAGACCAGTAACGATCGAGCCATTTATTTTGGAGTGAATTAAAAGGTTTTTTTCTTAAATTTTAATATAAGAAATATTTTTTATTGCTTTTATACATGAGTATATACTATTATGAATATTAAATATGAAAAAATATAGATGTATTTACTATTATGTAACTGATATAACTATTTATTTAATATAAGTTTTCATTTTCTTTATTTTATTCTTTTTTTTTTCCATTTTTCTTTGCTATTTTTTAAATATTTTAAAATATTTTGTTTGGTAGGTACGTGTAATTTTAGAGAATTGAAAAATCCAAATGGGTTGCAAAATAAACCAAAAATTTAAATTATTTTTATTTAAAAATGTTACATTTATATTAAAATTTAAGTAGGTGAGTATGTATTTAAATACAAAACAAATTGAATTATTGTATTTTTCTTTAAGGGCTCGTTACTGGTACTTTAGTTTTTTTGAGCCCCATGCTCGTTACTGAATTTCAAATATAATATTTGAGCCAGTAACGAACTGTGCTAAAAATAAAATAATATAAAAATAAAAATGTTATAAAGTGCTAGAAATTAAATTTTAACTAGTTTAAAATGTAATTTCAAAAAATTTAGCTATTTATCGTTTTTTTTTTTTTAGTAGAATATAAAGGAAATAAATATTCATCTTCTTAACGAAAACGTTAAGAAAAATGCCATTTTTGGTAGCACTTTACATTTATTACAATTATATTTAAAATAAGAATTTGTAATGATAAACCACTTACGCATTGCAAGGATAACATATATTTTTCTAAATATGTATATAGCAATTATTCACCTGTATTTTTATAAAAAATATCTTTTAGTTATAGAATAAAATAAAGCCAACGTCTCGTTACTGGCGAAGAGCTCGTTACTGGGTATTTTCCCCTACATAGTTCGATTTATTCACATATAGTATTCAAATGAAGTTTACAAACATGATACAGTTAATAATAATTTAATCGTTCTTTTTTGATTAAAAGATAAAAAGTAACTGGCGATCTTTTATATTTAATAACTGAGGGGAAGGGTGATACAAGATACAATTTTTTTTTTTTGTATATTTAAATAAAGCATATTTTAAATATAATCAAGTCACGATTAACTTAAAAGTATTAATAAAAAAAAAATCTATAATTTTATTGTAAACATAATAATCAATTGAACTCATTTGAAGGTGCGTTTTACTATATACATAAAATTTTAAATTAAGATAAAAATCGATAAAATATAATATGCTTTTTTAGTGTAAAAAAAACACATTCTTTTTTCTTTCTTTTTCTTATGAAAAAAAATGTAATCATGTGTATAGTATAGTATACATGGAAAAAAAAACGAAAATCAACATTGCTTAAGATATTCTAAGAAAAAACCAAAACAACAAAAAACTTTGTTTACTTTCGGCAATTTTTTCTCATAGATATTTTGTATACATATAAAATCAATATAATATCTTATGATGATTATGATTTGTATCTAAAAAAGAACATTTCTGATGAAATTATAAGATTACATCGATTTGTTTATATTATATTACGGAAGTGTTAGCACATATTCTAGAATTTAGATGGTTAAGATTGTTTTTTCTTTTTTTTTTACGATAGATAGATAGATATTTTACCATATAGATACTCGTATTATGTTACATACATTATAATATATGTTTTTTTTTTGTGTTTGAGTACATAATATTCGATGATATACATATATAGTTGAAAGACCTCTGCTATACATACATATAATATGTAATATATTGAAGTGTTGTTTGGTTACGCGCCTATGTTTACAAAACAAATCATCATCATCATCATCATCATTATCATTACCATTTTGATAATAATATGGGTGATGGTATAGAAAAAAAAATGTTACTGACCGCATGATTTTATCGTTTTAATGTAATATCTGATTCAATTGAGAATTTTTTATTTACTATTTTTTTTTAAATTTTATAAAATGTACATAATATATGTATGTACTATGTATGTATGTACTCATTACGTGTAAACCAGTAAAACAGAACATATACATATACCATTATGTGAACAATATTGTTTTCCGATTAAGTTACTGTACCATATCCCAATGCCACTGAAGAACTGGATAAACCGTTTCGAACATATGATGTGCATTTTACTGGTATAAAAAGTATCTTGATAACATATCGATGGTTTTTTTTTAATATTATATTTTTACTCTTGTATTTCTTTTATTGAATCTTTTTATTTTCTAACTGAACATAATACTCATACGCATATAATAAAAAAGTATATATAAAATCGGAAATGAAAATTGATATTGCATATAGTGTGTGTATATACACATAATATTACATATGTATATGATTTAGTCAGGAAGTTTAATCTTTTTACCTAGATATGTTTTTGTTTTGTTTTGTTTTTCATATATGTGATACGATATACAGATTATGCTGTTTAACTAAATATGGATTTTTATATAACCGTTACAAAAATACATATATGTATGTACACTTATATGTTCAATTAAGGAAGTCAAAAATGATCAACATTAAACCTTTCATGGTTCTTATATCATTTTTAAGAAATGTTTATTTCATAATGAATTAATACATAAAATAGTTGAAGAAAAAAAAACAAATAAACAAACATCCAAGATATATATATATACGTAGATATCTATATACAGAAAAAAAAATAAACATTAACTGTTAGCAATTTAATAGTTGATTTTCTTGAATATCAAACAAGAATTTTACTCAGTAAATATTTCGAGAAAGTACACTCATCTATGAAAAAATAAATAAATAACAAAAAAAACGTCAAACATACAATATTGAATGAAATTTTTTAGATATAAGATAGAAAAAGTTTACCGTTTAATAAAAATTATTATGTATTATTTGTCTATTTATCGTGATTACCCATTTGCTGACAATTCATTTTAAAATTTCATACGTTTTAAATAAAGATATCTACTGAAGAAAAGAAAAAAAAAGAAGTAAAGATTTATTCTATTGTGTCTAAAATAAATACATACATACATAATTTAAATTTATCTTTTTAATTTTACTTGTCCACCAAAACTGACTTTTCATTAAACCACGCTGGTTGCATGTTTATGAACAATTAATTATAAAAGTGGTCCCGGTTTGAAATAATTTTTTTTTTTTTGTAAAATTTAATTTTAATTAAAAAAATAGGTAATTTTCTTCTTTTTTTTTTGTTTTTGGTGATGAAAATAATGATAATTTTCATTTAAGAAAATTACGAAAAAGGTGACGAATATAATGCATGAGTAAATATGTATACGTAATATTTATTTATGGAAATAAAATTCTATATACACGCAATGGTGTTTTGGGTTAGAAAAATAATTAAGATTATAACTTATTGAAGTAGGTACCTATTATTCATTATTGTTTAAAATTTTTGTGTCTGGAGAATTTTTTAAAAGCTTTTTAATTTTTTCATAAAATTGTAATTTTAAAAATTTTCGTATGTGGTAAGCTGGATCAGCAACGGTTTAGTCTATTTTAATAGGGTTTAATAGGGTTTATCTTTCAAGTACGTATCTTTTTTACAAGTCATAATGTGAAATTAATGTGTCATTTTTCTAAAGAAACAAAAATTATTTTCGATCAAGGATTTTAAATTTTAATTAATTCGAATTACCATTTTAGGTAGCAAAATGATAATATATGCCATAGATAATAATTTATGAATTAAAATTTTTTCTTCTGAAGGATCCAAATTTTCTCTAATCAATTTATTCTTTATTGAAATAATTTAATTTTTCTTAAATTTTTCCCATTTAATTTAATCATTATTTAATTACATACTTCCTTTATATGAAAATTATTCATTACTTATTAATTATTCTGTAATCTTTTTTTTTTTTTCTATATTAAAATTCAAATTTAGTGAATTTTTGTAAGTCCTTTTTGATCCTTTTTTAATTCATTGCATATACATGGATACAAAATCATTATGTAAATATTCACACATATTTATGATTAAGTGATATTTATGAC
Organism: Bombylius major; assembly: GCA_932526495.1. Lineage (NCBI taxonomy): Eukaryota > Metazoa > Arthropoda > Insecta > Diptera > Bombyliidae > Bombylius > Bombylius major. The sequence continues at coordinate 22,069,164 of OW052042.1, read as the reverse complement.
ACATAATATATCAAATCTGAAAGTTTTATCTTTTGAACTTTTTTTCTTTTCATAATATACATATACGAGTAGGTATCACTACAATCTGTGTTTGGATGTTTTTTCACATTTTATTTAATATTCAACTGAGAAACTTACATACGAGTACATAATAATATTTTATGTGTCTGATTTTGTATGTTTTACAAAAAAATAAAAAAAAAATAACAAGAACAAATACATACCTATATGTAAATTGAAATCTCAGAAGCCTTTTTTTTTAAAAATCTGTTGCCTTTTTGGTGATGCTGTTGTGTAGTATAACATTCAGTTTTATTATACATATATTATATTTTCACATATTATGTATACATACAATATTGATATGACATTGTGTTATTTTGTGTTTCCTGTATGGCAGAAAAAAAAAGGATACAGGAAATTAATTTTTTTCAAGTTTTTTAATTTTGTTTTATCTTTTTTCTTTGAAACTCTGACAGGTACTTTGTTTTATTATTATATATATCTACATACGTAGTTCTACTTATAGATATGATGTATATATATGTATGTTTGTACTTATACATACTTATAAAGAAACTGTACTTAGATGAGAAAAAGTATGTCAGATAGTTTAGTAAATAAAAGCATAGAAAATGTAATGATAAAAGTTTTATACATTAGTGTAAGGACAATATTATTACAAGAAAAATCTGTATCTGAGATATCTAAAAAGTAAAATATTAAAATAGATAGTCTTTTCTCAATACAAGAATGCTATTTCTTATGTTGTGTGATTCTTTTCTCTGTTAAATTTAAATTGAACCGCAATTACTTCTTATGTAATATGTAAATGTAATTGTGTTATCTGTCTTATTTTTATATTATTATTTTTACAATATTCTTTAAGAAAGTTTTAGAAGTTCAATTGAAGCTAGTAGAACAGTGTTTTATAGATTTAACAATTAACGATAATGTATAGTATACGATGTGGAAAAAACAGAATGTATTTGGTCAATTCTCTGGTAACGCAGAAGACATTTTTTCTAAAGAATTTTATTAAAAAATTGTTGGATAATAGAAGTGTAGATACTTGATACTTTTACATACATTACAATTTTTATTCGTATGACAGGGCTTGGTACTAATATTCCTTGTAGTTTTTGTGGGCTTAGCTTATGGTCTCGAAGCAAAGCCACCAAACTAATTAGTGCCGAGCACTTATACCCAACTCAAAGTGAATTGGTACTCATTCAAAGCTGAGTGAACTCAGGCGGACTCGAACTCGAGAATGCTCCATCATCAGAAGCCAACACTTTACCGGCTTCGTTCACTGCCCGCCTTTTAAGAATTGTCACTTTTATAGTTTTGTTGTAACACATGTCCTTTAAAAAAGTATTCAATAGAAAACTCATTAAATTGATCTATCACAATAAGCAATAAAAATTTATGATGACATTCCAGGTAACGCAGAAGACAAAAGAAGGTAACGCAAAAGACATTGTAGTGTAATTTAAAAAAAATTAAAATTTACATATACTGTATTTGTAATAATATACTAAAAATCAATGCCGATATCAAGTCAGCTGTCTAAAAAAACAAAGAATTTTTTTATATTTAGCTATTTTTTATATTTTCAACACTTTTCCTGAAGAAAGTGAAAATTTTGGTTTCATTTTTCAGAGAATTGACCATTTGTATAATAGTTTTTCCATGGTATTCTGAATTAAATCTCTACATTCTGCGTTCGTTTTCCATCGTCTTCATTGAGTTATCTTAGTATGCTGCTGTCTGAGTATTTCCAAGATATAAGGTATAACTTCTTTGAGAATTTACCTTAAAACAAAATCCTCATTTTTTTCATTATACTTGAATAAAATTTTTTCCATTTTTTCAATCCTAATTATACTTAACATGATTGATTTGGCTTAATTTGTCACAATACCATGACAGAAAATATGCTGATTTTATTTTCTGAAAAAAACAATATGTGTATTTTTTTTTATACTTTTATATAAAATAAGTACTAATACAGTATTAATAGTTATAATAATACGACATAGACATTGAACCCAATAATTACTTACATCCATCACCATTATAATGTTATAGTCAAGATGAGGAACATGGATAGGACAAGATAAGTAGGCACTTCAATATTCATTAGTTTCAAAACATTTTTTTTTCCATGTATCTCAGTACCATATACTTGAAACTTACTTATGTACCTACATACATACAAACAAAAATGTATTTTTTATATAAGTGTATATTACATAATCTCTATAGAAACTATCACATATACATACATATAATGTGATATTGCATAATACATCTATATAACAATTTGATTGTGCGATAATAAATAGAGTACTTGAAAATTTTTGCAAAGTTTAGCTTTTTTTTTTCCTGAAAAATAAAAAAAAAACTTTTTGTTTTTATTTTGAAATTTTTTTTTACATAAATTTTGAATGGCGCTTGTTAGTACATTGCCTTTTGGCATCGTGTATATAACATAAATTCATATTATATAAATTCTTGTCTAGAGAAATAAATTAAAAAATAAAATTTAAAAAAATTATATGAAAAAAAAAATTCATATACAAGATAGAAGATATTTTTTTTTCCTGCTGCATTTAATTTTTTGGCACTTTTATATTTTATCTGGCTTGTATTGTTTCTACTTTCCTTTTTTTTTTCTGATTTTTAATTAAATTATTGTTGTGTTTTTTTCTTCTTCTTTAAAGTATCTACTACCAATCCATTGATAATTTTATTGAAAAAACTTATGTGGGTGAATTTTTTTTTTTTTTTTTTGTTTTTTTTTTTTTTTTTGTAAAGATGAGACATAAAAAATGTATTTAAATGCAATATTTTATTAGGAGAAAAATGTAGGTCTCGAAAATGAGAGAAAAACAATAAAAAAAAAGAAAAATAAAATATTTACATAAAAAATTTTGTGAATTATGGAGAAAAGTTTTGTAAATTTGGTTTTTTTTCTTTCGACAAATAAGGAAAGAATTAATATACTTACTACGATACAATGACAAACCTTTACTTGTAAAAGATTATGCTTTTGTTTTTAAATTTAAAATTTTGTAACATAAAAATATATTGAGTATGAGAGAAATTGTGTAGGAGAGGATTTATATATCTTCCATATGAATTCTGTTTTTATTTTTTATTCACTTAATATTTTTTATCGTTTTTTTTTTGTTTAGGTAGAAAGTAAAAAAAAAGTATGCATTATATTTCTCTCGTGTTTTTATAATATTAAGCCGCATGTAGCGAATTTATTATGTAACTTTGACGATCAAACTTTTATTATTATTTTTTTATTTATACATTTTTTTTGGTATTTTTGGGTAAAACAAAAAATAATAAGCAAAAAATAGGTGTTTAGAATGTGTACTACTCGTACATGATAATATGTAATGTACATATGTATATCGTTGTACATGAGAAAATTTCTTTTCGTACATACGCTGAATATTCCACGTGTAACTGTTTATTTATAAAAATAGAAAATAATATTCATACATACATATTTACATACATATTATTATTATTAAATTTTGGTAAGTTCTTGAACTTTTCTATACAAAAATTACTTGTGCATGAAATTCTTAAGATACTCGTATATATAAGTATGTACGTACATATATGTATTATATATATATGTTGTATTTTTGATGTAATATGTCTATTAAAAGTGATAAATACTTCAACGCTTAATCAATCATCAGACCAAAGTGTTATGTTATATAATATACATATATTTATCATCATATCCCTTATCCTTTTTATAGTTTATCTTTACTCTAATAGATTGATAAGTATTTGGGTTGTTTTAAAATTTCAATCGAATTTAGAATTTGAAAATGAGTAATCCGAAAAACAATAAATAAAATTAATTTTAAAGTTTTTAAATATCAAATAACGTTTTTTTTTTTGTTGTTTTACGAAGAATCTCTTTGATGTTTTTTCTATATTTAATTCAACACATAAACTTTTTTTCCCAATACCTAGGTATTTTATAAAATAATAATAGCAGTTTTTCTCAGACTATTACTTTCGAAGGCAATAAAATAAGAAAAAGAAAAAAAAACAACACATTTTTCCTTTAACTCAGAAAATTTTATATGATATTCTAATAATATTATAAAGGTATCCTCTATTGTTTTTCATAACTGTAGAAACGTTCTAGCTGGATTTTATAAAAGATACTGAATTACGAACCTATACACTAGTATTAGGTACGTATCGACATCTTTTTTTTTTTTTTTTTTTTATCGATTTTACGGATATATTAATTAATTTTTTTTTGGTTTATCCTTTTTATGAAAATGAAAATAATACTTTATAAATATTATGTATCATAATATGTATATACATACTATACATACCTACATATGGTTATAAAAAAATAAAACAAAATAAGGATTCTGTATAAAAGTTTTACATATTGGAAAATTTATTTTTACAGCATCAGTAAAATGATATTATGCTACTACTTTGTATACGTGTATTAATTTTCAATTTTGTTATTGTTTTTTCTTATATACATATTTCCATCAATGAGTTTGAGTTAAGGAATTTTAATATTTATATACTTATTTGAAAAACAAGATTAAAATACAAAAAAAAACGTATTTAAAACACAAATTTATTTAGAAAAAAAATTCAAAAAGGAATAAAGAGGGTCAGTAAAGAAGTAAAAAAAAACACAATTTAAACAAAAAAAGAAAAAGTTTTTGACAGTTTTTGTTAACTATTTGGATTTGGAAAAACTGAACAAAACAAAAACCGTTCTAATTGACAAGCAATCCTTTTTTTTTTTTTATATTTTTAAAACCTTTTTCAAAAAAATCCTTTTTACATCTATATTTTAGAATATTTAATTTTTGTTGTTGTTGAAAAAAAGTACATATTTCGACGTAATTAAAAAAAAACTTTACACAAAAAAAAAGTGGTGGAAAATATTATTTGGGAAAAGGATTAATGTTATCGATTTTTTTTTGATAATAATAACAAAAGAATTTTAATAACATAACAAGTTTTTAATCAATTAATATTAGAAGGGAGAAAAAAAATTTTCAAATCATAAATGAAATGATGAAGAAAATGATGAATTGTTTAGTTGTGCAAATGATGGACAAATATATGAACGTAGCACCATGAGTATATTATTAGTATCAAGATTGTACTCGAACGTTTATCATAAACAATCAAAAAAAATCTTTTCGGTAGTAAATTGAAGAAAAGAAAAAAAAAGAAGAAATTTCTGATTAAAGAAATAAAAATCTTTTTTTTTTTTAGTCATGGTTTAATTATGAAATTCTTTCATATTACAATCAATTCATGATAAGATATATTACCTAGTTAGTAAACATAATGGTCCTCTTAGTTTAACCAGGTCATTAGTATCGCTTCATTACATGAATATGTACCATATATTATGTATGTATATCTTTATCTTTTTTTTATTCGTTTTCTTTTGTATTAATAGCCGACAATATTTTTAAGATGGCATATTTTGTTATCGTTCGTATTGTACATCAGAAAATACGACACATAAGATGTCTATTTAATGCTAAAGAAGGTACATTACCAAACCAAATAAAGTAAAAGATATTCACAATTAGTCAGGGTCGGTTTAAAGGGAAGAGATTTTATAATATTAAAAGCTTCAATAGCATCATTACCTCTTCAATTTTGTGGTCGATAATGTATAGTAAAAACTTATTGAAAATCGATTATATGTATATGTAACATAAAAGCTTACAATATTTACAAGAATTCTTTTGTAATTTATGAAAGAGTGGAAAAAAGGTACATAATAGTAGCACAAAATATCCATTGTGTATGTATGTATATGCTTACATTTAAAGATCTGTTGATAATAATGTAAAATATATACAACAACAAAAAAATAAAAAATTTTGAATTGTATAAATTGTATATACAAACAAGTATGTAGTTAGCTAAACTGGTTGGTTATTTAATCCATAACTGGAAATGATGACGCCGATTATATTATAATGATGAGGATGCTATATGACGATAACTCCCACTATATACATACTACACAATAAAGATGCATACCAAAGATGGAAATGATGATGATGATCATCATCATTATCATTATAATCATGGATGGCTCCAAACATCTTGACTTTATGATGACTATGGCGTTAAGATGGCATTACATCAAGTACCTATATAGTATATTATATAGTATGTATTAGGTGATGGTATTGATGATGATTATGATGATGATGATGATGTTTTTGATTTTAGTTGTGTACAATTTTTGTTATATTATAAAAGTGTGTGCAAAAGCAAAAGATTGAACAAATTTACTTTAATCAAGATGACATGAAATTTGTTAGAATACATAATGGCATTAAAACTTGAAAAGAAAAAAACAACAATGAAGATACAAAGGCAAAAATAATGTTTGAAATGAAAAAAAAAATATGTATGTTTTATTTTTCTTGGAACTAAGTATAAAATGAGAAAGAAAAAATAAGTAATAGCATGAAAACATGTATGTAATTGAAATTATGTTTTGCTATGAATTTAAAAACAAAACAAAAAATGTACATATGTATTTGTTTTTTCGATGAAAAATTTTAAAGTTAGAAAGAATGTCTTTTTGTATAGGATTGTTACAGTTTAAAAGGTGTCAATTGTGTGTTTAAAAAAATATCAAACATAATTCAAATATGTATTCAAAGCACGTAGGATTTTTATTATGTTTTTTGAAATGCTGATGCTTCAAGGTGGTCCATTTTTTTTTTCTTTGAATGAAAAGATGTGATGGAATTGTATTTCATGTTAATTTGAAGAAATTTTCATGATATATGAATGATGATAGAGAATATTAGCCAAAAATAGTCTAAAATAAATTTGAAATTTGAATTAGAGGAAAAAAATATTATTTCAGTAAATTTAAAATGACATTGACGCGCTTACTGAGTGTTGTAGCGTGTTTACATAAAGCGTTATCTGCAAGAAAAATTTAAGAATTTATTATTGTCAAACAAAAATAAATTATTAAAAAGTTTATCTGAGTACCTATATGTTCAGAAAATAACTTATTTTGAAAATATAATCGAAATTTGAATAATTTTTATCGAAAACACACGAAAAATTTTTCACATAAAATTGTGGTAAAAATTCCATTGCATAAAAAAAATTATATAAAATCTTTTTTTTTTATGTGTCGAAAATATGGCTCATTATTATTATTATTATTCATATTTTTCATTATTAAAAACAAGAATAAAAAAATTGCATGAAATGGAATAAGTGTTAGAAAAATGATATATCTACATATGTACATAGAATACCTACACAGCTACACCAATGATAATGATGATGAACAGATCTTTTTTATTTATTTATTTTTTTTTCATCAATTTGGAGCATAATTTGTGATATTTATGCGAATGATAATTGTGTACATGCGAAAAAACATGAATACATTAGAAAAAAAAATAGTGACAAAAAGGAAGAAAAAATAACCACAAAATAAGTAAAAAATTAATGTCGTAATAGTCTATAACTTATTTAAAAGGAAATAAAAAAATAATGAAAAAAAAAAATTGTATACATATTTATAAATTCTTTTATTTAGTACCATTATTGTATAATAAAAACATTGAACGACTTTCATCATCATCATTCAGAAACAGAAAAAATTATACTTTATAATATATGTACATATGTATGTATATTATTTTAATTTTAAATGAAAGTGGATCGTGTCCTTATTTTTTCTTTTTCTCCAGTACTATTTCTTAGTAAAATTTATTCTTTTTAAACTCAATTTTGGTTTTTTTTTCTTTTGGTCTTTGTTTTGCTGTTGCTATCTCTAAAACATATTAGATCCAGACAAAGTACAACAAATAAATGAATACTGACAGGTTGGCGTGTAAAAATTATATTTTTTTACTTATTTGAATTAATATAAGTATAAAAAATACAAAACAAAAAATGAGATAAATACAAAAAGTGTTTTAAATTAAACATAATACTGCATAATTTTTTTTCTTCTTTTAATTTGTATATCTATTATACTGTCACTATATACTGGGAATCCGAAGAAAGAAAAAAAAAACCAAGATGTTCTTAAGAATTTTTTTTTTCAGCTTGTCATCATATACTTATTTATTTATTTTTAGAAATTTAAATTATTTATAATGTATACAGTAGCACTGAATTAAAAAAAAACACACATAGAATTAACATTATTTATAAAGTATATATGTATTTCAAATTTTTTCCTGAAAAAAAAAACAAATTTTTTTTCCAAATGGAATGGACTTAATGTTGCATGCATTTGATCTCAAATATTTACATTTGTACATCTTGCAAAATGATAACATACACCTTAAATAAAATAGAAAAATATATACAAAAAAAAACAGATGACATATAAAATAAACAAATACACTTATAGCACAATTTACAATCATATGTGATATGTTTGCATTTATTATGAACAACAAACCAGGTGAAAATACACATCATAAAATATTAATTTATAAAATAAACGCCTATAAATTGCAATCAAGATTATCACTATACATATGTGAAATGCAACACAAGGCTTTTAATATTTTATGTACATAAAAGTACTTTGGATTACAAAAAATAACAAGCAAAAACCAATTACTATTTTTTATCTTTCTTTTTTTAAAATGTATCTTGTAAATGAATCTCGTATTCCAAAAAAAAGGGAAAAGCAATCAAATTTTGTATCTAGAGTAGATAAACAAATGTAGAATTATTTTAAATACTAAAGTTGTGAATAAAATCTGTACAATGCAAAAATCAAGGTATTTTAATATTAATTTTTAATACTATCTAAAACAAAAAAAAAATTAAAAAAAATCCACATACATATTACGAGTAATCTGTATTTTATCTTTTATACTTGCACTTTCAATTATTTTTGTTATTGTTGGAAGAACTCTGTGTACCATACTTTTACACCACATGAAGTAAGTAGTTTAATGGTAAAATTATTTCCATTAAATATTTAAAATTCTTAAAATAATTGCTAAAGTGATACATAAATTGCAAACATTCTAAATACAAATACATACACACATATCATGAATGATTTTAAAAATATTTTATGATGATGAGAATGAAAGAACTAACTAATGATACCAATGATATTATATAGAGAGCATATAATATACAATATACATTATTGATATGTATGTAGAATGTATAATATATATGTATATGTACAATATATATTTACATCATGAAAAAGTCAACAAACTCTGTTCTAATGTGTTATAAGATCACATTATTTGAATTGTAAGTAAGAATATGTGTAGAAAAAACATAACAAAAATAAAAATAAAAAAAAAAACAAAGTGAAAAGTCTGGAAAATTTAAGAATTTAAAACATCGTTCTATTTAACTTGTTTTCATTTAAAATTCAAATTGAAATACTTAAACAAAAAGAAGAGAAAAAAAATGATTTTAAACGAAAAATAAAATGAATTTTATATGTATTAACTGTCATTGGAATAATTTTTCCTTTTAATGGAGAGAATTTTCTTTAAACAAAAGAATTTGTAACAAATGTCACCAATTTAGTGAATTGTTTTGAAAATGATAATTGGAAAATTTGTGTAAAAAGTTCTGGTTTTTTTTCTTTCCTTTTTTTAATTTTCAAGTTAATGGTTAAGTGTGGAAAAATTTCAATTTAAAAATTTATTGACAGAAAAAATATTAAAGTTTTTTTTTTTAAATTGTGCACAGGGTGTTTATTATGAGATGGGGAATGTTTTGTTTTTTTGAAAAAGTCAAAAAAAAGTTATTAATTTATTGATTGAAAGAAATTAATTCAAGTGAATGTTCAAACCCCGTGTTTAGTATTTCAGAGGGATGGGAAGTTTCGAATTTTAAATTTACCTACGATTTTTATCATCTTCAATCTTCACAATACTCACGATGATGAGTGGTTTTCATGATCGACTATTACTATACTATTATACTAAAATAAATTGTTAGAATTTTCAAAAAAAAAAAAAATTGATTACTTGGGAGCATTTTTCACAACCAATTTTGCAGTTACCTTTCGAGGATTTAAAATTGACTTCTTAAGACTATTTTTATTTTTCTGTTATACATGCAATGGACAATGGTGTATTTTACACGATGCGACAATTGTCGTACAATACTCTCTGGAGCACGAACTTGTCGAGGAGAAGAGTGAAGAATATTGGGGGGTAGCGTGTGTCGGATGGGCTAGAAAATTTCATCAAACATTTAAACATTTCTCTTTCGTACTTTTCGCTTTTTCTTTTCATTACAATCTTAAAATGACAACAAATAAAGAAGAAATGACAATTTGTTCCACAACAATTGTTTTATCGTGTGAACATAAGAGAACAACCTCAAAGAGCGGGTTTATACGGTCACTTTTTTCAATGGCATTGTCGCCCATTCCGCTTTGTTAAATTACGAAAAAGTCGTACGTACGTTTACACAGTCACTTTTTTACCAAAGCTCAAATTCTCTTCATTCTCTTCTATACCGATTTCTTGTTAGGTAAGATGAAACGACAATATATGTTGTGTATGTTTCATCTCCATATATAAAGATAGATATGAGCTGTGTCACTACAAATATAAAATGAAAAGGAGATGCGATAATATAAAAAAAAATTCAAAATTACGAATATAGCACAAAAGGGAACCGGCGTGCTCGAAGAAAAAGTTCGATTATCCCGTGAGTGACTTCCCACCACATACTTGTTACTTCTTTCCTATTTAACAAAGCGGAATGGGCGTCAATGCCATTGAAAAAAGTGACCGTATAAACCCGCTCAAAACAAAATACAAAAATTCATCAAACTATTGTCGTATCGTGTAAAATACGCCGATGTTTTAAAGTGTAATGCAGACCACTAAATTCATAGAGTAGGTAGAGTACGAGTTTTTATATACATATGACAGAGGGCTGAAACTCATATTTGTGTAGTTGGTTTTTTGTAGTTACTTATGGTCAGTATGCAGAGCTATCAAACAACATATTTCAGTAAAATGAACTTAACGAATTTGGATAACATTTAAACTATACTTGAAATGAAACATCCTGTACGATCAATCGCATTCCCATAAGTAAAATTTATTTTAATATTGACTTTTTCCATTATAACTTTTTTTTTTCTTCAAGAAATGTTCTTCTGCTCGTAAAATGACACTTTTTTTTCTGTTTGAGAAAAGTGATATGAACATATGTTTGAAAGAAACCACAATATGTGGGTGAATTGTGGTTATGTTTTTTTTTTTTTTGTTTAATATATTTAATTTTTCAATAAAGTGAAAAATTCAATATAATGTAGTGTGCTAGCGGCATTCTTTCTATTAGTTATTGCAGCACTAAATTTTCTCATAACATTAAGTTCTCTTAAATATTGAATTTAAAATCTTATACTGCTTTTAATAAAATATTTTTCTACACACAAACATATGTATTGAAAATATAAATATGTATATATGTGGATGATAATGTTAAAAATTGACTAGATGTAGAAAACTTTAAACTAAAAAAAAATTTACTAGATCCATTTAAGTTCTTATGTATCGAATAGTTCAATTTACTTAAATTGAATTCATGCTTCAAATTGAACACAAGAAAAAAAACACATTTTTTTATATTTGTTTTCTGTTGTAGTTTTTTTTTTTTTTTTTTTTTTTTTTTTCGAAGAACCGTTCATCAATCTAGATATCTAATATGTACATGTATGTTGAAAGAAAATTGTGAATAATGTGAATTATTATTATGTGCATATAGATAAACTTTATTTTCATATTGTATTCAACTTTTTGATAAATTTTTATGCAATGTGAAAAAAGTTTATCATTTCTTCTGATTTAGTTATCAAATATGTATATGGAAGATTAATTTTTTGATTTTGAGGAAAATCTTTCTACAAAAAAAATTTGAATAATTGGATGCTTTTTTTTAGATTTTGTTTCACTTGAGCTATGCTTTTTTATAAAAATTCTGGATGCTTTTTTTTTTGGATTTTGTTTTACTTGAGCTATGCTTTTTTATGAAAATTCTTTTTTTCTTCTTTTTTAAATCTTTACTTTACTAAAAAAACATTGTAAAAAACATATATTTTTTTCTTTTTTTTCGCAATAAAAAAGATATTCTTGAATGAAAATAAACTTTTTCAAATATCTTCATAAATTGTGAATTTAAATTACGAAAAAAATGTGTGTTTTTTTATATAAAGTTCTATTTAACATGATTTTTTGTAAAAAAGTTGTTAATCCTTAAGAGTAAAATTTTCTTTGAAAATAAAAAATAATACATACGGGTATAATATGTATATATCTTTATTTTGTGTCAATGGAATACATGGAAAACCAATTTAAAAACAACTTTTTTTTTTTGATAAATAATAATTAAGAGTATAAAACTTTATTTATTTTTTAATTCTTGTTTTATTTTTTATATCATATAATTTGTACAACTTTCAATTTAATTATATAATAAATAGCTCCCATTGGGCCATTGATAAACAAACAAAAAAAGAGATTCATAAATTTCCTGAAATAAAATTTATTGATAATAATGTATTGACGACAGTAATTTCTGATTTAAAAATATGATCAATGTTTCAAATGACCTTTGAAGGTTTTTAGATCAATGTTATTTATGTATTTTGATTTGAACAGAAATAAATATAAATATTTAAAAGAAAAGAAAAAAAAAAACAGGTAGGTAGATAAATATAGGTAAGAGGGAGGAAATTGTAAACCTACTTTTAAATTTAAAATGTGTACAATACACAAGTTGATTGGAATTCGTAATAAAATTTTTCATAAATATGCAAACAAGTTTTTTTTTGTTTTTGTTTTTACAAAATAACATTGAAAAATATCTACATAATAATTTATAAAATTTGAAATATGTATGTATACATATATGAATGTAAATTTGTGTGTGTACATTTATAAAAACCAACATAGTTAAAACAACAGTAAATATAACTAAGATTAATTTAAATGAAGATCAACTTTACGCATAATTAATATTAAAGAATTTCATTCATCGTTATTTTTCTATAGATTTACATTTTGCAGGGTGTTTTCGCAAAATGGCAGTAAGTAAATTAAAATTTGCATAAAGGCAAAAAAAGATGAATTTTTAAATGTACTCGTATGTTGTAGGATAAAGAAAAGAAAAATGTTGGAAGAAATATCGCAGCAAATAATATTTTTTACATCTTTTCAATTTTTCACAAAAAGTGAAAAATATCACTTAATTCCAAAGGTTGTAGCTTCTGAACCAATGCAGATAGAGTCATACCGTGAGAAACTAATTTGTAGAGAAAGAATTGTGCTTATTATTTATTGTAAAAAAAAGTGTAATAACAATGAGCTTTTTCGAGAAATCACCCGTTTTTTCTAAAAATTTAGGTAAAAATTTGCAAATAAATTGATCGCTAATAACTTCTGGGGTAAGGCGGATGAAGAGATGGTACTTATATTAGTTCAAAAAGCAAATAGTTCCCTTTTGTCAAATATACGTATCATTGCTACACAATAAGCGAAAACATTTCGTTAAAAAATCATAATTTTGCAATTTTTTTATTATTTAAATATGATTTTAAAAAAATTCAAAGTCATCTATTCTCAAATAACCTTAATTAATTCACGAGAAAACGTCCTCTGTTTTCAATTATACATATTTGTTACTTTCACACTATAAAACTTTTTGTGTTTTTGGAATATTTTACAATTAATGAGGTAAAATTGGCCGATTATCTTTGAAAACTGTTGAAAATTTTGCATTTCATACATATGTGTACATAGCATATGTAATGTGTGTCACACTTTTCAATTTGTTGAAATTTTATGAATTTTTAATAAATATTTTATAAAATAGATCAATAATCACAGCATTTAATAAAATTCATTTTTATATGGAGTAAGGGAAATACGAACTTCAAATACACATAAAAATATGATTACCTACACATATCATTTTGTGTGTATAAAATATATATACATATTTTATTAAAATTGAAAATAGATACAAGTTTTTATAACAGTGATGATGGTTAATTTGAAATGTGGGCATTGACGTTGATAAATAATTCTATAAAAAAAAACATGAAATGGGCACATACAAAATTAATCTTTACATGAGTATATGACAGTGTACGTTATGTTTTGCAATATATGTACATGAATGTATCTATTTATGTATAATTTGTAATATATGTATGTACAATCTATATATATTTTATTTTTAATACCACAGAAATAATACCGTTAGTATAACGTACATACAAGTATAAAGTTGCCATTATTGAAGGTGTCACATTACAATATTATTCATTCCGCCCTCATCATCCTCATTTTCGTATCTATTATAAGATTCAAACGTTATTTAGAGTTGTATTCTTAGGTTTTAGGTCTGTAAAAGTAAAAAAAAAAAAAATAAAATAAAACAGATTAAATGTAAAACCGGAAACCACAAGATTGCAATAAACGCAATACGCAAAAATATAGAGACACAAGTCTATACTACAATTTAATGTACTAAAACTATTAAAAGTATCAAATGTAGACATACTACAGTTAAATCCAGGTATATACTATCTATAGAATAGAATCTGTGTACACTGTACAGTACATACATATGTATATGTATAAAACAGGTATCATATGGGCTTAAACTCAATATGTGGTCATACGTAAATTGATACGAAATACCATTGCTACTGTGTTGTTGTTGTTGTTGAAATCATTATTATTTTTTTTATAAAACATTGTGAACTCAATTTTCTCTTTACAATATATTAACTTCAAATTAAATTAAAAGAAAATTCAAATTTAAAAGAAGAAAACAGTTTTATACATATTTAACTTTTAAATTCAAATTTTTTTATCAAATTATTTTTATGTTTTTGTTTTTTTTTTTTCGTTTTAAATTTAAAAATTTCAATTCAAATGTAGGTGACAATCCATCAAACGTACATACATATATGTATGTAATTAGTCAATTAAATGCAATGCCATAGATAAAATGCAATTAGATAATATCTTTAATAGAAGCAAAAAGCAGGTTTCCTGTTGCAGTAGCTTGTTTCAGGCTACTATAGTATATTATATGTATATATACGAATAAATACCATATTTGTTAAGTAGCATGACCTCGACAACCATAATTGTAGATGTTGCACTCTGTTAGTGCATTCAGTAAATTATTCATTTGATTAAACGTTTTCTAAATTTTTAATTATCATATAATATTTTGTTTTTGTTTTTTAAAGTTGCATTCACAATTTAGGTAGTATAATATATTTATATACGAGTATGTATGTATGTATAAGAAAATATTATGTGGTCAAGAGAGAAGGTGTTGTTGGGTGGTGGATTTTTTATATGAAAATTTAAATAATCGTACATAGGAGTATTTATTTTTTTTATGTTGACAATTTTTTGTATTTGTAAAGTAATTAAATACAGTAACACTGCAATTGTATAAAACTGTGAACGATCGATTGGTGTAAAAACGTGATGAGACTATAATTTAAAAAAAAATTTTTGTTATTATTGAATATTCAAATGAAATTCTTCTTATTTGTTATATTATGATGATAAGAGTCCCTATTTCATCCTATATATGTACATATTTTATTTTATCTATCATACGTACGTATTTTTTTTTTTCAATAAATTTATGTCTATTGCATGAAAAATTATAAATTATGTGTGGATGCATTTATAATGTATTTAAATTTAAAATAAGTTGACAAGTTATTACGTTTTATTGAAAATTTCATCATGATTGATAACATGTTTAAAACATTAAATTTAGAATACATAATGAAGTTTATTTCGCTGTGATGTAGCGTAAAAAATGTTAAAATCAACTGTGCATACATGTACACTAGTATGCGTATATGCAATATGCATGCATATACATATATTGTACATATGTATACATATATAGATTACACCATACAGGCAGACAGGATGCAATTATACATGTATGTACATTTATTTATTATATACATATACATGTATGGACGTAAACGTAATTTTTGTTGTGCTGTTTATTACAAGAAAATGAGGGATGGATTTTGCTGAATTAAATTTATTATTTTCTTTTTATAAAAGAAAGTATGCATAATGTACATACAACATATAAAATATGATGTGTTTTTTTTATTTATTATTGTTGCTCATGATAATATATATAATAATATATAGAAATACGTGATGAAAATTACAACATATGCGTGCTTTTGATAAAATGATTTCTAATTAAATTTATTTATTTTTCTGTAACGTACGAGGGGAGGTCAAGAATTTTTGCGAAGTCATATACTTTTGTGGGAATTCCTTGAATCTTTTTTTTTCTTAGATAGATCAAACTCTCAAAGGTATAAGAATAAAGTTGCAGGTCAATACGTTAATTAGTAATTTTTTGACAGTAATTTAAATAAAATGACCTCATAGTGAAAGTGAAAATGAATAAAATTGAATATCGTACCGTCATAAAGTTTTTCACTAAACAAGAAAAAATACCGGCTGATATCCACAGGAAAATGTTGGAAGTACACGGTAATCTTACACCGTCCTTTGCTATCATTTAAAGATGGTCTAGATTATTTAAACATGGGCATGGCAGAGAATCATTAGAAAATGGTCCTCATACAGGACGTCCAATTAAGGTAACGGGTCCGGGCGTTGGTGAAAAAGTTGAAAAATTTGTACTGGAGGATGCTCGTTTAAAAAAGAGAAAACTTGCAGGAAGGGTGGGGGTATCTGAAACGACAGTGCTTAATATCCTCCACAATCACAAAAGTGTCCGCAAGATGGGTCTTAAAACTTCTGTTGCTACACGATAACGCACCAGCACACAGTTCATCAATAGCGAAAAGCGCTATAGAGAAATGTGACTTCACAGAAATTGATCATCCGCCCTACAGTCCAGACCTCGCTTCTAGCGATTATTATCTATTTTCAAAACTGAAGAAGGAGCTGGAAGAGAAGGAAGTGGAAAGCACTGATGCAGAAGAATTGAAGGAGGCCATAAATGACTATTTGAAGCTAAGGATAAAACTTTTTTTAGAGGTCTATAATGTTAGTAATAAAAACGAATATATTGAAAAATAAAAATAAAAGTTGTCATTTATCTTTAAAAAAGTATACCATTTCGCAAAACTTTTTGACCTCCCCTCGTAAAACATTTGTTTTTCGACCGTAATCATATAATTTTCAAATAAAAACATTAAAAATTAAGGGAAAATTATTAGTTTTCAGTTTAAGATTCAGAAAAAACTATTTTTTTTTGTTTGTTTTCGAAATGAAAGATTTCCAGAATATGTTATCTTTCACTTTTTCATTATGTAAAAAAATTAATCCTTTAAAACATTCAATGTTTTTAGAAAATCAAAATGAAAAAAATTTCCTAAAATAATAAAAATATTTTCCATAACAGTATATTAATGATATAAGACAACTACTTACAACTTTGTTATGCAACATTCAACAATTTTCATATTATGTATTTTCTTATTTTCATTTTCTTCATTTTGTTTTTCTATTTGTGTGTTTTTTTTCTACATTTATGTTATTTATTATTATTTATTATTATTATTATTTTTTTTTTTTTGTAAATGAATACTTAACTTCACGAATCGTATAACAATATAAAGTAGCATAGAAGAAAAAAAAATCATGGTTACTTTCCCATTACTCATTTAATAACCATAATCTTACATAATAACTGTTAAGATCTTGTTTTATCGAGACAGAAAAACAATAAAGGCGAATCTGATCTTAAACAAGAAAACAAGAAATAAGAAAAAAAACAAAAAATGAAAAAGATAAATATGAGAAGAAAAAAAAAAAAGCTAAAAGAAAAAGAAAAGTATTCAAGAAACAATTTCAATTTAACGATCATGTAATTTCAATTCAATATGGCACAGCAGTTCCAGCAGCTACCAAGGTAAAATTATAGTAGCTTTTTTTCTTATCATCATCGTAATGAAAGTTAGTATGTATATATTATATATGTATGTATAAATTTGAGCTGCTGTCTTTATGTTACTTTTAGCGTTACCAGTTCAGCACTTCATGTGATTTGGTGCGTAAATTTTGGAAAAACACAATATTTAGTACTTTTTTTCTTCAAATTCAAAATTTTTGTTGATTATATTGTTTCTCTGTTTTGAATCTACTGATTTTTATTTAAAACGGAACAGAAGTAGTAGAAGCAGTAGAAAAGTATCTTTGCTAAAATTTTGTGCATCTTAATGCATTTTAACCTTAATTTAGCATTTTTTTTTTCAAAATTGGTATTGGCATCACTGTTTAGTTGATGATTACCATAATTTATCACCCGACCCTCTTATGGCTTTTACATTTTACTACTTTGTATTTTTAACCATAACACCAGTAACAATGTATAACAAATCTTAAATAAGAGCGAAAGGTGATGCTTGGAATCTAGATCACTTTTGAAATTTAACCATGCAACAAAGGTAACAACAATCATTGTTATTATTATTATTATTTTTTTTTTCTTCTTTTCATCATTATTAGACTGCTACTAAATCAAAAGAAATCACACAGGTATGAAAATACTGCAGTATAAAAGATTGATATACAAACATACATACTACATAATTATGTATATTTATCTATATAAAAAACTGCATCTCAATTGGTATTATATTTTCGTTATCTTGTTTTATGTTATGAAATAACGACAATATCTGGTGTTAAACAACTGGTAAAATCACATCACATTATTGTATTGGGAATATAAAATTTTCCTTCACATCACTTGAAAGCTTGAAAAAACATAAGAGAAAAGAAAAAAAAAATTATAATAAAAATTGTAATATAAAAGACGCAACACCATTCTTTTAAGATGCATAATTTCATGTCGTTTTCTTGTCGCAATTATTTTTATTATTATTTTTCAACCTTCAGAAATTTGTCACGTTTATGCTTTTGTTGTTAACTGAAAAGAAAAAAAAAAAATAGTAACAAATAAAAATGAAATTTGTTATATCATCTCTCTAAGAGTTTTTGTTTTGTTTGTGTAAATTTTATGGAATAATTGATACACAAAAGTAAAAAAGATATTGAAAGATTGTATCTATTTTATAACTGACTAAAATGATGGTCATAGTTTTCACTTTTTGTTTCGTTTCTCAGAAAGAAAACAAAAAACAATTGCAGTTTTTTTTATTTATAAGTATCTTTAGAAGATAAAAAGATATATAGTTTTTTATTCAATAAAAATGTATCTTTTATGTATATTCGAATAAAAATACATTGTTAAAATAATAATTACCCACTATATGGTCACTTTTTGACGATATAATAATCATTGAAATGGACAGAAAAATCTTTCATGAATATATGTACATACATACATGTATAATTTTTAGTTTCAAATACAATTTTTTGTTTTCTTCAAAGATTGATAAAGTGACAACATAACGATGAGAATTAATCCCATTCCAGTATTTTTTTTTTGTGTTATGTTTTATATAATCAAGTCTTCTAAATTTGGAAAAAAAAATATAAAAATTTTAGTCCATTTACCAATTTTATTGTCAATTTATGGTAAATTTATTACTTTATAAGACCAATAATATGTTATACATAATACAATATGGAGTATTTTTTTTTTTTTTTCAAATGATGACAGAATATAAATTTATTTGGTCAATGACATTATAAAAACGAAAAATTGAATTGAAATGTGCAGAGAAAAAGTATCTATGTACATAATATATCTATTATCTATTATTTATTATCTATTATAAATATCTATTATATTTTAACTGATTTCGAAGAAAAAATTGCGTATATAATATTCGGAGTACATATGTATTATTTTTCTTCTATTCAAAAAAGGCAGTTGAATTTTTAAACCTCATTGAAAAAATAAATTTTTAAATTAAATTAAATCAACAGTGGGAAAGAATTAGTAAATTTAAAAAAAAATACTTTGTCTTATACATAACGTATGTATTTTATTGTGATTTTTAGATTACGAATTTTTTCTACAATACAAATTAAATTGCGAAATTTGAACACATAATTATTCTTTTGTTTCTCGTGATACCTTTCATTTTAGGTTGTTTTCTTCGTTACTTGTTTTTTTAAACTCTCATTTCAAAATTTTGGGTAAAAATGTGAATAATATCAAAAATCAAATAAATCTTTAATGTCATTTTAATTAAACATACTTACATACCTACATAGTGTTATTGATAGATACACCTACACGTACACATACATGTGTGTAAGACGTAAGATAATGTCTTTAAATATACTTATGTATTAATTTGCAAATCTTATATCCTGTAATGAAGTAGGGAAATGTGATAAACATCAAGATTCCAAGTCAAGAACATACTTGAGAATATTTCTAATGGCTTCTGTAAAGCTTTTCTATGGGCAACGAGACATTTTAAAGAAATTTTTACAGAATTTTCGAAAATTCATGTTAAAAAAATAAAATTTTGTTTTTCTGTTTATTTTTTTTTTTAACTTTACAAGAAGAAAATTTAATTATTTCTCTTAGTGAAAAAAATTTTCGAATTCAAGGTCAAATTCTACATAATTCAAGCACATTCAAGACAACGATTAATTGATAAGGAAAAAAAAAAGAAAGAAAATTTTTGTTTTTATTTTATTTTTATTTTTTATGTTTTCGTAGAAATGACCTTGTTCTATCATTGAAAGTAGTCAAAGATACTTAAAACATTTTACACACTTAAAAATATTGATTTTATCTGAAATTTACTTCCTAAGGGCAAAATATATAATTATGTATGTATACGTATATATGAAGTAAGTATGTATATATAAAACAGTTATAAAGTATAGCTATGGAAAATAGTCAGTAATAGTATTTTTAGTTCTTAAGTATGTAGTAGAAAGAGTAGCAGTTAGAGACAAAAAAAATAATCGAGGACCCTTTAAAAAATAATAATTAACGCCCAAAAGCTTTTGATATGCTTAAAATCTAAAAATTAGTGCTAACTATTAAGATATCAATTACTTATTTTCTAGAAAGAACCGTAATAAAAAATATTGTATATAGCTGAAATAAGTGGATTGTATGTAGGTATTTAATATTACGTAAACGCAGATTTATTTTCATTTTTGGGTGTGGGTGTATATTTAGTTAATGACTTTGACTTATATACCATACATATTGTGTTTTTTATTATTATTACTTTTTTTTTTTTTTTTTTTTTTTTGTAAGATGTGGGAGGGTCTGTTTGTATATAATTATCAATATTACTTTGTTTTTGTTTTACTTCTAGACAAAAAACCGTAATTTTAGTTAAATTTAAGTTTTATCTGATTCAAATTTTATATCACTTTAAGTATCTACAATAAACGAAAAAATTTGTCCAAAAAATGTGAATTTAAGTGTTAGATTTGATATATTAATTAAAAAGCAATTTATAAACAAAAATTGTTTACCAGATACAAAAGGAAAAAATTACAGATTCTGTAACAAAAAAATAAAATTAAATCAAAAATAATGTTTATTTTTTTATTTCATTTTAATGATGGCAATGAAATGTTCTCTGTAATTTGTTTTTTCTGCTTTTTTCTTACTTTTTTTTTCATTATGCAATGCAATGGCATTGTTCAAAAAGAATAATAATTGTTTTTCAACTGTCATTTTCTTTTATGTTTTATTCAACTCTCTTGAAAAAGTATTAAAAAAAACGGTAAATATTGATTTAAAGGACTAGACATTATGTTTTTTTCTCTCCTTTATTTTATTTGATTTTTTCTTGAAGTTTTTTTTTTGTTTTGTTATTTATTTTATTTTAAACACTCAAAAAGGATATAAAAGTTTTTAAAAATACAAAAGCTGTGTAAAATTTTTTATTTTTGTTTTTAATTTTCTTAGTTTTTAATGTCAGGATTTTTACTAAAAGTTTTGTTTAAAAATTTATAAAGATTCAAGGACAAAGCATAAAAATGTTTTTAAAGCGGACAAATATTATCCTCTTTTTCGTTTTTCACCAGATGTTGAAGAAAAAAGAAAAATTTAATTTTCTGGTTTGTATATAAGCAAAAACTTTATAAAAATACCCGATGTTTTTTTCTTTTCTTTTCATTTTTTAATTTGTAAAGAAAAATATTTGTGAAATTTTATATTTCATGTTTTGTAATTTTTGTTTTTATATTTATTTTTTATCGAATTTTTTTATTTGTTTTTCATCGATTTTTTTTGTTTTTTTTTGAAATGGATTACGTAATAAATGAAAATGGAAATAATTAAGAGTTTTTCTTATTGAAAATATTTTTGTTTTTTTTTGTTATTTTGTTTTTAAAGAAAGAAATTAAATTGTATGGGGGAAAATTCAAGGACATTTGTTAATTATGCTTAAATCCTCTAACAGGTAACTACATATATATATACGAGTACCCATATTAATAATTCTCTTCTGTTGAAACTTTTATAAAAATAATTTTTGACACATCCAGGATGGATAAATACACCCACTACTTAGGACGTAAAGCTCTGACGTTTATTTTCGTTTTGGGATGATATTTGTTTTTTTTTTTTAAAGATCTATTCAAACAAGATTTTTCATAATAATCTTTTTAGATAACCTAAAGGATCAAGAACAATTATGTGAATATGTATCTGACTATACTATACTATACATAACTATGAAATGATAAGAATACAGACTTTATTTGTTCTTACACACCTTTTTTCAACACTGAATGTTAGATAGTTGAAGTTATTGTTATTATCGTTTCTTTTGTTTATTTAACTAATAGAATCTTAAGGTCGTATCTATCGTTGTGACTTTGATAACACTAATAATTTACAGATAATTGCCTATGTATATGTATATAATATTTTTTTTTTGAATGTTTTTTGTATTTCTATTTTGATTGTAAAACATCGATAAATTTCGTTCAAATGACGCCTTTTTAAAATCATGAATTAAAAATAATATTGAACAAAACATCGTTTATTTTTACTATATAATTTACATGCATACATACAACTAACGTAACATATTGATTACATTGTTCTCACCTTTGCACTTAAGTATATAGTATCTAATAACAAGTAAAGTACCTGAATAATATAGTATCTATTGGTTAGTTTTTTTTTTACTGTTTTAATATCATATCATCATCATACCTTTATTAGAATTTCTCTTGGGAAAACTAAGAATTTTATCTGATAAAAAATATTCTAGAACATAAAAAGTTTCAATATCAGGTATCCGTATATAACTGATGGTTATTCTATCTTATGTAATTTATGTTAAAGATATTGCTGCTGTATTTTACCTTTTATATACGTGACGGACTAGAGTTTTTTTACTTATAAAAGATAAGAATAAAAGTTAAATTTATATTTGAAAATAGAAAAGAAAAAAAATATACCTAGTTTCTATAGAAATTTTAAATATTTTACAAGAAAGTTTTACATATTTCTTCTTCATTTTTTATTATTTTTTTAAATCAGTAACAATAGTATATTGTGTGTAAAATGTATTTTTGGTATAACTAGCTACCAATTGAAATTGTGTCACGTTTTAAATAATAAGCATACATTTTTGGCTGAATTTCTTTTTTTTTTTTTGCTTTTGTTTTTGATTCAAATGAGAATCTTATGATGAAGATAACAAAGCCAAAAAAAAGAAGATATATTTTTTGTCACACATGCTGTATATTTGATTTTAAAGATTATAAATTTGTTCTTTGTTTTTGTCTCTTTGTTATAAATTAAACCTGAAAAAGGACAGGTTTATATTATACTATTTTAACACTTACACATGTGCATTATGGTATGTAGGTATTTTATTTTTTATTTTTATTAATACATAAATCTAAAAGATACGTGTCCAAGTTTTTTCTTTTTTTTTTATAAGTACATACTCATAAAATATTTAATATGAGAGTATAAAAAAAAATATTGTTTTCTTTTTAAAATTTAATGTGACATGAATTTATAATTAGCTTATAAATAATAATAATAATCAGTAAGAAAATATTACGTACACATTTTTTTTACTCATACAAATAAACAAGTTAAATATAAAAAAGGAAACAGAAAAAATAATTGAAAAAAACAAAGTGTTTTTTTTTGTGTTTTTATTGTTACTTTTATACTTTCGAACAAAGTACAAACATAGGTTATTAGTTTTTTGATATACCACACGCTCTGTCGCAACAAATACATAATGTACATATAATAATTGGCTTGTACTACTCATACACACAAACAAAAATTATAATCGACAGTTTTATATTGATCTAGGTTTAAATGATTTTAATTGAATATAAAAAAATAACATTTATAAATAGCGATGGTAAAAATCGGTAATTTTTTTATTCATTTTTGTTTTATTGACTTTAAAAAAAAGAAGTAACAATTAAAGTAATTTTTAATGTCTGGAATTTTATTTTAGTACAAAAAAGTATATACATACATAGGTACATACTTGTAGATATACGTACATTAGACTGTCTCTTATTTGATCTACGAAAAATTGTTTTTTTGGAAACTCGCATCCTACCCCTTAATTTTTTTACTTATTACAAAATAATTAAAATCCTAAAATTTCAAAACTTTTGGAAGTTATTTACCCGTGCCGACAAAGGGTTATTTTTACTTAAGAAAATGTACTGAAAATATACATAAGTTCGTATGTTAGCACGTTTTCGTCAAAAATCAGATTTCAAATTTGTTAACTGGGGCAAAAGTTGTAGGGTTAAAATGCATAAAATCGTCATTTTCCGAAAAATTAACGTTTTTTCCCTTCTACTGCGACCCCTCTTATTTTTGCATTTCACTTCAAATTAATCGCCAACTTAAATGTTTCTGAAAAAAGTTAACTAGGGCAAAAAGTATAGGGTAAAGTGCACAAAATCGTCATTTTTCGAAAAAAAATTATAGTGAAATCGGTACGGGTAAATGATGTTAAATTTACCTGTTTTTTTTTTTTTGGTATTTCTACTTTAAATTGAAAAACGAAAAAAATTTGGGGGTAATTACACTGAGAATCTGAAAGTTGAAAAATAAGGGACACTCTAACGTACATATACATATGTACACATTTATTAAATTATTCTTGGATATAATTGAACAAAAAAGAGCATATAAATGATGTACGTGAAAAGAAACATAAAATCATGGATAATAATAATGGAACAATATAATTAAACTTGTACAAAAGGTACATACATACATACTTATATTTATACATGCATTTTATAATACTCTTTGATGTGTAATTAACTTGATATTACATTCAATTTTCATTTGTTTATTAGGTTATTATTTAAAAAAAAAAAGGAAAATTAAAAATTTAATTAAGTAGTTGTTTTTTTTTGTAAATGTTGTTTAATTTCTGAAAAAAAATTGAAAGTGATTAAATTTTATTGATTTTCAGATTTTTTACACTCAAAGTTTTTCAATAAAAAATTATATAGTATGAAAAAAAAAATTTTAAATAATGACAAAATAATATTTAAAACAAAATGTGTTACTAAATTTTGTAATTATTTTTATTTTTTTATTTCATTGATTTAATTGTTTTCAAATAAATATACTGATTTATTTAAAATGTAAAATTGTGCTTAAATGTTTAGTAATGCTTAATAAAAGAAATTTATGTTTAGTACAAGTCACATCAATAAATACATGAAACATTCTATACCTTACGAAACAGTTTTTTTTTCTCTGTTGGTGAATTTTATGGTTCGAAATTCACGGTAAACTATAAGTATGTGTATGTTGAAAAGTATTGAATGTCAGGAGCACCAAATTATCTCGGTCGGTGGAGACTAACAACTGCTACTCTCATAATGATCCACGGCCACAAATATGTAATAATAAAAGCCCGTTCACATCTTTGTGTTCTTTTATCTGCAGCTTTTAATTTGAAAAAGTATCAACGTTGAGGTCTAGAGTTCTATAATAACAGGGTTAAAAAAGGATCTAAAAAATATGTACTTTTTTAAAATTTCAAGTTCCTATTTTCAATCGAACATACTATTTGAAAAGAACGGGAAGAAATATTAAGGGGATTCACTCTTTGGTGCAAATAGGTATTGCATCGTTGCATTCGGTGTATCGTAGCACGAATTTACAACGATACATCAACAATTTGCAACGATACAACAAAAATTCGTGCTACGATACACCGAATGCAACGATGAAATACCTATTTGCACCAAAGAGTGAATCCCCTTATTGTATTTGTTTTTAAATGTATACAAGAATTGAATTTAGTAATCTTGTTTTGTTGTCCTGAATGTCTTGTTGCAAAAATCTTTTGCTTTTGAGAGGAAGAATATTGTAGAGAACGACGTAGGAAATAGTTGGTTGGTTTACGTGGCGGTTCTCGAATTACTTCCAAAAACACAAATAGCATTAAGAGTGCCGTTTTGATACCACACACCTATCAGTTTAGTTGTCGAGGCAGAGGGTTGTAAAACCCTCTTCTGTCATACATGCATACATAGATACAGTTTTAAAGTGGAATTCGAACCACTAAATTCGTTGGTAGAGAACGAGTTTTATTCGTATAACAGGGCTGGTACTAATACATACTTCTTATAGTTGGTTTGTGGACTGGCCTATGGTCTGTGAGCAGAGCCACCAAACTACTTTAGTACCGAGTACTTATACCCAACTAAAGTGAATTATTGGTACACTCATTCAAAGCTGAGTGAACTTAGGTGAACTCGATCAAGAGACCTTCAGCATTAAAACTTTAGACTCTACCACTTCGGCCACTGCCCGCCCTGTCGTGGGAAATACTGGATAGATATTTTGAATAAATCAAATCAAACAAAAATGTCTGTCTACGAAACGTACAAGTACCGACTCGAGTTTTCAAAAAAAAAAAAAAAAAAAAAAAAAAAACACATTTCCTTTTTTGTTCAATTTTCAATTAAAAACATTTTTCGTTTATTTAAAATCAATAAAAATTTCTAATTTTACATTATGTTTGATTTTCAATTTAACAAAATTTTCATTTGTAAAAGTTATTTTCATTTTCTATATCTTGAAAACACAGAATACCTGTACAAAATTTCTAATCATTTATTTAAGCTAGCTAATTATTTTCATTTGATCCTTACATAATCGTAAGATTAATTCAATTTTATGTACATATACCTGAAAACAGTTCGAATAAATCATACATGAAAACATTTTTTTGTAAATGAAATGAATTTTTCCTAATTCAGCAGATAAAGTGAAGCCCATCAATATATTTATGTATGTACATACATTGTACATAGAGAAATAATGATAGTACGTAATATAAGAAACGAAATTATACAATTGTAACAACTGGTAAAACTGTGTCAGTTTGAAATTAAATATGTAGGGCACGTGGAAGATAGAAAATTTCTGTTTGTATTTACTACCTACAAATATAAATAAAAATGTACAGAAAAAAAAACACACGTACCAATAACCATGGTAAATTTAATACGGATACCATATTGCTTAATTGAAAACTCTGTCAAATTAAGGCGTCATTAATCTTTTTCCGGATGGAGGGTGTATGTATACACGAGAAAAAAGTACTATCATACTATGACATTTATCGGTAATAAAGCATATATAAAGTAAAAATACCCTACCTGATTCTGATTTAGATTTTTTTTTTTCATTCTGAAGCTTAATTGTTGTTTTTGCCATAAACTATATGTTTTTGGTCTGATGATCCTGTTGGTCTTTTTATATCATGCCCACAAACACACCTACACGCCAACAATATGTTTTGTTACATTCGTAGATATGTATATACCTATAATCTGAGAAATTCAACACACATTTGGACCAAAAGTAATGTAATGATAGAGGTTAAGGAAGTTTAAGGAAAATTAATTTTCAATTTCCTTTTCCTTATTTTCTTTGTACACAATTAATTCTTTTAGTGAAAACACGTACATATAATTTTTTTTTCTTCTTTAATATCTCACGTTTCTTTTATTTCCGTTTTGAGTGTGTAGTTTTCCATTTTCAGTGATTTTTATGTAATGCGATGTAATAAAATTTAACACATTTTGATTTTATGTTTCCATTTTGAAATACAGTTTAATAAAAAAGGATGTCTCATACCCTACAACGTTTTCTTTAATGCAAAAAAAAAAGTGTATTAATGGAGTAATAAAAACAGTGAGATCCACGTTAAATTGTAATTTTATAAAAAAAATAATATGTTTTTAAGCTTTAAGAAAGTTCAAAGCTCATATTATAGTTTTTTTTATTACGTTTTTTAAGGATTAGCCTTATAAATTCAATTTTATATGGGATAATGGTTGATTTCATTTTTTCGTTTGTATTTATTTCTTTGTTGATTGTTGAAAATTATGAAAAAAAAAAGAACGATTTTCGGGGAAAAATGAAATCAAATGAAAAAAAAACATTGTTAAAATATTATATTAGTCCTTAAGGATGAAAATTATGTATGTACAATCTACTTAGCACAGTGAGGTAAATTTTATTAGAAAGAATTTTATAGAACCTTGTCTAAAGAGATAATATTTTCGGCGTAAAACTGTTAATGAAGTATTTAATTGCGATATACAGAAAAAAAATTAAAGGTCAAAAGAAAAAAAAAAAGATTATTTTTTGTTCAATTAGACCTTTTTTTCTTCAAAAAGGATACAATTTTCAATTATCTGAAATTTATTTGTTTGTATGCCTTAAAACTCATAAAAGTTTAATTCACCTTAACTACATTAAATTTCGCTCGAAGAATTTCAAACAATTCTGCTATATATCCTTTAAAATTGTTTAACGTACTTAAATCTTTCCTAAAAAAAAAAAAAAAAAAGTGATACAGACAATTCACCTTTAAATTATAAAAGTAAAAGTTTAAAAGTAAACATAGAACCCATTTCATAAAATAAATCTTTGACCCATATTTTCCTTTCAGTTAAAGAAGTATAAGGATTATTGCTAATGGATTTCAAATTTATTTATTTTTCTTATTTTTTATATTTTTCCACCTAATACTTTCTTAAAATGTTTTTTATGTGTGAGGTAAAATAAAAAAATAAAATCATATTACATTTTATGATATCAAAATATATCGAATCAATTCCTTTTATGAATGTGGAAAGAAAAAAAAATATATACATACGTGTACATAAATGAAAAGAAATATAGGAAAAAAGTATAAAAAATCTTATATTTATATGAGATTTATGTGGGAGTTTTTGAAGCATTGTTATTTAGAATTTTGATTTTTTTAGTCGTTTCCAAGTGAGTAAATAAGTTTAATTTTTATTCAAAATATTTTTTTAAATCATAGTATTTTGTAAAAAAAGATTTTCAATTGTTGATTTTTGATAATACATGATTTGAATTTTGTGAACAAAATATTTTTTATTTATTCTACGACGTTTCTGACAAAAGAATATAATTCATATAATTTTTATTTGGATTTTTTTTATATGTATTATTCTTTTGAAAATGTTTGCAACTGTCGATGTGGAAGTTATTCATGCTTCGCATTTTGCAAAAGTTTGACTATACGCTTGATTTTTAAATCACGAGAGTGTTATAGTAAATTTATAAAAATGCATCTCACTTGTACTTCTTGATTATAAGCCTTTTAAATGTGGTGGATTTTCTGGTAACGTAGAAGACATTTTTATTAGGAATTTTTGTTAAAAATTTTTTAGATAATAAAATTATAGAGACTTGATACTTCTATACATTTATTACAGTTTACATTCACTTTTAAAAACTGTACAGCACATTACTATTTTTTTGACCTTATGATTTGAATTTATCTGAAAAAGGGCTGTAATGCAGAAGACTCGTACACAAGTACACAACCTTATTAACACATTCTTAATACTTCCTTTAAGAATTTTGTGAATTTTTGAGTACATATATTTAAGAATTGTCACTTTTATAGTTTTATTGTAACACATGTCCTTTGAAAAAGTAACCAATAGAAAACCCACATAATTGATCTTTTACAATAAGCAATGAAAATTTATGAAAACATTCCAGGTAACGCAGGAGACCATATGAAGTAGTTAAAATAAAAAATTAAAATGTATATTGTATTTGTAATAATATATGCCGATAAAACACAGAATTTTTTTACATTTAGTTATTCTTTTCAAAACTTTCACTGAAGAAAGTGAAGATTTTGGTTTCATTATACGCCGTCCAGACGAGACTTTTTTATGGCAAGACTTATGTCCGGACATTGTTTATGTCTTGCAATTTTTTTTCATGTCTGGGCATTTCATGTCTTGACATTTCAAATAAGTGAATATAAAGTTTAAAATTTTGTGAAATTTTGTCGAAATAACTTTGTAAATTTAAAAATAATTTAAATTTATTAAAACACTCCACATTTACAAATTTTTCTCTCGATGAAAATCTGATAAATCGACACATTTGTACAAAAAATCTGAAACCGCCATTTTTTTTTTTCATGTCAGGCAGACATCGTAGCAAAGAAATAAGTCTTGACATCGATGTCTTGCCATCTATGTCTACAAGGACATACGCGGTCTATACGGGACATATTCGATGTCAAGACGTAAGTCTTGACATAAAAAAGTTTTGTCTGGACTGCGTTTTATACAGAAAATCTACCATGAATTTGGGTTCAGGAACAAACCACTTATCTCACACTTTATAACAGTGCAAGAGGTTAATAAAAAATGTTTCTAAAACAGAAAAAAAAAATGTTTTGTTTTCTGATCAAAAATACTAAGAAACATAAATAAAACAGAATAGTTACTAATAAAAACAAATTGAAAAAATTTTTCCATTTGAAATAACAAGAAAATTTGATGAAATTTATATATTTTTTTTTGCAAGAAAATAAATTTTTATTATTTGGGACAATGTTGTTTCGAATATTTTTTGATATCGAAAATACATACTTTGTTATGGTATATTTTCACACAAAATATGAAAACTGTCAAGGTACATGCAGGGTGGATGATAAATAATGATACCAAATGAGGAATGTTAATATAAGAACGTTATGAACAAATTGTAAATACCAAACTTCAAAGATACATATGTAGTTCGGAATCTGTTATACAATTACATTCGTTCTTTTATTATCAGCAATCTGTGGTTTGAGTTCTACGTGAAACCGTAGTTGAATTCATGAAAAATAGTCAAATATTATGAAAGTTTATCTTAGCTGGAATAGACTTTGGCTAAAAAATATTTTTTTTTCCTATTTTACTTTGAAGGAATAAATAATTGTTTTAAATTTCATCCACCCTATAATTTTTTCATAAAATGTTAGTTTCTATTCAACATCATATATACAGAGTAAAAACAAGAAAATATAACTGATGGGTTGTGAATGAAAATCCTGAAACTTATTGTGTGGTTGAGTTAATCCAAATTGAGTGCCAACATAAGTGATGACAAAGAGAAGTTTGTTTTTCATCAGTTTTAAGGAAACGACCATAGAAAATTAATTTTCCTCAAAAAAGATAAATGAAATACATACAACATACTACATATTATAACAGATACAGTATAAAATAGATATGTTTTAATTTTCAAATGGATGAATCTTTATAATACGTATATATGTAGGTATATATATTTTTTTTTTATGTTATTACTGTATGAGTGTCATTGAAAGTTTTAGATGATGATGATGAAAAGATGACTTTTCATTCATGTTGTTAAATAGTAAAAAAAAAATTAATAGAATTAATAGGCAACAGAAGGATTTTTCTGTCTTATAAAATGAAAATGTATTTTAAAACCATCAACCGTTAAAGAAATGTTAGCTGATTGAAAGGATAAAGAATAAGTTTCATTTTTAAACCGATTAATTTATTAAAATATAAAAAAAAAAATTCTGTTTTTCTTTTCATTATTAATCCTTATTGAAGTTGACATAGTGAAATGGTGGAAAAATATATATGTATGTATAAAATTTGTTGAAAGGATAGAGGATTTTACTTACTTCGTTTGTTTTGTACAAAGGAAATGATATGAAGGAATTAAATTGAATTTTGTAAGTTTTAATAGGTTTTTATTATTTTATCGCGGAAAAATAAAGTTATGAAGGATTTGTAAAATTTTGTAAAAATATTGTATCTTTTAAAGTAAGCACTTTTTGCGTAAAATTTAAAAATCGATAATAGCAATAAAAGCAAAAAATTTACTCTGTATTTTTGTAAATGAAAATTTTGATTAGGAAATAGGTTAGGTCGTTTTTGTTGTGTGTGTGTGTGGGAGGGTGTTATAATATGGATAAGGTATCCACAAGTACACAGACAGGAGAGTCCATTGTACTCAGCACCCCACCTCTAGTAAAATCTTCTCGTTTTCCAAATAAACGAGGGGATTCGTTCTAGGGGTTGAGAACAGATTTATTCCATTCTCATTACATAAGAGTTCCTTGTACGTAGCCTTATCGTAGAAAAGGCTGGGCAACAGCAGAAAATGTAAGTCTTAAATGTTTCCGTGAAGCTCAATTTTAATTCATTTGTTTTTTTATATTTCAAGTGAAAAGAAAATCAAAATCATGTTCTCAATTTTTATAAAATTCAAAAACAACTGAGATCAAATATTTTGTAAAAATTTCTCAAGAATATAATTAAATAAAATTCACAGAATAATTAAATTTATTTTAAATTAACAAAATAAGAAGAAAAATTGTTTTATTATAACGTGTCTATACTTACTTTTTAAATTCTAAATTAATGTACATATTTCTTTTTTGATTTACCTTTGTCTTTTTCTTTCAATTTTTTTTTTAGTTGAAAAACTTAAATAATAAAAAGGTAGTACTCGTATATATACTGATTTTTTCTTGTAATTTTCATATTTTTAATTTACATACATAATTTATCAATAAAAAATGTTAACTTCTGTGTTACACATGTTCTCAATTATACGTCAGAGAATCTCAAAGGAAATAAACATTTTTACGCCTTTTTTTTCTGAAATATTTATTTTTTCACTATCTGTCGTTTTTCTTCTTCTTTTTTTCATTCATTCAGATTCTGATTTTCAACGCACGTTTGAACTTTGAATATTCTATTAGCTTTTTATATTGTATTGTACATATACTTAGTTATAGAATATAAAGTATATTATGTATACATTTTATTTATACATGACATAATGACAAATTGCTTTTTCAATTTTTTCTAATTCAAAAATCAAAATGAAAAGAATATAAAATAATGAAAAGGCAGGAATAATAAAAAAAAAAAAATTTAAAAAAGAAAATATTTATGAATTTTCTAAGAAAAAAGATGAAAGTGTGATGTTTTATATCACAAAAACAAAAAAAAAGATGAATACATACTCGTATGTGAAGATTCATTTTAGTTGTATATAGTATGTTTTTTTTTTATTATTCCCTTTTTTAATAAAAGTCAAATTGACAAAAGAAAATATTAAAATTTACTCAAAAACCATGGATTTTGTTAATGTTTTTATTTTTTATTTTGTTTTAATTTTATTATTCTATACATTAACGAGTTTTTTTTTCGGAATAAAAACATGTCCTTTTTTTATATTTTCAATATTAAACTTTTTTTTTTTTACATTTATTCATTCGAATATAACAAATGAGTTCAACATTAATCAACGACTATGACCTTGAAATTTAGTCCTGTAAATTTTGGCTTAGTTCTTCTGTAACACTTCTTGTATTTAAGAGCATGAATTTTGTTTATTTTATTTTTATTGTGTTTTGCAAAATCCACTACATTTTATATAAAATTTTGATACCGTTTTTTGTTGTTTTTGTTTTGCTAAAGCTACTTTGTATGCTTATCACCTTTGAACCAACACTTCAGTTGACTTTATTTGAATGTAACTTCCTATCATGTTGTTTATATCCTACAGAGATTATTGTGCTTTATTGAAATTTAGGATTTAGATTTTTAAAGTGAAGAATCTTGAAAATTTTATTTTGAATATTGAGTGAGTATTTTAAGGATAAATTTGTTTGTAGACAAAGAATGAATGTACATATGTTTGTATGTATGTATATGTAAACAAATTTGTTTTGAAGAGGGTTTTCCATCAGGGAAATATGGTCTTTAACTAAGAAATCAAAATTGAACATAAATTTTATTTATTTTATTTTTTTTTTGCCTTCTAAACATTCGTTTTTTTGGACATTTATTGAAATCCTGTGAGAGTTGAAAGAATAAAGTATCATGTTAAATTTTGTTAAAATGTTAAAACTTGAAAATCCTTAATATACTGGTGAACCATGTAAACTATTTTATGTAAATTTAAACACAGAAAAATATATGTTTTCTAAAATTAAAAACTCTGCATAATTTTTGTATTTTAATTAAAAACATATTTAATTACTGAAAATTAACAATAATTATTAAATTACAAATTTCTTATTATTTTTTGTTTTTTTATCTTTTACAGAAAAAGTGGCTTTGAACGATGCTTTTGCCATCAGGGCATATGATCAAATTAGATCAGCCCTCAAAAGGCACAACAATAGCAACAACAAATAATACAAATGAACAACATAAAACAACATCAGGACCAAATAATTGGGATTTTAATCGGCATTTAGATGTATTACAAGATACACTTAAAGATGGATGGACTGTACATTCAGCCAAAGAAGGAAGATTGTATTATTGCAAGTGAGTATTCTTCTTTTTTTTTTTTTTTTTTTTAAATTTTGGAGTGGAATTTAAATTTATTTTTTACAAGGCAAGGTTTTCAGTATATGCATTAATTATTTTAATTTTTCAAAGCAGTTTTTTAAATCTGTAATTCTAAGTACACAAAAGCTTAATGAATTTTATTATGCCGAAAGGTCAAAGTCGGAGTTAGTTAAATATTCGAGCTGAATTTTTTTTTTTCTAAACTATAAGAATTCTTTATCTAAAATTTCACAATACAAAAAAGAAATTCTTCTTCTTCTTATTTTTTTTTTAATTATTTTGTTGAAATTTTCAAATTTACTCAACAGTCATTAATTTAATTTTCATAATCATCCATTAATCACAAATGAAATATTATTATATGTACAAATTCATGAATTTAATTTACTGTTCTTTGTTGGTGTTGTTGCGTATACTATTAAATTAAATCCGGAAGTAAATACACATATTTTTTCTCTTTGTCTATCATTTTTAATATCATTTATTAAAATGAAAACTACAAGTATATATAAAAACTATTTATGAATCATATAATAGAATGTAAATAAATAGTCAAAACTATTTTATCGTATATGTCAAGTGTAATATATCTTTTAGATTTACGCATAAATTTTATTATATAAAAGAAAAAGGGTCTACATTTTCATTCTAAAATAAAATTCTAAAGATTTTAAGATAATTCTATTTTTGTATAATACAATATATAATTTTATTGCATTAGATACCCTGGAGATGACTGGAAGCTGAAAAATATCTACTTTTAAAAATTTTTAAACAAAAAAATACTAGCAATTTTTTTTTCTTTTTCGAAAAAGAAAAAAAAAAACGAAATAACAAAATTTCATCATTTTAAATGCAGAATTTTATTTTTTTTATGCTAAAATTAGAAATAATAAACAAAATGAATTATTTTTTTTTTTCATGTCTTGTTGTATAAAAATTTCTCGCCCACACACATTAGAAAACGTTACTTTTGTCATCAGATATGGTGTTACAATTTTTCATCATCGTCAAAAAACATCACCATGATCATCCTCATCATCATCATAATATAAGAGATATTTAGCTAGTTTGGTACTTATACGTAAATGTATCTATTTATGTATGTATATGTATGTATATATTTATATATGTACATATGTATATGTAAATGTATTGCGGTCATCAAAAATAAAATAGAAAAGAAAATGTAGTTTCTTGATCACTTTTTAGATTGGTATGGCACGTGCTGGTATGCAGTTCCGTTGTGACATTTCGTATGATGCGTTGTAAAAGTACATGATACGTGTCGTGAATGTGTCTTAAATGTAATGTTAGTTGTGACAAAAATTTTTGTTTAAAAAATGACAAGAAAAAAAAGAAATTGTAAGAGTTTTTGATGTTATTTTTTTTTTGGTTGTATTTTAAATAATGAAAAGATTTTAATTTGAAACGGACTTTTGAAAAAAGTTATATTTATTGTTGTTGTTTTTATTAAAAAAAAAAGTGTAGAGTAGATAGAGTGTGGATAGTTTCTACTTTTTTTTTTTTTTGAAAAATGTGCTAAGACCTTAAAACAGTTAGTTTACTGGCACAATAAGTAAAAAAAAATAAAGAAAAAGGGATCGAGGGTGAAAAAAATTCCATCAATTAATTTTATTTTAAATCTTTAGAATCGCATTTTATTTAAAATTTGTAAATCAAGTATTTCACAATTTTTTTCTTATTTTTATTTTAATCTACAACAATTTTTAACATCTTACTAATTCAATGGATCTTTCACCACTTAAGGCTAAAAATGTTTCTTGATTTTACTGTATTATTTTATCGAAATTTCACTCAAATATTTCATACTATTATTTTAAGTGCTGTCATTCGATATGAATATTAAAAAAAAACAGTTTTCTAAAGAAAAAGTGCTTGAAGCATCAAAGTGTTAAACTCTTGAAAATATATGGAAAAAAAGATACAAGATTTGAAACTTTTCTTGAAAAGTATGATGAAAAACACACACATACATGCATATGTACATATATAAATAAGGAAAATGAAAAAGATTATGTTACGTAGCAAAATCTTATGGATATGATGATGCATTAAAATGTATTTTCTTTTGCTTTCTTTCCTATTTTATTATTTTTTTTAATAAAAATTTTGATTTGTTTTCTTTTTGCTTATTTTTAAAACAATTGTTTTTTTTTTCATTTGCTGCAGTACATCACAATAGAAATTCTCAAACGTCATTAGGAAACAAAAGATGTATTTTTTTTCTTCTAATATTTTACGCTTTCATTTTACTTTTGTTTTCATTTTTTTTTTCATATTTTTCTAATTTTACTAAATGAAAGTTTCAAAAGATAAAATATTTACGTTAAAAAAAAAAGTGGTATTTTGTTTTTAAAATTTTAAATTGAAATATTTTTTGCTCCATTTTCCTTATCCTTTTTTTTTGTTTTTGTTTTTTATGTTTTGTTTTCATTTATTAGTACAAAAAATGTTTTATAGTGTTATTTATTTTTTTGTTGTTAATTTAAAAATCTTTTTCATTCTGTTTTTTTGAAAAACTAAAAAAAAAAATCTCTAAAAAATTTTCTGCTTAACAAATTAAATAATTAAATCATGATTCTTTACAAAAAGCTTGTCATTTATTTTTTTTTTAAATTTCAAATAGAAAAAAAAACAATAGCATGAGAATTTTTAAAAAAAATCGAATACACATACATAGAAGAAAAGGACATTATTACAAATTTCTCTAGAGAAAATTATTGAAAGAGTAAAAATGTAAACTGATGGACAGATACGAGTATTTTGATATTTTTTTCTTACAAAAAATTTCATGAGAAGAAAAATGTCCTTAAGTTTTATAGCTTATTAAAATATTTAAAATGAAAAAAAAAACGAACGAAAAATGAATAGCAACAAAATTTTCATAGATATCCTTATTGTTAGTCAGTCAGTTGTGTATATGTATATAGTAAGATAAAATTTTAATTTAGAAAGGTTTTATTTTATGTCATACAAATTGAGGAGCTACTTTTCAAAAGGCAACATGTCCACTGCAATCCATTTTGAAATAGCTGCAGAATTTTTTTGAAAAGGAGGATAGCTATGATATGAACATTCAAGCTGGCTTAAAATAGCATTGTATTGGACTTATTTTGTGGATTGTAATCAAGTGTTTGCTTAAAAAAGGTACATGTCACTTTGAACGGTTGAATCAAATAGGAACATGTCCATCGTTTGTTTCAAAAGGAAACAAAATCTATGTAAATTTCGTTATTTGTTCCAAAACAGAACAAAACCTATTTGTCGTGTATTTTAAAGTGTATTTTTTATTGCTATCACTCTTGTTTAACGTGATAGGAACGGTTCAATATAACTAAATTAACTCTGTAAAAAATGTGAAATAAAAAACGGATTTTGTAAAAATTATTTCAGTATTATTTTTTAAATTTGCTTCAAAAAGAAACATGTCCCTTGATTCACGACAAAACTTCACAAGTCCAAAAAGAAATACTGAAAAACTTTTAGATTAGGAACACAGGATCAGCGAATGAAAGAAATTTACTCTTTCTAATGAATCAAAACTCAAACCGATCAAAAGTTTTTCATTCACAGTCTTCAATACTGAGCAGCAGTTTTTCGACTTTTTCTCAAAATCATGTAATATTGTGATATGTCGCTTTTTGAAAAGTAGCTCCTCAATTATTTTCAAATGACCTCCAAACTTTAAAAAAAAAGTTTTGTATTTTATATACTTTTTTTCAATATTCTCCATATCCTTATAATTAAAATGCAGTATAAACTTGTGCATCAATGTATAGTAGAATTTCTTGTTTTTTTATGTTTTATAAATTGAAAAACCTCATGAATCTTATCGCACATAGAACATTTACACAAATATGTTGTTTTGGATTAAAATTAAAGTTGTACGATATTATGGGTAGTTCTAGTCAATTTGTCCCGTTTGGAAGTTAAAAATGGCATTTTAAAAACATTGAAGAAAGTTGTTCAAATAGGCTGTATTTTAATAATTTCCATGAATTATTAAATCTCTCCAAAAGGACATGTTTTTTAATAAGGAATTTTTGAGGTATTGGAAAATTTGGTATTTTACATGACCACTTTTTATCTTTTCTCTCGCTTTTTTCTTCTGATAGCTTGAGAAATGTAGACACATACATAAATATTTTCATCTAATTTAGTATAACTGTTATTTCCGTGGTTTGTTGTCATTAAGTAAAAACTAAACACAAAAATGACGAATTAACGAATAACACCAACTATTTTTAAAAATTGGTAATAAGTTACAGTTATGATTATAAAATTTTTAAAAAGTAATACATACCATGGAAATGACCAACCTACATAGGACATAAAGATCTTCACTATTTTAAAGAAAAATTACAAACACTTTTTAACTCCAAGAAAGCAGTTACTGATCTGAATTTGTCGATAATAAGCAACATGTTCAAATGGTTAAAATCTTCTAGAAATATTTAATAGGTTGCAGTATATTTTCTTACGGTATTATTGTAGACTCAATATACAAAAAAAAAGAGGGACATCAATAAAAAGTATAAATATATAACTTATTCTTTAAAATGAAGTGAATTTATTACAGAATTAAAAGAGCGAGAGTGTTTCAAAATTAAATATATATTCATATAAATAGAATTACTCATTAAACACAAAATTTTTACCAAACTGTGAATGCAAATTGATTAGGGACATGGCACGAAAATGACAAAAAACAAATTTTTAAAGAAATTTTGTAAAAAGTAAAAATAATTTTGCAAAAATTATTAACATGATTCAATGACCTTGTTCATTAATTTCGTTTTGAAAATAAAAACTTGATAATAAATAAAATATTCGACGAAATATTGTTAGAGGACCTCTAATAAGACAATTTGGCAAGAACTACCCTTATATGTTTTTCTTCTTTTATTTTTTTTCATTTACAACAATACAAGAATATTAAAACTATCTTATATTATAGTTTTATTTTATTTTAAAAGTAAACTTGATCTTTTAATCTTTTAAATAATTCAAAAACTTGCTATGAAAATAATTACAGGATAAAACTACACTGTGATTTTGAAAAAAAAATAAATCTTTCTTTTTTAATTAATAATTAAAAAGATTTTTTGACATGAACGAATCTTAAATTTAATCCTTATTTATACAATAAAAATGAAAACAATTTTTATTTTTATTTTTCTTTCTTCTTTTAATCGTTTCATGTTTACAATAATCTTTTTCAATATTCTTTAGAAGTTAATAAACGATATAATGTGCGATTATATGTTTACTTTTAAGGATTTAATCATTTTTTCGTATACAATACAATACATACGGCATATTATACGTACATATATGTATAGCGTTTAGATCTGTGAGTTAGTTATAAATTATTCAATAAATTGTTTATTAGAAGGATGTCACGATATTCGTGTTTACTTTTAAGATGATGCGGTGACTGGTAGTGACAGATTGACAAAATTAATATTTGTTTTATCCTCTTTATTAACGTAACGTCTTGACTTTATTTCTAATATGTTTTTTTTCTTATTTTTAAATATGTATATATATTTTTTTTTTTGATACTTGAAAAATACAATTTTAATGTGAGGGATTAATGACGTATAAGAGGCGAGGGTTTAGAAGGCAGAAAAAAAGTATTGTACAATCAAATTATCGGGTCAATAACATTTTGTTTATTTTTAGAAATTTTAGTGTTTGCGTCATTTTGTTAATGAAAATTGATAATCATGATCTACCTCTTACGATAATGGTAAAAAAGAAGTCTTTCATGAGAACATTGAATTAAAAATTCAAGTGTTTATGAACATGAATGTAGTGTACGTGTTAGTTATAAACATTTGAACATATTAAAGGATGTATTCATAACCGAGTGTTAAGTTACTCAAAGGAATTTAAAAAAAAAAATTATTTAGGTGTGTTCAGTTGGAGTCAAGTTTTTGTTAATTTTTCTTGCTATATGAGAGTTTTTGGTTTAGCCACCTTCTAAATAAAACTCAGAAAGTAAAGGTTCCTTGTGGAAATTTTCTGAAAAGGATCTTTTATTATGTGATGGTCAATTTACCTTCAGAAAATTCAAAGAAAATTAAAATAAAATCGAGATTGTGTAGATATGCAGACTGTACGGCACATTTCCCTTTAGCAAATATTTTATTGGTATTTTTTGTAAACACCCACGTATTCGGTTCTATAATAATAACATAATTTTTGGTTATTTATCATAGTACTCAAAAAAAAATATTTAATATGACATGTTATTCATGGTGGAATGTTTTTTCCTTTTTTTTTAAATCCTATGATTGCTGATGACAATAACATGACAGTAAAGTAATTACACATGTTCTTTTTTAATTTTTTTTTTATTAAAATAACAGCATCAATATGTAATATGTAAGTGTTTTTTTTTTTCTAAGTTAAAAGTTTTGTGTATCTGTATAGATTCTAAAAAGTTAAGAAACCACAAATAAAAACTTAATTTATTCCTTGGATGTTTTAAAACATAAAAAAGTATCTGATGATAACGAAAAGTAGTCGATTGGTTGGTTGGTACACAAACCATGATGATAATGATGATGATGGTGTTTTATGTTTAAACAAAATAAATTAAGATCCACAAACATAACATACCAAAAAAAATTAATATTTGTTTACACAAAACATTGTTTGTTTATATAAAAAAAAAAAGAATCTGCAGAAAATGTTAAAAAAATTTTTTTACAGACACATAAATATGATGAATTTTTAAAATTTTTATGTTTTAACATTTTACTTAATTTGTTTTTTTTTTCACTATTAAATTGTCCTCTACTAAGTATAATATGTATTTACATTTGCATATGTACAAGCAATTTATTTTGATGAGGTATTATATTATATTATGTAGTTTAATATTTTTATTTTATTTGAGAAACTCTTTTTTCCTTTTTCTTTTTTAAAAAAAAAATTCATTCACATAAAAATGCTTACTTTTAAAATGTTTTTGGGTGTTTGAGTTTTTTTCAAAATTAGTTTTTAAAATAGCACAAACATAATGTAAAATGTTGTTGAAAAAATAGGAAAAAAAATGTTAAAATCCATATCTTCACTATTTTACAGATGAAGAACCGCAAACGAAGCATAAATATCACACAAAAATTTTATTTGTTTCAATGAATTATTTATACAAAAAAACAACACTAACAACAAAAAGCAATTTTATAAAAACTATTTGAACAACGAATACATGTAAATACAATATACATAGGTATTTGTTGATATTAAAATTTAATGTCCTTATATTTTCAATGTTAAATATGAAAACATTTTCAAAAAACAAAAAAAAAATAAAAAACAACTAAAACATTTTACATATAAATGTAAATTTTCAGCTCTATTATTTATTTTTGTTCCATGTACTCGTTACATTAATTCACTCCTCATCAAGGATTATATATTTTAATAGTGTTGTAATTCATTATTTGTACAAGCTTTTGTGGTTTCTGTGTCATAGATTTTTTTTTTTTTTGTTTGTATACATTCTCATAGTTCCTAATAACTAATACAGAATGTAAATTTAAAATAAAAAAAAGGACACCAAATTTAATTTCAAATATTTCGAGTAACCCCTTTTTTGTTGTTGTTGTTGTTGTTGGTCAGTTTGTTTATTTTTCATGTAATGTATTATTTAACTACAATGTCCAATGCTATTTCTTTCTTTTTCACTCTCATTTTATTTGAATTGAAATTTTATTGCAAAAAAACAAAAAACAAAAACAACAATTTGCTGAGGTTTTATGTCTCTATAACTTCATTCAATTTTATGGTTTTCCTGTAATAAAATGTAAAATGTACAAAATAGTTTTCATTTTCCGGGCATCGAGCAAATAAAATTTTGCAAATAAAATATAGTACATAAGTACATACATATTTATATGTAAATTTATAGAGTTCCTTTTATTTTACAGTCATATTACACGAACATCAGGATGGTTACCTCCATCCGATAATTGGGGTTCAAATGAGGAATTACCATACGGTTGGGAGAAGGCAATCGATCCAAAAGGACGTTCATATTACATAAAGTAAGTTTTGATAATGATGATGATGAATAAATGAAAGGAAATTGTTCAAAGTATAAATTTAATTTTACATTTGTAGTCATCTTAATAAAACTACAACATATGAAGCACCTGATGCAATACGATGGGATGAAGCACCACCAGAACCTAGATTAGCTATATTACAACGAAGTCCAACAATGGGCTTTGGTTTTGTTGCTGGTAGTGAGAAGCCAGTTATTGTAAGATTTGTTACAGAAGGTGGTCCCAGTGTTAATAAGGTAATTTTATAGTTATTTAATCCTAATTGTAATTTAAAAGAATTAGAAAACAAAATAAAAACTTAGAATAGATTAAATTTGTGTTGTTGTAATAAAAATACAAAGGAAACTATTATAGATTTATCCTAGTTATTAAATGAGATTTGTATAAAATACAATAAAGCTTATAGTTGAATGAAAAAATAATTTCAATCTAAAATCTAAAAAAAAAAATTAGATAATAATGGATTTCTTTAAAAATAACATAAAATAAAACTTAATTCTCTTGAAATTTAAAAGAAATTTTAAGATTAAAGCTAAAGTTTTTTTTTTTTTTTTTTTTTTTTTTTTTTTTTTTTTTTTTTTTTTTTTTATATAAAATGATATTTTTTCCCTCTTGTTCCTAAGATGCTTTTAAATAAATATTATTTTTTTAAGATAGTGACACAATCTCACATGTCTCAAAAGATATTTTTATTACTGGAAAGTAACAAGAGAAAAAAAAACATAGTGATGAAATGATATTGGTATAAAATTTTTATGCTTTCTATTTTTGGACTTAGTTACTATATATGTACTATGTACATGGAAACGTATACATACATAAGTATATGAATGTAGTTCAAAATAATATTCATGTCATGCGTCACAAAACATAAATGATTGTAAACCAGCCCAATTTGATGATGTTACATTGAAAGAATAAAAATATAAATTTGTTTTTTTTTTTTTTTTTTTGTACGCGTTTATACAATTCTAAAAAGAAAAATTTAATAATAATAATAATAAAATAAGAAATTGGAAAGGAAAAAACATGAAATCCAATTCCAATTTGATTTTGGGTTTAAGAAAAAAGAATTACTATAATATAAATTTATGTCATAATAGATAAAATGATATTTGTTACATGATGGGCATGGGAATGGTAAAAAATTATTATTTTTTTGTCCGAAAAATTCAATAACGAATAGATTTTATTTCCCAGAGTATAAGAAGGACAATCTGAAAAAGTGAAATAAAAAATGTTTACATCGAATGTTGTCATCGATACGAGATAAATCAATCTTTGTTTTTTTTTTTTTTATTATGATCGAAGGATAAAAATATTTATATATAGTTGAAGGTTTTTTTGTTGTTTTGTTTTCAAAATTTTTAAGAACTCTTAAAACACGTGTTGCCTTTGATTTTCAATTTAAAACCGAAAATTCCATAAAATCAACTTGTTTCATTAGATAAATACATACGAAGGGCGGTCCAAAAGTTTTGAGGTTTTGTGTGAAATCTTTCAAATAAAACAATGAAATATATTTTATTTTTCAATATATTCACCTTTTATTGAAATGCATTTATTACATCTTTCTAATAATA
Source organism: Bombylius major (assembly GCA_932526495.1). Lineage (NCBI taxonomy): Eukaryota > Metazoa > Arthropoda > Insecta > Diptera > Bombyliidae > Bombylius > Bombylius major. The sequence continues at coordinate 22,024,785 of OW052042.1, read as the reverse complement.
ATTCTATAGTCCTTTTAAAAATACGATTTATCTTTGTTGTTAAAGCAGTCTTCTACGGCCACTCCAGTGACTCATCGTCTCGTCAGGATACCTTATTCCACGCAGATGTTTTTTCAAATTTGGGAACAAATAATAATCACTGGGTGCTGTAAGGCGGGTGACTAATTTTTTGGAATCCACTAGACGTTATAGCTTGCATTGCTTTTCGACTTCGATGGGACGGTGCATTGTCATACAGCACGGTATTCAATTTTCTCTAAATTCAAATTTTACTACTTTTCACTTTGTTCTACTCTTTACAAAAACTAAACAACAAATGACAGCTAAGTGAAATTTCGCATACAGATTTCTAAACAAATTATAACCAAATTGGTGCACCTGATTTCGCATTTATTGTTTTCCAGTAAAGACTCAAAACTTTTGGACCAACCCTCGTACATAGATAGATTTATATACTCAATCTTTTTATAAAATCTTTCAATCCTTTTTTTTTTTTAATTTTTCAAAGAATTAATCAAATTTTAAAAATATATTTTCAATGAATTGAAGTTTTTAGTTCATTTTTTTCTTCAAAAATAAAACAATAATGTTAATTATGAAATTGATCCTTTGAAACAAATTCTTAGGATACAATAAAATTTTATTGAAAATTTTTTACAATATAAAAATAATCATAATATAAAGAAAAGTTAAATTGGGCATTTGAAAAGGATATTGAAAATTTAAATTCAGAAAATATATAAATATTTTAATAGACATTTTTTCACATAGTAATAAAATGTTAAAATAAAAAAAGGATACAATATAAGCACGTGTTTGAAATTAAATTATACAATATTTAAGGCAATTTTATACAGTTAATGTAATTGAAGGTATCCGTATTGATTTCATTTTTGTTTTTTTTAAAGAAATCCTATTGAAAACTAAATTAAAATATTGTTTTTATTATTTATTTAAATATGTAATTTTAAAGGGAAAGGATTATCTTTTTGTTTTTGTGGATCTAGAAAACGATGTAGGAATTTTTTGAAATAATTTAATTTAATTTTTCTCGATAGAAACGATCCTTATTGTTTAAATTTGTTTCGGTATATTTTTTTTGAAATTGTGTAAAAAAAATATTTTAAAACATGAAAATTTAATTAAAATCCTGAATAAATTTTTTATAATTTTTTTTTGTTCTCCAAAATTTTTATGGTAACTCATGTGAAAAGAAAGAAAATTATAATTGAAAAGTAAATTGAATTTTAAATGATTTTGCCTTAGAAATAAAATAGAAAAAAGAATTTTTTTTTTCTAATTAATTTTTTTTTAAATATTTTATTTCGTTTTTCTTTTAATTTTCTTTTAAGCTTCAACCGGGTGATCAAATTTTAGCAGTTAATGGTGAAGATGTTAAAGAAGCACCAAGAGACCATGTAATTCAATTAGTTCGTTCTTGTGAATCACAAGTAACATTATTAGTATGTCAACCAATAAGTAATGCTGGTCCTGGTAGAAAATCAACATTATTATCAGCTGGTAAAAGAGCTAAATTACGAACAAGGCCTAGTAGAGTACGTTTCGCAGAAAGTGTTTGTGTTAATGGAGCTCCTTTATTTCCGGTAATTAAGAACAAGATTTGTTATTATTTACTATTTTTTTTTTTTTTTTTTTGGTTAAATTTTTATTTCTTGAAAATATTTTGTAATTTTTGTCCTCCTTTTTTAATTTGTGTTAAATACTAAACAAAGCAAAAATAAAAAAAATGAAGGTTTTTAACGAAGAAAAGTAAAGAATTTCAAGAGAAAATTTTAAATTGAAGAAGAAAATTTATTACTTATTTATTATTTTTTTTCGCGTCTAAAAACAAAGACATAGAACGGAAAAATAAATATAAAAAAAATAAAATATGTGAAACAAAGGTTGAAAATAAACAGGAATAAAAAAATCTAATTACATCAAGGAAAAAAAAAAAAAAGAAATTGAATTTGTTTTCATTTTATTTTTTTACTGTTCGACATTCAAAGAACACCACACCACACTACTACTCCATTTGACGTAAGGATTATAAGGATTGTTGGGGTTATTTTTTATCCCTTCTTGTACATTTGTTTTTTCTGTTCTTTCAATATTAAAATGTTCTGGAAAAAAAAATAATACAGGAGTAACATATTGATGAGAAGGATAATAATAAAACAAGGATTTTTTTTTCGTTTATCATTATTTTTAATTTTCCATTATTCAGATCTTTTTTCAAATTAAAGATACATACCAAGAATTTCTCTTTAATTTTCAATTATATTCTGTTTCGTGATTTATTTCAAATATACAAACAATAAAAGGAAATAAGAAGTTTGAAAACAACATTTTTTTTTCTTCTAAATTTCCGTGTATGGTTAAATGTTGACGGAGAAAATAACGAAATTGTGATTTCAAGTGTTGCGTCTGTTGAATTTCAAAAGATATATAATTAAAAAGAGCTTAAACAAAATTAAATTAAAACAGAAAAAAAAAAGATTTATGTCCATCAAATTAGCTTCATTTTATGTACATCACATAAATTTTGTTTACACTCAATTTTTTATTTTTCCTTTTTTTGTTTTTGTGTATTTTTTTTATTCACGAAATTTTATCTACACAGGGTGATTCCGTTACGGTGTCCGACGGTTTTTGGTACTTTTTCCTTATTTTACCCTATAAAATTTTTCAGGGGCACGCTAGACTCTCATCTACCCTTTTGCAAAATTACCGCTGTATATCTCACTATTTAGAAGTTATAAGGCCTCAAAACTAATTTTCAAATGCAAATATCTCGAAAATTATCCATTTTTCGGAAAAAATGAAGATAGCATAACAATGCAAAATCAATTGAGCATTTTTTTCCTGTAATAAAAAATGAGTGTTAATATCAAGCACTTTTTGAGAAAATTAGGGTTAAAGTAAAAAAATGGGTGGAAAAATGACAAAATTTTGAGGCTTTATAACTTCTAAATGGTAAAATGTACAGCGGCATGTAAGATGTTGATCGAAAGACACAGAAGTCCTCTATAATTACGCAAAAGGGTAGATGAGCCTAGCGTGCCCCTGTAATATTTTATAGGGTAAAATAAGGAAAAAGTACCAAAAACATTTTCCCCCTCTAACTCCGTAACGGTTGAGATTACCCCCACCATCCATACGATTTTTTGTTCGCCTCGCCGAGACCTATCCGTAGTTTCCGGGTCGGACACCGTAACGGAATCACCCTGTATAGACAAAAGGATACCAATTTGTTTTGTTTATTTTGTTTAAATTGACTCGAAAAGAAAAAAATAAAATAAAATTTCAAGATTTTTGTTTCTTATTTTGATTTGTTTTTCTCATCATCAAACCTATGAGTTTCTGAAGCAACAGACGCAATTTTGAATTTTTCTATTTTTAAACGCTTCATTAAAATCATTATTTATCGATTTAACTGATAATGATGATAATAATAATAAAAATAGAGAACCCTTGTTCACAATGTTGTTGTTATATATGTTTATATGCTTGTAAGATTATATTCAATTTAATAAGGAGAATAATGTCGAGAGATAGAAAAAGGATAAAAAATAAATGATGATGATTTTTAGAATGAAAATTATGTAAGAACATGACATTTTAGTATACACAGATAATTTCAGATACAATTTAAAAAAAATTTACAATAAGTTTGATTTGTTAGAGCATAAAAAGAATTTAAGAGAATTAATGACTAGGAAAAATGTCACAAAATTGCTTTATTTATTCTTTATATATTATTTCATTTCATATAATAAGAAATTAATCTTGTTTTTTTTTTTTTTGTTTTGTGCTAATTAATTTCGGTTTTATTTAGTTCAACTCTTCTGTGTTTTTTCTTTGTATATGTGTTGAATGTAATTGTTTTTAAACTTTAAGTATTTAATTATTTTGAGATTGTTTTGCTTTTTAAAATGAAAAAATGTTCGAGAGCTTTTAAAAATGACCTTGATTTTAAATGATAGAAACAAAGATAAAAAGTTTTAAGTTGAAATTTAGAAATAAATACTTAAATCATGAGTGGATCAATGGTAATTCACTTTGTTGAAATTTTATCACGTTGTTCTAAATTCTAGTTTTTAAATTTATGACATACATACTTATATTTTCTTAAAAAAAGTGATTTATGTATTAATTCTTTTTTAACATTTCTGAATTTGTTCTTTATTTCAGCCATCAGCATTTTCATTGGGAGATTTATGTGTACCACCAATGGCGAATGTCCTTAAAGTGTTCCTGGAAAATGGTCAAACAAAATCATTTAAATATGATGCTACAACAACAGTACAGGTAAACAAACAAAAGAAAAAGTAATGCTTTTATTTTTCTATTATTTGTTTTTTGTTTTGTGCTCATAATATATTAAGCCCAATCACAAAAGCCCTTAAATGTATGCAAAATATCATTCTTATTGTACAAGTTTGTGTGGTGAAAAATTATAATATTACAAAAACAAATAAAAAAAATAAATGACCTAAATGTGCATAGAATATGAGCATTTTTATGCTGGATTTTTATTTTTTATTTTTTATATGAATGATTTTTTTCTCTATTCAAGCATTCATCTATCCATCATCACAGATTATTATTATTACTATAAGAAAAATATAAAATATATGCTTCTTGACACAGAAACAAACAATAAAACATACATATTATAATGTACATATGAATACACATACATATGTATGTATGTATATTACATGAAAATAATCATAAAAAAATAAAGATTGAGGACCAACAAACAAAATGAATGTAAAACAATAAAAAAAAAAAAATATGTGACATAAATGTTAGCTTTAAAAAGGATAAGTTTGGAAAATATTATACGAGTATGTATGTTTATATGAACATACATATCTACATACATACATATATTTTTCTTTTTTTAGTAACAAAGAAATATTACGAAAAGTGTGATTTATGAAAACTTTTGTTTTAAATCTTCTTTAATGTATTTATCCTTCAGAATTTCTTATAACACATTTTTGTCATATATTTAAAAATATCTCTTTTTTTCCTTCCACATATATTTGTTGCATCATACAATACATATCACATACATACATACAACTTTCTTCCTTTTATTTTTACATATTTGCCATATTTATCGTTGTTATTTCTCATGATGCATTTTTAATGTATATGTTTTTTCATTTAACAATTTTAATATCATTTTATTTTATTTTTTTACAGGATGTTGTTACATCACTTCGTGACAAACTATGTTTAAATGCGGGTGAACATTTTAGCCTTGTCCTGGAACATGTGAAAAGTTTAAAGAGGAATAAATTAACGCTGCTAGATCCTGAAGAAACACTTGCAAGGGTAAATGGAAAAAGAAAGAAAAAAACAATTCAATGTATTTTATCTTTTACAAAAAATATACTTATATGTTTTAACACCGTTTTGCGGTTTCTGATTTTTCTGAAATTGTATATTTTTTCGCTTCTGTGTTTCTCATGAGATGTAGGGTAACATACCTAGTAACGAGCATTACATCAGTAATGAGCACATACCTTTATTTTACCTTATACCTAAGATATTTTTGGAAATTTTGGGAAATCCTTGCTGCACATCTGGTGTTTATTATGTTATCCTTACAATGTGATAATAATTTCAAACTAAATATGTTTGTTTCTTTTTAAATGTTACATTTAATAAGACCATACCTAATAGTAGTGTTTTTTGAGTGCTTTTGTTAAGAAAGTGAATATTTGATTTTTTTGATAATTGGAAATATATAGAAGTAGTTTCTTATGTAAATATTTATGTAATAAAATAGCTTAAATCTTTATAATAATTTAAATCTTGTTATTTATCGTTACATCGTTGAAATAATTCGATTTTTTCAATTTTAGAATATATACCTGCCTAAGTAAATCAATTTCAAAATTGATGCTCATTACTAAATTTTTGAAGTGCTCATTACTGGCCAAAAAAGTGCTCATTACTGAAATTAAGAGTTTTTGAACATTTTTATGATTTTAATGATATTTCCTTCACCGTTATAAATTTTCTGATAAAATATTTAGTGTTATGTCTTTTCTTAGAAGTCATTCAATCTTCTTTTAAGACTTTTCAAAAAATAACTTCAATCCTGGCATGGCAAAAAGTTAAGAATCTTCCTTAACAGTGCTCGTTACTGGGTATTCTACCCTATGATGTTATTAATTTTTTTTTTTTAGTAATGAATTGAAAAAAAAAATGCAATCAAAGAAAAATAGTTTTAATTTTATTTATTAAATTTTTCTAGAATCTTTTTAGAATTTCTCTTTTGACGTACATAATACTTTTCACTTTTTTTTTCTATTTTTATTTTAAAAACTATAAGATAAATTTTTTTTTTTTAAATTTTTAAATATAAAATTAAATTACATACATAGAATTGTGGGATGTTTTTTTTTTGTGTCATGTCTGTCTGTCCTTTATATAAGCGATGAAACATATATGTGCTTGGGAATATACATATACATAAAGTGTGTGTAAATATTTTTAGCAATATAATTTTAACAACCATGTTCTTTTTAAGAATAAAGATATAAAATTTGATCCAAAAAGGATATCTAAAAATAGAAAAACGCAAATAAGAACTCATGCGATTATTAATGTTTGATATTTGGTATATTTATACTTGAAAATATGTATTCAACATGTTACAACCAAAAGATAAAAAAAAAGTTTCTTTTTCTTATTTTATTTTTGAATACATACATAATATAAACGAGGGTGGGCTGATAAGTAAGCTACCTAAAAACCTATTTACATCTGAATCAAAACGATTTCGTTTTGTTTTGCTTTACAACTTTTCAAACTGCTAACTACAAAATCTCAAGCTTGTACTTTATTTAGTTTTTGTGATACAACCGTATACAGAAAATGGTTCTTGTGTTCTTCATAGAAATAGGAAAAAGTGAATTTCGCGTCATTATTAAACTTTATTTTTTGAAGAGGAAAACCGCGAAGGAAACAAAAAAACCTTGATAAACATTATGGTGAATCAGCACCATCAGAATATATATGGTGAAAAATTGGTTTGCTGAATTTAAACGTGACGAACAACATAGTGGTTGTCCCGTAGAAGTAATAACAGTGAAAAACATCGATAAAATCCACGATATCGTAATGAATGACCGTAGAGTGAAATAACGTATAATTTATTATCCTCCTATTTCTATTATTATATATTTTTTTTATTGATTTAGCACCATCTGACTTTTTCCTAATTCCAAATATGAAAAAAATAGTTAGCTGGTAAAATATTTTCATCAGGTTTTAAAATTATCGCTGAAAAAAACGCTTATTTTGAAGAGCTTGAAAAAGATGTTTTTTTTTTTAAATGGGTTAAAAAAGTTAGAATATCGTTAGAATAAGTTGATCGAGGTTAAAGGGGACAACGTTGAGAAATAAAATATATAAAAAAAACTAATATTTTCCTTATAAGGTAGCTTACTTATCAGCCCACCCTCGTATATTAAGAATACTCTGTTGGGTATTACCATGGTAAATCTTGCTCGCGTCATGGAATTTATATTATTAAATATTTTCCATTTTCTCTTATTCGGATTCTGGAGACAAATATTTTGTTGTCGTAGACAGAACAGTAATTTTATTTTGAAAAATATGTAACAAAATTTTATATTTTTTATTTTGTAGATTTGTTTTTATTCTTTAAATAACATTCACACTTATAGTAAAAGAAGAAGTTCTTCAAAACTTGAAGATTCAATTTGTGGCAAAGTTTTATTTTATAAAAGATTTGTCTTGAAAAAAAAATATATACGTGTAAATTTTTACGAATTTCCACTTTTTTGCATTGATTTTTTACTTTTTAAGTTATGAGAAAGAAAAAGGATAATATTAAAAAAAAAAAAACTAGGTATTAAGCAATATTTGACAGTTAATGTTTGAATTGAAGCAGTGCTGTGCTGAATTCTAAAACTAAAGGTTTCGATGTTCGAATACGCCAAAGTTCAATTAGTACCAATTCATTTGAATTAGTTTAAGTGATCGATACTGAAATATGTAGTATTGTGCTTATTGACCAATAAATTCAGTGGTTTGCATTCCACTTTAAAACAGAACATCTATGTATGGTAGAAAAATTGTCTTAAGAAATGTAGTAGACTAAGAACAGAAAAAACGACATTCGATTCGAATGAGATTCGTACCCAAGACTTTTGCCTTGCCGAAGCACTGCTCTATCAATTAAAGTAACGGATGCCATGTCACTCGCTGTTTTTTTCTTAGTTACTACTAGTTACTATAAATCTCCTACAGAACTCAAGTTAACTTTAGTTGGTCGTATGCTTTAGTTAAAAGTGAAGTTAAATAAATATCAATGAATTTAGCTCTATTGCTATGTATGAAATACCAACAATAAAATCTTCCTTTACGATATTTTAATTTAAAAAAAAGTAATTTTTTATTTCTACAATTAAATATGACACGTTTTAAAGTTTTCCATGTGTCCAAGAGCATGTCAAGTGATGATAAAAACAAACAGTCCTTGAACAGTACCAAAGCCTCTTGAAAATGATTTGTTCTTTTTTTATACGAACTGTGTATTTATATAAGCAAATAAATTTCAACTATTATTTTAAAATTTAAATAAAATTTGAATTTTTGTTTTCTCTCTTTGTAAATACAGATAGCAGCTCGTCCTGGTGCTCATAAACTTCGTTGCCTTTTTCGTGTAACATTCGTTCCAATATCATCTGCTGAATTAGCACAAAGAGATTTAAATGCATTAGATTATTTATTTATGCAATGTTGTAATGATGTTACACAAGAAAGATTTGCTCCAGAATTACAACCTGATGTTGCATTAAGATTGGCTGCATTACATATACATCAACATGCCTTAGCAAATAATGTATCACCAGCAAAATTAACTGTTAAACAAGTCGAGTAAGTTGAAAGGTTTTGTTTTTTTTTTTTGTTTTCTCTTTTGCTAATTAAAAATTAAATGATATTATAATTTAAAAAAAATTACAATTTTAATTATGTGATAAAAATTAATTTGCAATTTAATAATGTTTTACAGACGTGAATTTGGACTAGAACGTTTTGTGCCATCCTCTTTAATTGAAGGTATGAAACGTAAAGAGTTAAGACGTTTAATTGCACACTTCCTCAAATTAAATTCTCAAATGACAGGATCTTCAAATAAAATGCTTACACAATTACAGGTAAATATATGTAAATATGTGTGTATATATGTACATACATACATATACAAAATTATACATTTATGTATGTACTTATGCGTTAATAAGGATGTATAAGGATTTAAATCAATTTAAATTTATAATGATTTCAGAATGAAGAAGTCTTAAATCCTTGACAACTGTTTTTTGTTTTTGGTTTTGTTGTTTGATAATTAGTTTAGCTTATTTATTAAACGATGATATTTACATTATCAAAGTGAAAATGTTGTTAATAATTTGAAAGACAATTTTTCACTAATTTAATATAAAATTAACTAAACTGTCAAAGATTTTCACATTTCAAGTCGAAAACTCTTAATATAATTATACCTTCTTTAACATTTTCATTTATTTGCCACAAAAACTTTACATTATATGCGTATGAAAAGTTCAAGGCATATCAATATACACATACATACTGTACTTGTATATTGTATAGGTATAATATAAAAATCATGCTTAATCACATACATGAATCATAATCAATATAATTTATATATATGTACATTGTATACTTATATTTTTATTCACACATACAGGCAAAAATTCATTACCTTGACATCATATCAGGATTACCAAGTTATGGAGCAAAATGTTTTAGCACAAATCAAAGAGATGGTGTCGAGAGGGTCCTTTTAATTAGCCCAAGATTTGGTCTTAGTCAAATTGCTGGTGTGAGAAATTCTGTGGTAAGTATGAAAAAAAAAGAGAAAGAAAGAAAAATACGATGACGAAAAAAAAAATAAATAAATAAAACGTTGAATAGGAAAATAAAAGTGTATACATATGTATTGTGTACTATATGTGTATAAAGTTGAGAGGTTTTATCACTTTTGCTAACAAAAGAATAATATATCCTATGAAATTTTCAGGATTTTTTTTGTTTTGCCATTAATTATAATTATTATTATTATTATTTTTTTGCTTTTAGAGGGTGAAGTCCTTTTGATTGTTCTTTTCACTTTTTTTTTTAAATTTTTTTTTTATTTTCTGCATGATTTGTTTTTATGTACATATGTACCTATGTATGAAAATTTTGTTGTCATGGCATAGAGCTTTTAATATCAAAATGAATATGAAAAAAATAGCAAAGAATTGAGTGTTGAAATACTGAAAGTGTCTATGAGATAAAACGGAAAATTTCTATATATATGAACAACACAGTTTAAAGGATTATAAAGTAATGAAAATTAGTGAAAAGGAAGAGAGAAAAAATCAGAGAAAATAAAGACAATGAAATGTAGGAGTTTTTTTTTTTTTTAAATTTATTTGAATAAAACAAGCACTGAATAAAAGAAGAAGAAAAAGAAAAAATAGGCGTGAATTAATTTAAGTTTTAAGTCTATGTTGAATAGAATCATGAATATGAAAGAAATAAGCGGCTTAAAGAGATATCGTGACAGGTCCTTTTATAATTTGAAAAGGATTCTTTTTATTTGTATTTTTTTTGTATGTTTTTATGAAAGAATATAGGAAATTTTATGTGTAGGAGTTGAAAAAAAAAATGACAAAATACCCTATTGTGGTTGAATAAAAAAGTCATTTTATACTTTTTTAGTGTATACATTGTTTCATGAAAATAATATTAATGTATTCATGGTTTTCAAAGGATCCTACTTTTTTCTTTTGTTCTTGTACGTATTAAAAGCACTTGCTTTGTTTTTTACTAGAAAATGGAATTTTATGTGTTATAAATAAATTTTAATAAAATTTTTCATTTTAAATTTCATTTATATAAATCAAAATTAAATGACTTTCAACTGAATCCCTTTTTTTTTCGAGAAAAGGGAAGAGAATAATTATTATTCCGAAAGGATTATAATATTTTAATTATGATGAAGGATTTATTTTATTGATTAAAATAGACTAAACTAATTTATGAAATTTATTTAATTACTCAATAAAAATTACTTAAAATGGACAGAGAAATTATTACAAACGCACTTTTCGTTACATTTTAAACATTATTCTTCGATGTAATATATTTTTTAGCCATAAAATAAAGCTATTATACAAGATTATAATCAATTATATAACATGAAGTTAATATCCTTGAAGAAGAAAAAAATTATTATGAAATAAAAATTAATGTCCTTGTGTTTACTCTACAAAATATGATATTGCATAAAATTCCTGTGTATGTTATAAATCTTATTGTTTTACGTTTTTTTATGTATATGTATGTATTATAAATATTAGAACATATAAAAAGAATATGAAGTAGACAAAAATATCATAAAAGCAAACTACATATACATATACAAATACAAAGTAACAAAAAAGAGATTATGAAATTTTTACTGCTTATTATTAAGTCTGAATTAAAAATAAAGTTTTGTCAATTCAATTTTCTGATAATCTAATTTTTATTTATTATGTATAATTTATTTTTTCTTGTTTCGATTTTTTTTCTTCATTTATTAGCCTCAACCAATATCAAACATTCAAGATTTAATTCAGGTAGTGGTTAATCGAGAGGATGATGTTACACATACAGTAAGTGTTCATATACAGGGTGATAGAATGATAAAATTTTCAATGGAAGATCGTGATGCTTGTGAATTTTCATTAGTTTTAGCGGGTTATTACAGGTTAATGACAGGTAAAGCAATTTAACTCACACTATAATATAATAAATATTCAAAAGGTTGAACAATTGAAAGACAACAACAAAAGAATTCTTGGGGAGCTTTACAATGATTATGATGACATGTCAAGCTGTTAAAGAGTCTTTTGTAGTCTTTTATTAATTGTTTTAACTTTAGAATACACACTTGATTTTTGTAAGTTGTTTTTAACATATTTCCTTTTGTTTTATTTTACATTAACAGGAAAAGAACTTCCAGTTAAACGTGAACGTGAAGAAGAATATGAAGAAGATAGCCCTCCATTGTATTTGTCCCAACACACAGTTTTACCAGCTTCCTGGAGTTACATTTTACCATTCCATAATCGTGCACATAGTATGAATTTCTTAACAAATCCGCCATATCATCCACTTCAAACATATACAATGAAAAATGATCCTATAAATCATTGTGATCGTAATATGAATACTTCAATTCCAAATCATAATCATAAAGTTCATATAACACAAAATGGTGGAATAGGTGGTATTAGTCTTAATGAAACGAATGGTGGCTGTAATGAAGATGAATTTGGTTTAGATATTCATAGTGTTATGGCTATGGAATTATTAGAGAATGCAAAAGATGGACCAGTTATGAATGGTGTAATTGAGGCTAGAAATGAAGAAGTACTACGTCGAGTTGCTGAAATGCAAAAAATGGTTGAAAGTTCCGAACAGTATTTAAATGAGCACGGTGAATTGATACATGAATATGAAATGAAAAGTAATATGAAACAACCATGGAATAGTACATCATTAGATTTGGATAGTGATTGTGAAAGTTTGAATAGTAGTAAAGTGTCATCAAATGAAGATGCACCACCACCAGGTGCATTGAAACATAGTGATTCATTAGTTTTATTAGCTGAGGCTATAAATCAAGATTTAAGTGGAATTACAAAAGGCCTGAATTCAATAACGACTAATTTTAAAAGTGATTCATGTGGTGATAATAATAAAAGCCAATCAGAAGAAACCCCAAAATCCCAAAGAAAAGTACATGGACTTAGTCAGCTATTAAGTGATTTACAATCTTTAGGTAATGATTGCTCACAGAGTGAAAGTGATTCTGAATCTGTGAATACACCAAGTACTTCTCCAACACATCGGAGAACAACAAACACTACAACACAACAGAATGGCCATAATAATAAAGCAAAAAATAATGCATTCCGAACGAGTTTTGGTCTTCATAGTCCTGATGGTTCTGTATTAGGAATTGATTCCAAAGATCATAATTTACGAGAGTATTTACGTCAATTGAAGGAAATTAGTAAAGTTGATGATACTGAAGAAATTGACTTGGCAGCTAAAAAACTCTCCGAACTTTATGGTTTTGAAGTCGGTGAGGATACAATAATTGAGACTGATCCAGATTTGATTGATTTGAGAGCTCTACCGCCACCTCAAACTCCTGATGAATTAGATGCCTTATCAATATTAAATGCTGCACCAAAAGGATTTGACGATCCCACGATTAAGTCTGAAGATGATGGTGATTTGGATAAATTTTTAGCTAAAGTAATAGTTGCACCTCCAACACAAAAAGCCACTCCAGCAAAAGAGCTTACCCCAGAAGAAATAATGTCATACATAATTCCACCTCCACCGAATTTGGAGGAATTGGAGAATCGTAAAAGTTTAGAATTAAATTCCAGTAATGTAGTTAGTGAACAAAATTCCGAAATATATTCCAAAGAAAGTTTATACAGTAATTCAAGTAATAGTAACAGTGCAGCTGTGCAGTATAGTAAATGTAATGGTAAGGAATCTGTGGTTAAAGAGAATGGAACTCACGTTATAGAGTATCCAACGGTTGAGAGGAAAGGAGCGTTTTCTTGTTGTTCAAAAAGTAAAAAAGATGAATCAGGAAAAAGTGATATTATAGAAAGTAACGGAAATTTGAAATTACCGCCTAGAAAATGTTTGCATTCTGATAATACAAGTCCTCCAGCTCGACCTCCAAAAAGTGCTGATCTTCAAAACAGGCTGAACTCACCGATAAAACGAATTGGCTTAGGATGTGAAAGAAAGACTGAAGTAATTGCGAATGATGACGGCAATCCACCAGTTTTGCCGCCACGTAATGAAGAAACTTGTAGTAGTCCACCAATTGTTACGGGCATTCCTCCAAAAAAGCCTCCTTTGCCACCAATGCCAACAAAACCAATTCTTAAAAATGTTCATCCTTTACCAAAGCAAATTAATGAAAATGGCGGTTCTCCTATCAAAGTTGCTGGAATTGGATCACCGCACTTGCATAGGAATTTAAGTCTTTACAGGGAAATTGATAAGGCCTTCACATCATGTCCAACGTCACATTTACGATCAAATGGACATTTTCGTTCAAACAGTGACTGTCCACCAGTTTGTTTAAAAAATCCAATATCTGAGAATAGACCACAGTTATCATTACTTTGTTCTCCTCAAATGTCAAGAAAAGTTCAAGCTCCTGCATCACAAAATATGGTTTCTAATACAGAATCACAAACATTGATTAATAAAAATGGTCATGTAATCAATGGGGAAGCTTTGTTGGCTAAAACAGATATTGCTATGGCTGGTCTTTTAGTAAAATTAGATCAAGTTGCAGCTCAATGTACAGCAGCTCAAGCGGCAGGCGGAGGAGCCAATATCGATGAAGAAAAATTTGAAAAAGCCCGCCAAGAATTAACGGAACAAGCTTTAGCTTTAGTTTCTGCTTCAAAATTATTAGTTGTTGCAATGTCTGATGCAACACTTTCATCTTTACCTGAAAATTTGACATCCTGTTTAACTGCAATTCGTCGAATAACCGAGCTTACACAGGACATGACAAGACATACATCAGCTCCATTACAAACAAGAAATATTGTTTTAAAAGTTCATGATGTTGCATCAAGTTTCCGTGAATTGGCTGGTGTTCAAGTTGGTCCTTTAGGTGCTGGACAATTGGCATTACAAGCTGAATGTTTAGCAAATGTTTTGGCAACACTATTAAGAAGTTTACGTGTTTTTTCACCATAACAGTAAGTTGTTATACCTTTGATATTTATTATTGAATAAAAACTGTAATTATTGATGTCTCAGATGTGTCATATGATAACAAGAAATTTTTAGTATGTATTAGAAAGAAATATGGAAATGAGGTGAGTGTATGTTTTTAGGATTTATACTATTGGAAATATAAAAAAATATATACATATATCAATTCAGAGTGAGGTTTTATTAAAAAAAAATATAATCAAAAATAAAAACATTTTTGTTTCATAAAACACAATTTAAAAAAAAATCAGAATTTAAAAAAAAAAAATGTAAAAGTCAAAAAGGAAAATTTTCTTATTAAAAAAATTATAGCGATATTTTTCGTTTTTCAAAATTTCAAACCACTAAAATTTATTTATATTGAGTCTTTCAAAATTGTAATTAAAAATATTCCATATTCTGGGTACACACACACAACGCGTTTATAGAATATGAGTATGTATGTCATTTAATTATATTTTTGATTTTGACACAAACATTTATTTATTTATTTTTTCTTTTATAAATATTATTTGCGAGAAAAATTTAATTTCAACAAATTCAATAGTACACCATTTATTGATTTTGTTTTTTGTTTACATTTCCGTACCAAAATAGCTACCGAACATCCAATACACATACATATGTATGTATGTATGGATGAAAAAATAATTTTCATCATACACCTATATCATTTTTCCCTCATAACTTTAACATTATGCTATTATGTCATATATCCTTTATTTCTGACATTGATTTAATTTATATTTCAAAGAGAATAATAAAATAAAAGCAAAATTAAATAAGAAGCTATGAATCTTTCATAGCCTAAAAATGTACATGTATGTATATATACGCGCAATGTGTATACACACAAGAATTATGTGAAAAAAAGCAAAAATAAATAATACATTTTGATTTTATTTTTTATTCTGAAATATAATAATCAAATGCAATTAATGAAAAATCGATAACACTTGATTGGAAAAAAAATAATATAAGATTGAAAAGAAAGACATTAACACAAAATAAGGAAGAAAAGAAAATTGGAAATAAAAACAAGTGAAATTTTCTTCTAGGCAAAAAATATCACACCAAAACAAGTATCCATGCTGTGGAAATAATATTTGTAGGTGGGTAGATAGAGAAAGAAATTGTATGTGTTTGTGGGTTGGATGGGTGGTATGAGTAATTGTTGATAAATAAGTTATGTATGGAAAGAAAAAAATGTGACACAATTTAAGAAAAAAAAAGTGTTAATTGCTAGGTTTTGTTTTTATTGTTAGTTGTGTCACATTTGAATTATCTACTAAACTACCATAGAAGGATGTGCAGGATTTAAAAAAAAAAAAACAAACAAAAAAATATACATATAAATGCACAACAAACGTATATGTACACATTATTTAATAAAGCAATTAAACGATTTATAAATATGAGAATTTCATTTAAAATCATTTTTTTTTTTAAACTATTTTTTGTTGGCACATCAAACAAAAGGATTATATAAAATTTATAAAATAGCATACTGCTAACTATTATATTTGCAGAATTATTTAGTATTATAATTGCTGTGTGTGTTTATTTATGTGTATATGGTGTTAAATATGTGGAAAAAATGACAAGACTATACAATTAAGAGAAAAAGTGTTTTTTTGTACGTTATGAAAACACACAGTATATTCTATGTACATATACATATACATATGACACATAGAATAATCATTAATATGAGGTGTGCCGTAAATGTGAAAATTTAATCAGCTAACAGAATAGTTGAACTGAATAATGTGTATTTTGAATTTAGTCTAACAATGCACACGTTTTAGTTGATTTCTATGATAACATTGAATAGGTAAATAGCTCTTTTATATCCTTCAGGATATATGATATAAAGTATGTGTAGAATGAGTATATAGTTAAATAATTGGATGAAACTTATGGGACTCCAACATGGTGAAATGATGATGTATTGATCCGTAGAAAAATAATACATCTAACATACTCGTATTCGTAATTAGAAAATTTATCTTGTGTGTTTATGTAAGTGTGTGTTGTTAATTGCTAAAAAGTATAATAACCGTTTGAGATTAACGATGATCAACTATTATAAAACTCATTAAATTGAAAAATTTTAAAATGAAAATGTTAAAGATAGGAGAAGCAGGATTAAATTAAATTTTGTTTTTTTATACAATAAAATGATATGATATTATCATATAAGTTGTTTTTTAATAACGCATTTTCCTTCGAAAACAAAATACGATAATGAAATAACAGTTATCGAAAACGAGAAATCATTTAACCGATACTTTTATGTACTATGTACGAACATTTCTGTATTTATGGTTTTCTTATATTATTTCTGTATTTGATACAGTGTATTTTTTTTTTTTTTTTTGATGAAACATTTTCTAAACATTTTTAGAAAAATATAGAAAGTAATTTTGTATAGATTCTTTTCACATTTCATTGAACACAATACCATTTGATGTACGTAGTAAAGTTTTTACTTATTTATTTTTATTTTTTTTAATTTTTTTTTGTTCTAAAAGTAAGTCCTAAACTATACGATGTAAAAGAGTAATTCATTATGTTGTAAAAGTTTTACTAGTATATTATCAAAAAATACAAAAACTTTGTTAGATTTCATTAAAATATATTCAAAAAAAAAAAAAAAACAAAAAAACTGAATGGGTAACACAAAAAAAAAAAACAGAAAAAATGTAGAGAAAAAACAAAGAATTTTGTTTGATTGTTCATCTAATGTTGCTTTCAATTTTCATAAAAATCCGGGCGAATAAAATAACATATATATGAAAAAAAAATAAGAAAAACAAAAAAAAATTAAATTGAAATTTTGTACGTGCTTGGTATATTTTCATAATAAATAAAAAAAAAAGAAAGAAAAATGAAAATACAGAAATTTTTCCATACATACAAAAATATTGAGAATGAAAATTCCTTTTTTTTATGTTTTATATACGTTGTAAGAATTTATAGGGGTTTCTATAGTTTTAGATTAAATCATTTAACATAATTTTTTTCTTTTTTTTCTTCTTCTTCATTTTACTTTTTCATTGTTTTCTTAATTTTGTGAAAAGTTTATGTGCAAAAAAAAAAAAAGTTTTTGTATATTTTATCGCTCTCACAAAATTAAGTACATACATATTTTTTTATTTTGTTGTATGTGTTTTGAATGCAAAATAAAAGGAAAACACTTAAAATATAAAAAAAAATGCATTTAATTCTTTTACATAAAAAAAAAATAAATAAAAGTTTGTATATTGTAAGAATGGAGAAGGTTAATTAACTCATTCGAAAATTGTATTTCCAGCTGATGTTAGTGATTTTGAAGAAAAACAAAAAAGAAATTTAACATTGATTTTATTGCAATAAAACACATTTTTTTCTTTTTTGATTTTTCGATGAAACTTAACTTAAATTTATAACAATTTTAATTTATTTTCAATTTAACTTATAAATAAAAAGGCCATAAATTTTTGTATATTTTAATGGAATTTAATAATGTTATGTAAAAATTCTATACATCTTTATCTTTAAATTTCACAAGAAAAAAAATATAGCATTGAAAAATTTCACATGCGATGCTAAATTAATTTAGAATTCAAAGAATAAAAAAAGTTATATAATTTCTACGTGAATCTTACAGAATATTGCGTTCTTTTAAAACATCCTTAAAAATACTCTAACCCTTGTTATTAAAAAAAATATACATATACATATATTTTGTTTATTTTTTTTAGACAACAATTTTTGCTAATATGACATGTGTAGGCAACAGAAAAATATATGTATGTATATGTACATAATTTACGGTTTGTTATTTTCATTAAACTTAAAATTAATTCATAAAACTTTTAAAGAAGGGTGACCTAAAATTTCTTAAAGTTTCACATCAAAAATATTCTCTTAAACTTTCTTGTACTTTTTTTTTTTCCCTTCTTTTTTAAATTATTTCAGTCATTTATTTTTCATTACATAGAGAGTGAGGGTATGTGACATTCTTAAAAATGTGTACAACTTTCTTGTAATTTCATTTTAATTACGTAAATATAATTCTAAATATAATTCTATAAAATTAAAAGTAACATACTACCTATATATATCTATGGTGTAAACTGTGTGTGTGTACTACTGAAAGTTGAACTAAATAAAAAAAAAAAAGTAACTGAAAATTATTATTTTGTATATGGTATGCGTAAATTTAATGAGTAACGTTAAACTAAGAAAATTCATGAAAATTTTCATCGTCTTATAAAACGTGAAAATAAAAATTCAACAACAAAAAAAATAAGGAGAAGAAAATAATTGAAGAAGGAAGCTTAATTTTATTATTACTGTTTTTTTTTTTTTTACAAAGAAAGCAGATGTTAGATTACATGAGAAGCTTAAATAATAATAATAAATTTTTTCAAAGAAACATGAACTGTAAATTTAAAATGTTGTTGTGTGTCTGTAAAATTGAAAATGTTACACACATTATATGCAATGTATGTAAGTATGTTAAAATACAAAAGAAACATTAGGATAATGACTTATCCATTTTTAAAAGGAAAATAATGTATGCGTGCGAGTTCATTTTATACATGTAAGTTCTTCTTTAAAAGAAAGTTGGTTTTTTTTTTTTTAAATGAAAATATTTTCTTTTTTAATTTGAGAATAAAAGAGAAAGCACGTTCGTGACATATAAAAATGGGCTAAAAAAAAAAAAGAAAAGAAAGAAGATAATAAAGAAAAATTATGATAATTTTACAATTCTCTTTATTTTATTATTTAAATAGAAAATGTGATTTTTGCATATATAAACGATGTGACAAATATATATATGTATATGTATGTGTTATTCAAGGATATGATTATAAAAATATGTTTGTATTATAATCCTTGAAAGTTTTCGACTTTTATTCTTTTTTTCAAAGTTTTGTTGTCATTTTTACAACAAACAGTAAATTACCATATCGATTTTCGCGTTAAAGGTGAATTTTCTAGAAAAATTATTTATTTTTGAAATTTTTTCGAATAATAAAATTATTTTTTTTAATAAATTTTTAAAATATTTCCATACCGTATAAAGATTGTCTGAATATATAACGTATAAAATTATAAGATAATCCACGATTCTACTTTGAATCAACCTTATTATACCTTGAATCAAAAAAGTTGAGCTGGTATTATACCCAGTTAACCATCAAGGATATATATTTCACCTATCTAATCTTAGCATATATTACTTCGTTACCTGAAAAAAATGAATGAAAAACTGAAAAAATAAGTCTGAAATTCATTGGATTATTGGACACGTGTTTTTATTGCAGTGTAAATTAAAAATAGGAGCTAGAAGTCCTAATTTTCAAATGCAAATATCTCGAAAATTATTAGATTCCTGCATAAATTGATGATAGCAAATCGATGCAGAATCAATTGAGCCTTCTTTTTCTGCAATAAAAAATGAGGGTTAATTTAAATCTTTTTTGAGTAAAGCAGGGTTAAACACAAAAAATGGGTAAAAATTTACAAAATTTTGATTTTAAACGACTCTAACTTTTTAACAGTTAAGAAAAGAGAAACAAGTAAGGTATTGTTGAAAAGGGCAACAGGCCTTCTACATTTTTTCTCAATACAAAGTGACCCTAAAGTGCCCTTACAAAAAGTTATGGGGTATTTGGTGGAAAAAGTGCAAAAAAACTTCAACGCACTCTAGTGACCAAACCGTTAGAATCCCCCCCCCCCCCTCCAATACGATTTTTTGTTTGTCTCGATGAGCCCTATCTATGGTATCCTTTTGGTCGGAGATAACGGAAACACCATGTATATCTAAAAGTATATCTAAATGATATCTTAAAGTATATCTAAATGATATCTTAAAGTATATATTATTGATATATCATAATGATACGTTTTCGATAGATACAATCGTGCTTTGACGAATTTTATTGAATTCTACCGAAAAAAGCGATACTCTCCCTTGTAAAAACATATACCATTCATATATCAAAGATGCATCTAAAGGATATATTCTTTATATCAGTTAGATACATACATATGTCTTTCATATATCAATGATATATTCTTGGTTAAGTGGGTACTATAGAAAACTATGCGCAGAAAAAAATCTACTTACAAACTTGCATTTTTGTTGTTGTAAATTCTAAAAAAAAGGCTTCTTCTTTCGTATATGCATACACAAAAAGATCACTAACACATGTAAGACATGCACGAAATGACCTCAACTTTTTTGGTTCGAGGTTTATCAAATTTTAAGAATTTTTGCGTTAATTGTGACTTGAATTTAAAAAAAAAATAGAAAAATCCTTTTGACTTTTACATAAAACTGTATTCAAATATAAAAAAAACTTTAGGAAAAATGCCGATGTGACGTATTTCATATTTTCAAATTACCAGTTTTTTCTTTAAAAAAATATATTTCACAATAGAAAGTATTAAATAAATAGAATAATCATATAAATTACTTATTTATTATTTCCATATAAACTTTAAAGTAATTAAAAAATTTTAAAAATGAATACAAAATGTGTATTAAAAAAAAATAAACAAATATAATATATAATAGATGTTTATAACTTTTATGAGAATAATAAAATAACAAAAATATACAAAAAAAAAAAAATAAATTTCATTGGAAGTTAATGAAAAAAGTTTAAAATGTTATTTAATTACTAAAATTCTATAAACAAAATAAATAGAGAGAGAAAAGAGTAAAAAAAAAATAATTATTATGTTTGTTCACTTTTAAATACTTTTTTATAATTTGTTAGTTTATTTATTATTTTGTAGTAATTTAAAAAATTATATTTAAAAAAAAACAAAATAAAATTAACAAAAAAATATACAAAAAAAAAAATAAAAGAGAAAAACAATAAATTTATAATAAAATGTATAATTTTATTTTTCTTTGTTACAAAGCTTTATTAAATGATTAATATACAAAATAAGTGATTCATCATAGACTACATTAATTTTAAATTAAAATATAAAAAGAAAAATACAATAAAAATTAAATAAATAAACAATAATGTTAAAAAAAAAAAAAACTAATTTTAAGATAATTATATTCATATTTTAATTATGAAATTCAAAAATAATAATTTAGTTAAAATTAATTTATAAATTAATACAAAAACAAAAAACAAAAAAAATGAAACTAATTTTAATTATTATTTAAGTTGTAATTTGTAAATAAACAAAAAAAAATGAAATAACCAAAATTATTTTAAAAATTATTCAAATGACCAAAAATAAAAATCAAATGAAAAAAAAAAAAAAAGAAATTGGAATTAAGAAAACAGGAAAATATTGAAAATTTTTCAACTGAGAAAAATAAAAAAGAACTAGAGAACAAAAATAAAATTAAATAATGTGAAATTTTGTAGTTATTCATGAATAAAAAATTAATAAAAATAATATTTAACTACATAAATCAAAAAATTAATAAAATACATGCATACATACATAATAAATTATTATCGTTGATTGAAAATCAAAAAAGAAAAAATCATGTTTCTTATACATATCCTGATGATTTATTTAACTGAATTATTTAATTAAAAATAAAATAACAATAATAATTTAGTAAAAAAAAAGGAAAATTACTAGATAATGTATCATTGTGAATTATATTAAATTCTTATAACATCTCTTCACTATTATTACATGTATGTAATACATATTTGAAAGAAAACATAACTACAAACAAAATACAACAGTTATTGTACGTTAATAAAAAACATATAAAAAAAGAGAAAAAAAAACACACACACACAATTACATTAAAATGAACATAATCAAAATTATTCATATAAGAATTATCAAAAACAGTTATCTATTATTATTATTATTGTTCACTGATCGTATTAATGATATTTAATCAGACTATAAAAATTTAATATAAAACAAAACCAAAAAAAAAAACTTGAGAAAAAAATTATCAAAAAGGAGAAAGAAAAAAAATTTACAAAAAAAAAAAAAATAAAAAAAATTGTATTAACATTTTAATAAATTAACTATTATATTGTATTATGAGCATATAAACAAAATGAACAAAAAAAATATTATTCAATGAATTAAAATGAGAAAAGAATTTTTAGATAAGAATTATAACAATTGCAATGCAAAATAAAAAATAAAAAAAAAGTTGATATAAAAAAAAAACATTTAATCATTTAAAAATGCAGTGTGTTTTATTTTTTTGTTCTTTCTTTAATTCGTTTTAAAAATTTATTCCATTCTATCATAGGAATATTATCCTTTTTTGTTGTTTGTTTGTAATATAAAGTCTTAAATTAACACATTGTCACACTATTTAATCCTTGGAGAAGAAAATGAAAAATAATTTACTCACTTCAAAGGTAAGTTTGTTAACTTTTTATCAATGTTCTGTGATTTTCTTTTTCTGTCTAAAACTTGAAAGTTATTTCAAAAGTTCATAATAACAAAGTTTTTGGTAAAAAAAAAAAAAAAAAAAAAAAAAAAAAACTTGAAAAAAATGTGACAAATCCTGTGAAGAGATTAATTTATAGAATTTACTTTGTCATGAATCATTTTCATTTTTATGATAAAAGTTCCATGTTTTTAGGAAAGAAAAAACAAAAAAACAAAATTAAGTGCGAAAAGAAGAAAATATGAAATTTCTCAGTTGGCGCGAAAACAAAATAAATAGCTTTTGAAAAAAGAGCCTCAATATGGTACACAGATGGCTCGAAAACCGAGTTGGGAGTGGGAGCAGGGGTAGCAGGCCCAAAAAGAAGCCTCTTCAAATCCCTAGGCAAGTACCCATCGGTCTTTCATGCTGAAATTTATGTCATAGACATGTGCGCTACCGAATGCCTAAAAAAAGGCTTCAATAAAGCCACAGTCTACATAATTTCAGACAGTCAGGCAACGCTGAAAGTCCTCAACGCTCACAAAATTGAGTCGAAGCTAGTAGTGGAATGTCTTAAGACTGCCTGTTATAACAAATGCAGGTTCTACAAAGAGGCCAAAGAGACCTCAAAACACATTCTGTGTGAATGTGAGGCGTCATTCCTCAAGCCTGAGGAAATCTGGTGTGGACTTTCGAATAGAATCTTGGGATTTATAAAAATTTTATTTATTTTATTCTATAGGATTTATGACATATTTTTATCACGATGCAAATCAAATAGACCTTTAGGTATTCAACGATACTGAATATGAATATCTGTATATTTATTTATTTACCTATCAATCTAAGTTTTCTCGTAGTCCTAGGAGAGAAAGTATATTCGAAAGTTTCTTAAGGAAAA
The DNA here is from genome assembly GCA_932526495.1 of Bombylius major. Taxonomy (NCBI): domain Eukaryota; kingdom Metazoa; phylum Arthropoda; class Insecta; order Diptera; family Bombyliidae; genus Bombylius; species Bombylius major. The sequence goes on along the minus strand of OW052042.1, from coordinate 22,000,618 downwards.
ATTTATTGAAAAAATAATCCTACTGTTTCATTAAGTGTACAATTAAATCATAAGTCCTAAGATTCTTATTCACAATATGTCCTAAATCATTTAATTCTAACAAAATGATTTTTATTAATCCTTAAAATGTCATTCGAGCATAGCTGTAAAAAACCTCAGTTTAAATATATAGTTAACTTCCATTTATTGACAATAATATAAAAAAAAACTAAAGTTTAGATTTCTTTTAACCTTTTAGTAGATTTTCTTCTTTTTTTATTTAACATTAAAATCATCAAATTCCAATAAATTCATCTCAGTTCGAATGAATTCATTTTTATTAAAAGTTTTTTTTTGTTAAAAATCAGTCAGTTGATAGGAGAAAAAAGAAACGATGAAATTTCTCAGATTTTTTTTTTTCTATAATACACATTAAATTTATTTAACAAAAAATGAAAGAAAGATTTTTTTTCTCAATCACATTTAAAATATCTACTTTTTCTTTTTAAATTCTTTATTCTATTTATCTTCATTAATTTCAATAAATATTCGCTTGACTTATCATCGATAATATAATTTTTATCTCAATTTTTGTTGTTGGTTTTATTCTTCTTCCTATAGTTTTTTTTTACATCTTAAATTCTTAAAATATTTTCAATTGAATATTGAATTTCTTATTTTGAATATATCAAATGATTAGGTATAATTTTTCTTTAAAAATATTTTTGCCTTTCTCTTGTTGAAAAAAAAAACATGAAATTTTTATATTTTTCAAATTTTTTTTTCTTCGTATTTTCTAAAGAAAAAAAAAAGAGGTTTTTTTTCATTTTAATTTTTTTTTTTGATTTTTCCTTTTATTCAAAAAGCTTTTTTTTGTTCCTTTATTGGGGTTATAGATTGATGATATCATCTTGATATTGTTTGTGATTTTCCATTGAAAAATCTGTTCAATACAAATTATATTAAGTTCAAAGTAAATCATAAAATACGTAACATAAATGAAAATTTATTTAAATTACAGACAAAAAATAAGGCGGAAATAGAAAATATTTAATTATTTTTTTTTTTTGAATTTTTGAATTTTTGAAGTAACGATGTTGTGTTTTTGGCATTTTGAAAGAAATCATTTTGTAAAATAAATTAAAGAAATCCTTTTTTTTTTTTTTGGGTTTAAGATGTCGAAAAGATTAAGGAAGATTATTTTTAAAAATACACGTTTTCTTGTTACTCTTTTAAATTTATCAACTTCAACTTTTTGGTATATTTCAAGAATTTGAAAAAAATAATAATAACAGCTTAAAAAATTTTCTCTTCTTTAAAATTACAAAATTCCCTCTAATCACTTACAAGTGCCACATGATACGGCTGTCATGGGTGTCATTTCAAAATAATATTATTCGATAGTTTTTAATTAAAGCTCTTGAAACTTTAAAAAGAAAAGAAAAAAATATCTTACTGTTAACAAGTGTACTCATACGACTATATAGTAAGTATGTATATTCTAACTAAAAGGATAATAGAACAACCGGGAATAATAATAGTTTTTCATTATCTTAACTTTTCAAAATTCGAAAACTTTTCATTTAAACTGATTAATTTAATAAGGAAATTCATTGAATAGGAAAGAAAATTTATTTTATCTTTTCTCAACTTTTCTTTCTCTATTCAAACATTATTATTTAGGGTATTCATTTAAAATCGTAAAAGTACGCAACGCGTAATTTTACGACCTCGTAAGTCAAAGTGACGTGAAATCACTTCGTGAAACACTAATCGTAATTGTAACTTAACTCTTCAAAAATTCTTTTTAAAGGTTAGTTTAATGACTTATTGATTTGTTTATGCGAAATATGTATGTATATTTAACCAAATTTATTTACCACAAATTCACTTATTAAACTCCAGTTGGTAAAAATGATAAGCCGTCAAAATCTTGGTTTACACAAAATTTGTTACATTTACGCAGAGTTCGTAATTCTCAAAACAAAAGGAAACATTTACGAAGTCTCGTAAAAATTCGAGGAATACGTGACTTACGCGAAATACGAGACTTACGCAATTTGAAATGAATCCCCTAATTATTATTATTTTATGTTCAGGATTATCATTTATTCAATGAATTTATTAATTTTTGTATTTATTTGTAAGGATTTTATGAAAATATTCAAATAATAATTCAAATTGAAATTAATACATAATTATATACTTTACTTATGTGTGTTCGTGATATAAGAACCATATTTATACATCCAGATACAATTATTCATAAAATAATCAAGAAATTTTGCATGATTTTGCAGTAAAAAGTTAAAATTATAAGAGAATCATTAAATCAATAATAAAAAGAAATTTATAATTGACGAAGAATTTTACAAAACTTAACAAAAACATCATAATTTTCCATATTTTTCACAAAAAAAAAATTTCCTCCTTTTAGCTACCTATATCTTTCTTTTTCAATTTCCTTTCACATAAATTTAACTTTTTTTTTATTTTCATTTTCACGTCATAGTTTTTGTTGATTTTTTTTTCTTTCTATTATATTTACTAACACTTTTTTAAACGATTTAAAATGCAGATTATCTGAACTCTTAGTGTGTGTGTGTATATGTATGTGTGCTTTTATGACTTTTTTACATAATGTAAAATAAAGTTTTAGATATCCTAAAGGGGTTTTTCTTTTAAATCATAACTATATGCAAACAAAAAAATACATAAAAAAAATAAGAAAAAAGAAAAAAATTCCAGAACAAAATTGCATAACATTATCATATTTTTTTTGTGGGCAAGGTCGTCAGAGAAATAAAGGACATTATAAGAGTTATTACATTGTGTGGTGGTAAGTAAAAAAATCTTCTTTTTTTTTGGAATATAAAATTTTAAGTTAAACATTATATAGTAAAAATTATTATATATATTTTTTTTTCAAGTGGTTTGTGGGTGTAAATGAAAAAAGAAAAAATACTTTAGAAAATTTTGCATTTTATGTAAACCATCATTATGTAACAAAAAAATTATTATGAAAAAAAAAATCAATTTGCTTTGGAAATTTCAAATAAAATTATTTAAGAAAAAAAACTTCGTAACGGATTCCAAGAGGAAACTTTTAAATCTAAAAATTTTTAAAAATTACAAATTTTATTTATGAAATTTTTTGCGCGTTTTTCTTTGATAACATTTTATTTTATTTTTTTTTTAGGTTCAATATTTTTAAGTTCTTTAGAAACGTTTGTGAGAATTTTTCAAATTAGAAGAATTTTTCATAGTTATCATTTTATTTATTTTTTTTTTTGAACAGAAATAAAACCAAATTTTCTTGAAAATTGTTAATAAAATGATAACATGTGTTAGATGGATGTAGGAGTTAGAACAGAAATAAAACTGAAAACTGGGTGAAATTCTTCAATAAACATAATATAACCTTTTAATTTTTTTTTTTCGTGTATCCTGTCGAATATTTATGATAAAAGTGTGTGTGTATAAAAGTGTGTATACCTACATAAATATAAAAGTAGGAAGCTCATAAAACGTGCCGAAAACAAAATATGTTTATGCGTATATTTATTTATTTATTTTTTTTTTTTATACCTTTGTATCAATTACTTTCTTTTTTCTTTTTATTTCACATTTTATTGTCACTTTCACAGGAATCAAGGTAATGTTACCAGTTTTCATTCGGTTCTTTAGTTTAAATTTAAATAACGTATACATTTAAAAATTTTACCTTACACATACATATTCAAAAATTGGAATTAAAACTAAATAAATTGGGCTATATTAATTTTTAACTGTAATCGTCACCCTAGATGTATGACGACAAAGTTCATATGCTCAAATTCAATTTGTCGTCTAAATGTTAAAAATGTGTATGAAAGTATGTAGGATTACATTAAACTTTTTTCTTTTTAACTTCTACTTTTATACACGTTTTTTTTTTTTCAAATTTTTATGCGGTTAAACAAAAATGTTGAAGTACACAAAATACTTGAAAAGCATGTGATTATTGTAATGGTAAAGTTAAGTACTTTGTAAATTTTTCAAAATTTTTTATTTCTTTAAATTTTTATTTTGAGAAAAAAATTAAATTCTTGTGTTGTAGATAAATACTAGAAAAAGAGCGTGAGAACAGTTTAGAAAAGCTTACGTTTTTTCAAAAATCAAAAATTTACTAATTTTTTTAAATCAACCAAAGAAAGTATTTTGTACATAAAACATTTTCAGTCTTTTGACTATTTTTTAGCTTTCCTTTTTATATTTTTTGTCAATTTCCTTAGTCATGATGATTTCTTATTTATTCAAAACGAAAAAAAAAAAAAAAAATTATTTCACTTTTAATGACAGTCACTTTTAATACACAACACACATACTTCCAATTCTTGATAACTTCATAAAATTTTTAAGTATCATTAAGTTTTGTAATTTTTTTTACTTTTCTTTTTATTTTTTTTTTATTTTGTGTATTATCAACTCGTTCTGGATTTTTAAATCCTTAAACTTAGCAGAGTCATTTAATTGTTTGTTGATATCTTTTTTTTTTTTTAAAATTTTTGTTGAGATGTTGATGGAAAAATTTATTTTTTTTTATCTTCTTCTTTTAATGAAGTTATAGTACATAAGTGACAGATTCTGATTTATTTTTTTAATTTGAAATTTTTAAAAGTCCTTAACCCAAATTCTTGAAATTCTTTTGTGGTAAATTAATTTTTAATAATAAAGTTAATATCAAAGTATATATAGTGAATTTAATAGTACATTAGAAAGGTTGTAATAAAAATTTTCGTAAAAAAATTACATTGAATTATGTCAGTTCTTTTGTATCTTAAAGATATTTAATTATTTATTTAAATTAATGAAATATTTTAATAGTGTCAGAATTTAAGATCTTGAAAGTATGTATTATAGATATAAATTCTTAAAGAATATCTATAAAATTTATTTTAAACCAAATTTGTTTATATGTAAATGACGGATTTATACAATTAAGGTGGAGTTTCAATACACGCGTTTAGAGCGTTCCGTTTGGTGCGCTAAATGACAATCAATTACGCATTTGGAGCGTTGACGGCGTTTCTGACCAAATGAAATATCCAATTAAGACCTTAAGTTGTTATTACACTATCCAATTATTTTTTAATAAAGAAACTTCTACTTTTTTTTATTTAAGTACATATTATATAAATAAATTTATTTAAGCTAGAAAGAAATTATAAATATATTTTTAAAGGAATATTTTTTTTTTATTTAATTTGTATTGAACATTTAATAAAAGTTTTTCTTGCTCTAACATATATAAATGAAACAACTTAAAGTAATTGTTTATGAAATGCTTATTAAATACTATAAAATCATAATCAGGAAGGCAATCTGTTATCTAGTCGGAAAATTTAAAATTGAAAATGTATCCACATTGTAAGTTTTTTTTTGATAGTGTAGGACCAACTTTATAGGCTTTTGATATTTGATTTTTTTTTTCAGCTGTCATTGTCACTTTAATATTAAAGAATAATGTCAAAAACGCTGGCAACGCACAAAAAAGTAGAAAATTGTTGAACTTTTTGAGCGTTATGCGCATTGTGTGCGATGACCATTTGGTCAGCTCTCATAAGAAAAGCTTATTTCCAGTAGATATCATTTAACGCACCAAACGCGTGTATTGAAATTCCACCTTTACTGTGTGAAAGATCATATAAAAGCATGAATATTTTTTCTATATCCACCCACATGTAAAAATATGATATAGTACTATAATTTATAATTACTTGAATCATTTTAATTTGTATGACACATACAAATTACGTTAAATATTTAAATTTCTAATTTTTCAATTTTAATTGAAGGACATTTTTAAATGATTGACTGACAGACTGAATGAATAAAAAATGTTCATACAAATGAAGAATTACGATACATGATACTTTATTTATTTTTCTTATGTTTCTAAAGGATAACAATTATCTATACAATGGGATTATGCAAAAAAAAGCGAATTTTTTCACTTTTCCGAAAAATAAGAAACATGAAATATTAATGCGATTATCCTTGAAAATGTATTTTTTTTTTTTTATAGACAACAAAAAAATATGAAAAGAAAGAAAAATAGCATAATATGATATTTTATCTTCTTAATTTTTATGGTTTCCCAAATAGAGAATTCTGTAATAGTATATGTATATGGATGTATTTTCTTTTTGTTTCGTATTAACTGTTTTTTACATCTTCCATTTTTTCGTTTATTTAAATTTGTGTTTTTTTTGGGAAATTTCCATAAATTTTAAAATTTAATTACCTATCTAGGTTTGAAAATATAATAATTTATAAAAAATTATAAAAAATGAAAACAACTTATTTTTCATGTTTTAATTAGACCAATCCTTTAATGTAAATTATTTATTTAAATGATTCTGAGAATTATTCTTATTATTTGTTCTAAAAATATAAAATGCCCATAATGATGTTAAAATTTTTGTATTTTTCATATTCAAATTAAAATATTCATGAATATCGTATAATTTTTCATGTACTATTTTCCAGTTTGCGTTTGCATTGTAGAAGAAAATAGAAAAAAAAAAACATATTTCCATTTGTTATAGTTTTATCTTTTTTGTACTTTTTTTTAAAGATAAACTAAATTCTTCAAATAAAGAACAAAAAAAAAAAAAAACGCATAAATATTGTATGTAGTCTTTATTTTATAATACTGTCGGTCTGTATAAATTTTGTATTTAAAAAAAACAAAAACGAAACAAAAACAGAGAGAAGCAAAAAACAAGGAAAGAAAAATAAATACTTGATGATAATATAAAGAGCTTATTTAGCATAACTGCTTAAAGAAAAAAGAAGAAAAAGAATAAGATGTTGGTTATATTATAACGAAGAAAATTAAAGAAAAATAAAAGAATGAGTGATTATTATGATGAAAATGAAACGATAAATTATGCATTCAGTAGCGCATTAAATAAATAATGATTTGAAGAAAACATTATATCATTAAGTAAAAAATTGCATTTTAAAAATGTTCTTATGCATATTGCATTATGATGTATGAATTATTATTCTGAGAACCATGAAATAAAGCCAACACAAACGAAATGTTACAGCTTAACGTTTTAGAAAATTTACATATTATATTCGTAGTTCATTGACTTTTTTTGGCAAAATGATAACCTTATTCTCTCCCATAGACAGACTATGCCTTAACTCTAAAGTATGGTATATATGATATGGTATGAAGGGCTGCTTGCTTATAAAAAGCAATTGCACTCGGACGCCTGAAGGCCCATTGTGAATGCCGTTTAATTTTGTTTGTGGGAGTTGACTTGGTTTATCCTGAAAACCATCCTGATTTTTGAATAAATTTGTTCAAGCCTTCTAGTGCTATTCCTGCTAATTGACCAGACCGTCGAATAACCTTGCTCCCAAATAAGCGAGCCTTCGTTCTTTTAGAGCTGGAAGTTCGCTGTACTATTGACTCTACTTCTTCTTTCTAAAGTGAAGACTCTAAAATAAACAGTGTAATACTTATTTTCCTCAGGTTTTTAACAATCTAGATACTTTGATTTCAAAAATTGACTTGCATTATAATAACCACTTCTTAGTTTAGTCCTTTTGTTCACGTAGTCTTTCGGAAAATTTCGTTATTTTTTTTTTGGCTTTAGTTGTAAAGCGATAACGACTGCTGGTTTGATTTTTTATTTTTCTTGATTTTCTTTTGATTCCAAACACTTAGACAGGTCTAAGGTAAGCTGAATTCGAGTAATTTTTTTTCTCTATCTATTTTTTAACCTTTCAGTGTTGTAAAAAATCATTCTGTTATAAAAATCTCTTTAAATTCCTAAATATTTCTAGTAATAAAGGATTTCAAGATTTCAAACATTTTAATAATCTAAGTTTCCATTCTTGTCCTATTTCACCTTTTTTTGTTATTACACTATTTTTTATTTTATTTTTTTTTTTGGTTCTTTCAATTTTAAAAATTCATCCATCATCTTTTGTAGAATTATTACACACTACTATTACGATAATGCTTTCTTGTTAATATTTCATTGTACTTTGTACTATAAAGTATAATTTTATAGCAGAAGTCACTCAAATTAAAGAGAAAATTTAAAGATAATAAAAAATATAATAAAAAAATTATTCATAATGATTACAAGTTGTTTGTTAATATTCTCGAATATAAAATTTCTTGTTATTTTATTTGAAAGGATAACAAAAACTTAAACTAAAAATGAGAAAAAAAAAATTCAATTCTACATAAAATACAGTGTGAATGTTTTTTTTTGTTTTATGAATAAAATTTGCATTTTTTGCTGTTTTTCTTTTTTTTTTAACCTGAAAAACTTTTTTTTTTCATAAAAAATACCTTTTCATATATTTTGAACAAATTATTCTTCTCTGATAGCACAAAATGATATTTGTAATTCAAAAATTTAATCTTTTTGAAAATTTTAAAAATGAATGGTGTTAATTGCATACATACAAAGTTTGACTAACTAACAAAAATTTTACTAACTTAAATATTTTACAACATACTCGTATGTGATAGAATAAATTAATTCACGTAAGTGTGCTTTTGTTTTAATTATCTAACGTTATATCTGAAAATTTTTATTTGTTATTTCAATTATGATTTCCTGTACTATCACAAGGGAACTATTTAAAAACTTTTATATAGTTATTAAAACCTTTTTTTTTGGCATCATTTATTTGTGTATTTTTTTCTCTCAAGAAATTACAGGATACTTTTTTTTTTTTTTGATAGGAAAGAAGATTTTATTATAAAATTTTTTTATTTATTATTTAGGATTTATTTAGCTTTAAAGCTTATTATAATGTTAAGTGGAAAGGATAAAGTTTAAGAAATCCTACATACATGTGTGGGCCAGTTATAAAGTTATGATAATAGATTGCAGTTTTTAAATTTAATTTTTTTTTAAAATTAAAAGAAAATAAACATAGCTTAATTTTTTGAATCCTTCTTGTAGTGAAAAATGTTACCATATGCTTGTGTGAACTGAACGAACTGAATTGATATACATATGTACATATGTATGTATAATTGTATATGCATTGGAAAATCCTAATTTCACTTTATTATTATTTTATCTGTTTTTGTTTCTCAGACACCTATTGAGCGCGTATATTCCGCAGTACCAAACCGGTTCTAATACTATTTATTTTGGTACTAAGCCATTTAAGTACTACCTGTATATACCACAAGTACCAATAATGAAAAAAGAAAGAAAAAATACTTGTCAAACTCAAATAATTTCTATTTGTGTACAGTGTCAATTGTCAATAATTTGTTTTATTTTTTGTGCAAAATTAATTGAAAATGAACAAAGAAAGGTGGGCTAAATAAGTTGATTCGCACCTAAAATAATCGGTCTAAAAAAGTTTGGTACCATGCGTATATACCGGGATCAAAACAGTACTAGGACAGGTTTGGTACTGCAGAGTATACGCGCTCATTGAGAAATAATATTGTAGATAATTCATAGAATAAATTATTATCTTTTTAATAAAAAAAAACTCAATATGAAAGAAAGGATTTTTTTTAAAAAACGTGCTTTTAATTTGAATTCTTTTGAAAACCTTTTTCAAAAAAAAGAAAAAATGTTTATTATTATTCTCATAAAGTTTTCTATTGAATTTTATCATATTGAAGAGAGAAAAAAAGTAATAAATTTAAATCAATATTTACATTATTTTAGAAATACTTTCTATAAAAAATAAATAAAAAACAAGAATAATTCGGAATAGTAAATATTTTTCCAATAATTCAATTTAAATATATATTTTTATTATATGATACTTAAATGTGTCTGTTGATGTTGTATCTATCTAGTTTTTTTTTTATATATTTTTTCTTTAATAAAAGTGTACTTTAAACATCATACACCCACTATTCCACGTGAACACTCTTTTTATGGAAGTATGTACATTATACATACATATATAATTTTCCACATTAAAGTCAATAACAGAAATCACAAAACAAAAAATAAAAAGAAAATATACATATAAACATACGTATTACAGATATGGCGACCCACAAGATATCGATTGAAATCAATCCTATTTTGGTTTAATGGTGTTTACTCGATTTAAAGGATCACACCCCATTCGTTTCATTTCGAATTGATACATAAAATAGTGTAGAAGAAAAAGAAGAGAAAGAAGCACTATAACGGCATACAAGAATCATCTAAAACTGTATAGGATATCAATAAATAAATGAAAATGTATAGACAAGATACACATGTATACTTTTACATATTATGTATATATTTTCTATAATGATACATAAAGGTATCAAATTTTATAAAATAGACTAAAAAATAATACAAAGAAGAAAAAAAAAAAGACAAGCACATTCAAATATGTACTTTTGTAAATTGATATGAGGATACATGATCTGACTAAAAATTTATATGTACATACATATGAATGTAGCGGTACACACATACATAAGTATATGCACGTTTATACATATTATATAATGTTAATATTGGGATATTGACAATTTTCCATGAATGTTTCTTAAGCTCACTAAAAACGAAAGAAAGTTATAAAACTTGAAACAATGGTATACATATGTATTTATTTTTGGTAAATAGTGAATTGCAAAAAAAAAAAAAAAGGGAATAAAACAAATCAAGTAATAGAAAATAAGGACGAGTAATGGAATAGGTTCAAATTTGAAATTTGTATCAATTTGATGAATATTTTGATTGATTTTCTGTTCAATAATTTCATATTGAATAATTAAAGACACAAAAAAAGGATTGAAACTTATATGATTATTCATGATTATATTAGACAGCTGACAAGTGACAATGATAAGTTGTATGACACAATTTTTGTGTAATTTACAAATATCTAGCTAATTTTAGAAGAATTTATTCCCTAGAAAGGGAATTAAAATACATATTTTTTTATGTTCATGTAAGTTCATTGACATTATTTTGATATTTTACAATTTAAAATTTTCACTTATGTCATATGGGAATAATTTGATTTTGTTTTATGTTATTAGAAAACTTTTTTTTGCATATATTATATACCTACATATTAAACATACATATTTATATATGTGTTGGTAGGTATGTATTTGATTTCCGGTGAAAAAATAATTTTCTTCTCTGTAGTCTGTATGTTTCCCTGAAGCTGTCGAATAAAAATTATATTGAATAAATAAATAAAAATGAAAAAGAAAAAAAAATTGAATATCTTATACATACATCTCAAGGGTGAATAAGTTAGTCATCAGCTGGTGTTATTCCATTCGCAAATATAGACAAAAAAAATAATCTTGTGTGAAAATAAATAAATATATACATATACGAGTATCAGTATATGTATGTATGTTTGTTTCTAAGAGAAGGTTGTCAACAACCTTGTCTAAATAAATTTTAGATAAAATATTGTATGTCTATAATAAATTGTGTTAATTGAGAAAATGAGCAAAAATGTATATGTAGATTTAATAATATTGCCTATAAAAAATTAAGATTTACATCCATACATGAGATTTACCTTATCAACAAGGAAATGGAAATGTTTAGTCAATATATTTAAATACATTTTGTAAATATGTGAAATGGTTATAAACATATGGTTTTTATTGCTGAGGTGTTAAAAATCTACCTTAGGCTTTATCAAATATTTTCGGTGAAATTAAAGTCAACATTTTTAATTAAAGGATGTGTTTAGAATTGAATAGACAAATTTACTGGTAAATAAACAAATTAATTATGGAGTAAAAAAAAATACTAAATATAGATTTTGGTTTAACTAAGCATACATTAGGGCGTGTGTTTTGTTTTTCTTATTTTCTTGTATTGTAAAAACAAATTTTGAATTTTTTTTTACTTATTTTATAATAAATTTTGTGATTTGATTTTCAAGTGTATGTTAAGGACGATATGTTTGTTATGAAAACAGATTAAAGTGCTTTGGCATTTTGTCCTTGGAATATAGCAGAAATTATCTCGATGCAATATTTTTATTTAAGATTAAATTCAGAAACTTCTTGTAACAAAATTAGATTGAATTTTTAATCAAGAATAAGTCAAACTCAAACTCTGCGTAATATGATTCTAATATTCTACCTGGAAAAACCACGTACCAACATTGAAACTAATGTGTTTAATTTACAGATTGTTAAAAAATCATAATGAAAAATTCAACTCCATCGATTTCTTTCTGATGAACCCTACATCCTTTAAAAAAGCGGTTTCAGATGTTATTAAAACTGTATATTAAATAAATTACATACGCACCTATATTATTCTATTATTTTCCTTATATCATAATATCATAACTCAATTTTTTCTTTCACCTGCCTTTTGCCTCATACCTTTTGTTGGTTGGTTGGTTGGTTTAATTAACAATATTATTATGTAAATTATAATATTAATTTTTTTTAAAGTTTTTGTATGTTTGTAAGTCGCATTCATTGCAAATAAAAAAAATAAAACAATAAATAAAAGAATATTTTTTTCTCCAAAAAATTGTATGATTTGAAAGTTTGAAATGTACATATAGTGTGTAAGTTTTTCACACTTTAACACGTTGGTTACCAGTGTATCCAGCTTTGAGAGCTTGTGTTAAAACTTCTGTAGTGATCACCGATTGGCGGGTGGAGAAGCACTTTTGTCGTGTTCACCGGTGATACACTGGCAGCCAGCGTGTTAAATGAGATGAAATTCATCAACTTAATTTGAAATTATAATTATACAATGCCATTATAGTTCTTTGATACACGTAAATTATATTTTAGTTACATTCATTTCAATATCTTAAAATAAACTTTTTACTTTTCATATACAGTGCTGTGACTAATTATAAACTCACTCACATTTTTTGTAAATTTTGAATAAAACTCTGTAAATGAAAATTATGTTTTGTCATAGAGAAATACCTTCGATCAAAACAAATTTACTCTGTAAAAGTGAGATCTTAATTTATAACGGTTCTTGAGATAACACAAATTCTTTTAAAGATACAGAGAAACACTTGTGACTAATTATAAACTCAGTTTATTATTTATTCAATTTTTCGGTATTTTTTTCGGAAATCAGTGCATATTTCATAGCCAATTTATTCTACTTATTCTAGTTAAGTTATCAAGTTGTTAGATTATTGAAAAATTTAAGCAAAAAAAATTAAACATAAAATTGTTGAAATAACGTGTGGTACAGAACTAAATGAAATCGAAAAACAAAAAAAATTGGATTTACACGACATGGGATTAAGTCAAAGACAAATTAGAGATAAAATTAATCGTTTTCAAGGTGTAATTGAAAACTTTTTAGAAAAAGGTTTGGAGAATTATGGCCAAACTACATGTTCCTAAATGTAAGCAAAAATATTCTTAACTATTAAAAGAGCGGTTTTACATTTTTTTTTCTATTTTTAATGGTTATGAATGGTAGAAGACATTGATCAATTATTTTTGATATCCAGAATCATTAATTCTTCCTTTAATATAGGCAATTTTCGACTTTAATTTGCTTTTGACCTACCTCCCGATCTTCTTCTGGATAAAATCTTCGAATCTTTGCGCAAATCATGCCAATAATAATTGAAGCCGTCAGATTTGTCTATATTGAATTTCTTTTCGTCACTAGCATAACATGACGCCAAATACTAGGCTTTTGAATCATTTCAGGTGGAGGAGGTGGGTCAGTAATGATTTCAGCTGCATTCAAAAGCAAATTAAAGTCGAAAATTGCCTATATTAATGGAAGAATTAATGATTCTGGAGATCAAAAATAATTGATCAATGTCTTCTACCATTCATAACCATTAAAAATAGAAAAAAAAATGTAAAACCTTAGAAAGTGAAAAAAGAGCTCCTTTTTAACTCGCGAGAGAGGCCTCCTTCATGCATTAAATAGAAAATTGTTACCTTATTATTTTTCTCACCTTATTAATTGTTTTCTAATTAAGTAAATTAATCAAACTTTGGACAATTACGTATTTTTCACTAATTATTCCACAATTTTTCACTATTTAAACTTCACTTTACAAAATCATTTATTAAACTGAGAATCACGTAATTTCACAACTCTAAATTATAATAGATGAGTAATATAAATTGCGTTTTTTCTTTTTTTCTTTTTTTAATCATATTTGACTCTTGTATTCATCCCATAGACCTCACTAGGGAGATTATCTTGCTTTCCTTTGTAGTTTTTCTAAACTCCCTTATCACTTTTTTTGGGATGCATACCAAATATTTCTACTGGGAAGTTTCATCGAATAAAATCAGCAATTAATTGCACGAATCCATTATATTTAACCCTTTTTATTTTATTTTTCGTTTTTTTTCTCGTTACTTTTTTTTTATTACAATAATCATAGAAAAATTTAACATTAAAATTACGATTTTCCTATTACAATTTAATCTTTTCAAGTAAATTACAATTATTTTTTTTATGAATGTAAAATTTTTTTAAGTATACATTATTTATATACGTTAAGCATTTTCATATAATTTTTCAAATAGAATCAAATGTCATCATAAAAGTAAGTTTATTGTGAAAATAAAAGTTTACTTTATATTTCTTAAAAATAAAAAAACGAACATTTCAAAATAGTATCACTTTTCAAGTATTATAAAGTTTTTTCGTATTTGAAAAAAGTTTCAACTTATAAACACCAACAAAACGGTGAAATTCTTATGTACATATCGCGTTGCTAATAGAATTAACAATTTAAAAAAGGATTTAACGCTGTCCACGACACAGATAAGTTTAACTTTATGTTGTTTTTTTTTACTGTAAATAGAAAAAAAGAACCTACTTTCAGTTAACTATATAGGTACTTTTTATTTTGTAAATAGGTGTGTTTTAATTTTATAAAATACTTAAAAAGGATGATTAACTAAAACAAACCACCGCCATCACCACCATTATTTATTATACCATAGACCAGAATATGGTTTCAAGTAAGATTAATGTTGGATTTAACACTAAAAATAAAATATACGAGTATACTAAACAACTAACCGACATAAATACATATATACAAAATAATTCACAACCTAACTAACTTGTAAAATGCAAATTAGTATCATGATATTGTTGTATAATTATACGTATTGTATATTAAGTATATTTAAAGATAAAATCATTTGAATGAAATCCAAAGTTGATGATGTTGTTCTAAAGTTGATTTTATTTCATTTATTTGTGGTTTTATGGGTCGTGTTTTGTTCAAAATGAATGAATAAAATGGAATCAAAGAAGATAATATTGTGATTGTAAAAAACATAACAACAACAAAAAAATAAAAATAAAAATGACATTTACATTTTGAAAAAGTGACACTGTAAAGTATAAAAGTAATTAGTCTTTGTATAGATAATTTAAAATTATTTGAATTAATACCGTATTCTAAATATTTATGTCAATAATAAAATTTTTGATGTTTTTAAAGGATAATGTCTTAAAATTCCTTTTATAAACGAAGGTCTAATTTCATTTAAGAAATTTTTTTAATTACGATATTAATCTTCTAAAAAATCAAAAATTTCTTTCTCACATTTAACACTTTACCTATTTTATAATTAAATCCTTTGTGAAATGTGTTATCATTTTATTACATCATTGCGTCTGTACATGACAATGTCAAATCTTTAAAAATAAATTAAATAACATCATATAACATCTTTTTAAAATATATAGTACATACAGTCACCAGCAAAAGTGAGAGCACAATATATGAATATAAGGCCAATTTTTATTTAAACTTCAAATTTACTTTCATTATTAAAAATTACCGTTTTCCAGAACGAATATAGGTACAAGGTTTTTGTATTTTTTGGCATAATCTAATCTCTTTTTCTTATTAATTTCTGAAATATTTGGTTTTTTTTGTTTCAATTGATATTTCCCACCTAATTTTGATAAAGATCTAAAAACGTGGACTAATTTAAACTAACTGCAAGTAATTTATTTTAAAAATGTATCATAATTCTGCACTACCACACACTGTATTATACTGAAAACAAATGTTTCTATCCACATAACAAAGCAAAAAATTTGAATTATACGAATAATTTAAAAGTGTGCTCTTATTTTTGCAACGGGATTTTTGGGTTTTTTGAATTGAATTGTTAATTTTTAAATGAATTTTGAATTTTTGTTCAATAAATGTTATAAAAATAAATAAAATGTATATCATACTTTCATTTAAGTATACTATTGGTTTTTATTTAAATAAAAATTGGCCTTATATTCATAAAAGAAAATTTTCAAGAGAGGTGTGCTCTCACTTTTGCTGGTGACTGTAGGTAATTACAGATTTTACTCAACAACACAAACACACACAAATGTCAAAATTATAAAAGTTAAGTATAATATAAAAATTTCATCTTTTAAAAATTTTTCCTCGACGAACGTTACATAGAATTATTATTTCTATTTTTTTTATTTTAACCAAAACAAAAAACAACATCAAATGAACAACATCACTTTCAGAAGAATTACGTTCAAATACTTTTTCACGTGTTATGTTATGTATGAAAATTTCTTAGAATATGTTTTCAAACAACAATTTCACATGAAATTAGAGGTGCTTGTAAACCACTTACATGAATTGTTTGACAGTAAGATTTACCAATGATGTGTGTTTTACTAGGTATGTGTTAAAAGTGTGTAACATATGTATAGTATGTATGAAAGTTTTGTGCTGTTGATAAACTACTTAAGGATTGTACTATACTTATAAACAAGGTTATTGCAAAATTACAAGAAAATTCTGTAAGAATTTTTGTAATGCACAAAATATTTTAAGTATGTATTTAAAGTTTTAGTATTTCACACAAATATACGTAGAAATATTAAAACTATAAATTGTGATTACGTCAAAACTTAAAAGTTTGTTCCTCAGAAAAAAAGTAAAAAAGATAAAAAAGAAAATATATTTTTTTGTTGTTGTTCTATTTTAATTAAATTTCATTAATTCGACCAAAATGTACTATGAAAGATTTTAGTAAAAATTTTCATTTTATTATCCTTTTTTGAAAAGAGAAAATAATTAAAATATAAATAACTACATTTTTAGAAAATAAACTTTTTCATAAAATAAACAATAACGAAATGGATAAGTCTAAGTTTTAAACAAAGATTGTTTTCGACTTGGTAAAATTTAATAATATTTCTCAAAAAAGTTATTGTATTCTTATTTTCTGTTAGTTTATAGAAGTTAAATACCTATTTTAATGTTTAGTTTTAACTGATGTCAAACTTTTATAATAATTCTTTATGTAGTATTTGTGATGACAGAACAAAGGTCAAGTTCATTGTTCAATAAAAAAAATAAAAATAAAAAAAAGGATTGCTAAAAAGTTTGTTAGTTTTCTAATCTGATACTGGAGGATAAGCTTTATTAAATATCAAGCATGAAAATATACAAAATTTACGTTTTCTATAAACAAATTCTAGAAAATAAGAAAAATTTTCATTGTACACAATTTTAGGTATGTACTTGTATTTGAAAAATACAGTTATATGTGTTTATATACGAACAAAAGGACTTTTTTATAAGTAGAAATTTTTTGGAATTTATCCAAAATATATTTTTCATACAAGTGGATTACCTGCAACTATATGTAGATCAAAAAGTTTCTGACTATACAGGATATCAGCTTATAAAGTTTTTCTTTTATATATTTCTAAAGAAGATTATTACAATTATACATAGAGTTCTTGTGAAATAGAATAAAATAAAATGATATTTTAGCTTTTGATTGTTTTGTGATTTAAGAAAATCTTCTAAAAATACTATAAGTGAAAATTTAAAGATAGTTTATATACACATGAGTTAAATTGTCATTAGGTTAAAAAGTAAAATTCTTATTTATGTTTGGAATTTAAATAATCTTAATTTTTCTATTGAACATCATACTAATGTTTTACCAGTTTTTTATAAATTGTGTGACCGAAACATTCTTTAGAATTAAAAATGAAACTCTGATAGCCGGTTTCACAGTGAGGCTTAAGCGAAGTTTAAGTCTTATGCTAAGTTTACATAACAGATTGAAACGTAGATTTTGCTGCATTTCTTTCTTCTATTCGTCAGAGTATATATCGCTTTCGCATTCATACCTCGGAGTGAGATTGCAGAGTCAGCGTCAGATTAGGCTCTGCTTCTACTTTTCAATCTGGATGTTCGAAAAATTAGTTCCCACTGGTTAAAAAAAATTTCGTTCCACTTGGAACGAAAGTTTTTTTAAGAAGTTTCATGTAAAAAATGTAACGATAAAAGTTTTTTTTCGAAATTTATTTAAATTTGAACTTAAAATTTCGAAGTATTCAAAAGCTATTATTGTTGACGGTTATAGTTTTTACAAAAAAGGATAATTACAATGTTTTTCAATGAAAATTTAACAAAAACAGAAAAAGATAAATTATTTTTATTCATTGAAAGTGTTCACAGTGAAGATTTGTTACGAAATATTTCAAACAAAGAACAAAAAGATATGTCAGTTTGAATTTGAATTTTCAAATGTGCTTTATAAATTCGAAAACATCCGAAAATCGAACTTACTAAACTTCACTCTACGCTGAATTTTAAACGGGTAAAATTTTCCACGTTCGGTTGTAAACGATCCATTAAACTGAGTTTATTCACTTTTTTCAGTTCCACAGTGGAAGTTAAATTGAGTTTAACTTGAAATCTAGTAGTTTTTATCTGAGGCTTAAGCTATCTATAAAAGCTTAGCTAAACTTTGGCTTAAGCTTCTACTGTGAAACTGGTTATGAATGATTTTTTTGTGAAATTTCAAATTTTAATTTTTGAAAAATAAAATTTTGTGAAATTCAGTTTTCAAAAATTAAAATTTGAAATTTCACAACAGTAAATCAAAACACATGTGATATACAAACATTATATCAAAAACTAAACAGTTTTATTTCGATTGTGTTTAGCTGACATCATTACCTGTATCTAAGATACTGTACAATAATTTTGTCCTGCAAAATTATAACATTTTAAATAAATGAGAAAAATAATATAATATAAAATAAAATTAATTAAATTATTTTTAACAAAATAAATATAAAATCCATTTATGTACTATTCTTCTAATATTTTTATCAATATTTTCAATTTACTTCGATGATATGTTCTCTAAAAAAAACTTTGTATATATAAATAATAAGTCCTTTCAAAATAAAACTCAAAGAAATACACAATAAAATTAATAAGTCTTCTAGAGAATGATTATAACACAATGCTAAAATTCAACAATTAGAAGAAAAAAAATAAGTGGGAGGAACAAAATATTTACAAAACAATTGAAATGAGATTTGAGAAAAGCCATTATCCCTCATTTTGATAAAAAATTATCCATTCATGAAATGTAGAATAAATAAATTCAGTAATTGTCATTTAAGTGAGGGAGAAAAAATTAAACCATCATTAACTTTTGACCTTCTTTTTTATAAATATTCTTTTTCTTCATTTTTTTTTTCTCTTTTATTGTTCCTTATTACCAAACATCAATTTCTCTTTCCTTGAAGGTCAAAGTTTTTCTTTAACAACTTTTTTCTTTTCAAAAATATGATGACAATCAAAAATTCTCAATTTATATTTATAATATTTGGGGTTTCTATTATTTCTTTTACGTGAAATATCTATGTATTTAATCTCGTATACACATTTACACCCACATAAATATACTTACTTACGTAGATATACAATATGTACTTATATTTTTTCACCTTTATTATTTATAATTTCTTTTTAGAATATCATTTTCTTTTATTCAATTTCTCATTTTATACTTTAATCGCATTAATCACAAAACGTACCACTAAACCAACAACACCAAATTTCATTTTACAAACAGAGAGAGACAGAGCGTTTAACTTATGTATTTACAACACAATTTTTGCGTACACGTTTTTTAACTTTTATAATGTTTTTTTTTTCTTCACCTTTTTTCTAAAATACTTTCTCCTGTAACAATACAATAAGGATATAACGTCATTTCCGGATGTACACACGCTTTGTAAACAAAACAAACTTCTCTCTACCCCACACAATATAAAAAAAAAATCTATTACTACAATTCATGATAATGTGCTTATGTACACTTGTTACATTTCTTTCAGGAATAAAGTAACAAAAAAAGTTTATACTACCATCTTATGAACAAAGCAATCATCCATGTCATCGGGGTATTACATATCCTTTCTTTTGAATATTTTGTTTTTTTCTTTTTCGCTAGAAATCAAATGAAAAAAAAAAACATAAAATCAAGATGTGCACAAAAAAATCACTGTATTACATTTTTTCTTCGTAAATGTAAAATAAATTAGGATATATATATTTTTTTTTGTGAGACATCAGTTGTTGTATCTGTTGTTCAGGTTCATGAAGAAAATATTTTTCTAATGACAATAATAATAATAAAGGAAGAAAATGAAAAGGAAAAAAAAAATAGATATGTATAAAGAAAATTGTAATCCGGAAACGGAAATTTCAAATTATATACATATATACGATTTTTTTCTTCTTTTTCAAAAAATTTCTCCGTAATCTTTTTCTTATCATCATTTTTACTATTACACTGTACGTTTCTAGTTACAAATGTACTAGATTTAAGATTTAATCTTGAGATTTCATACATGTATGCGATATGAATGCTTGTTGAATGGATTTTCACGCATACATTCATAACCTATGGCCAATATGTCTATTAAACCGAAAAGTAGCAAAAAAAAAAAAATGAAAATAAAGGAAAAAATCGTGATAAAAAAAAGTAAAAAGCTTTACATATACAGATATTTATATGTACTATATGTAGGAATGAATTAACCCACAACACGTTATTGTTGTATTGTGATGTCATAAAACGTTAATCCTTATATCATCTAAAGAGGATCGTTATATGTGGGAGATTAATGATCCCCTAATTGTATACAATTTTTAATTAAGTAATTTGATATCGGTATGATAGGATAAATTCGATATGTATAGTATGTTTCTATGCTTTGTTTTAGTAAAAAATACAATGCCTACCATAAAATTGATATATCACATTATGTTTTTCCACGTGCCTATTTAAAAAAAAAAAAGAAAAAAAAATGTACCTATAGTATTTGTATCTGTACAGTGTACATATGGTATGTATATCCATCCTATGTACCTACTATGGATTGAATATAATTAACTTGGTATTGATATAATATCCGTTAGAAATACATAAGTCTACATGTTGGAATAAATCGAAGGGATATTTGAAGACTGATGGAGTGATAAAAAAATGCTTTATATGATATATTAATCCTTTTTTTCCCTTAGATTTTTATTGTGACTATGAAAAGGAAAATATCAATTGATTAGTTTTATTTTCAATGAAATGGAAAAATTCGAGGTATTTATTTTGTATTTTTCAATAAATTATTTTGAATATTTTTCATTTAATCCTCTCATCAAATTATTCAATGAAAAATTTGTCTATTGAATTTCATAATCAGCATCAGCGGTGGTTTGCCTTTTTCAAAACTTGATCTCCAATTTTCTATTAATTTTATGCGTGAAAAAAAAAACAACAAACTAGAATGTATTTAATGTTTAAGAAAACTTTCAAGGTTGTCAAGGACTTTTTTAGCCTAAAGAAAGGATTAAATTATGATTGTTTTCATTTTGATAGTGCGTGTTATGAAATTCATTGACTTGAAAAACAATATTATATTTTATTGGGTGTTTCGGAAAAAGCAGGCTGTCACACCATTTTTATTTTTTATAAGTTTTTTTTACATTTACAACACACCCTGTCTCATACTATACATATATGCTACATACATACATATATGATTGGATTTGTCAATCTTTCTTATTAAAGAAAAATCTTATGATGTCGTAGGATATAATAGTTCTGGTTTTTTTTACTTTTCTTAACCCGTCCACAACAAGCATCGTCTATATCCGAAATCCACTATATCTCTACTCAGAGCAGCCGGAAGCTTATTGGTAGCTCAACAGTTTCGCTGTTACATAAGGGTTAAAAAAGATAAAGTCAAATAATTTATATTTCTTTATAAAAATATTTTCAAATATAAGGATTTCCTAATTCCCCCATGGGAAAACCTTTTAGAAACTAGATCGTAAGAATGTTTAATATTAATATATGCATGACCTTTAAGGACATTAACCATAGGAAAGGAATTTAAATCAAATGTAGACATTGATTTTCTCGTTTTTTTTTTGTCAAAGAATTCTTGTGTTCGTTATTGCGAAAATATTTTTCATAAAAAAATTATAAACATTTTTTTTCTCTTTCATAATACTGAAATGTCTGAAATGAAATCTTATAATTATAAAATGTTTCAAATAAAAAAAAAAATAAAATCAAAGAGAAGAAAAATAAAATGCATAAGAAAACTTTTTAATTGGATCGACATAAGATTTCTGCTTTTTGAAATCGTCATTATATACACTTTTAATGTTATTTGAAAAAGCTATACATAGCAAACAGGTGACAGATTTTATATCATTATCCTGCAAATATACACGTAAATTTTCATTTTATCCTTCCATGTTTGTATAATTTCCTTAGTATTTTTTTTTTTTTTCTTTGCAATGTAGACAATTTTCAAATCAGATTTTATGGATTTTAAACATAGTGCTACATTTCACTTTATAAAGTGATGATAACAAACATCACATACATAGTATAGAGTTTTGTGTATTCATCTGTTAAAGTATATTATAGTACAGGAAAAATGCATTTCTTATCATGTATGTATGTACAAGAACATTGATGGAATATGTACGAGGGGAGGTCAAAAATTTTTGCGGAGTCATATACTATTGTGGAAATTCCTTGAATCTTTTTTTTCTTAGATAGATCAGACTCTCAAAGGTTTAAAAATAAAGTTGCAGGTCAACATGGTTATTAGTAATTTTTTGACAGTAATTGAAATGAAGTGACCTCATGGTGAAAGTGAAAATGAATAAAATTGAATATCATGTCGTTATAAAGTTTTTGACTAAACAAGGAAAATTACCGGCTGATATACGCAGGAAAATGTTGAAAGTATACGGTGATCTTACACCGTCCGTTACCACCATTTAAAGATGATCTAGATTATTTAAATGTGGTAGATAATCACTAGAAGGTGGTCCTCATCCAGGAAGTCCAAATTGCGGTAACGAGTCCGGGCGTTGTTGAAAAAATTGAAAAATTTGTACTGGAGGATGCTTGTTTAAAAAAGAAAGAACTTGCACGAATGGTAGGGGTATTTGAAACGATAGTGTTTAATATCCTCCACAATTATCCTAAAATGTCAAAAGTGTCCACAAGGTGGGTCTCAAAACTTTACAAAAACGTACCAGCACATAGTTCATCAATAGCGAAGAGCGCTATAGAGAAATGTGACTTCACAGAAATTGATCATCCGTCCTACAGTCCAGACCTCGCCCCTAGCGACTATTATCTGCAGGCCCGTCTTATGCTATAGGCACAATAGGCACTGTGCCTAGGGCCTACGATTCTACAAGGGCATACGAAAGTATAATTGACCTTTTTTTTTTTGCTCGTTAAAAAATTTATTAGACAACTGTAGGGGGCCCGTTGTTGACGTTTTTTTTTTGCTCTTCTTAATCCAAAGTGCCTACGGCCTACGACAACCTTAAAACGGCCCTGATTATCTGTTTCCAAAACTGAAGAAGGAGCTACATGGAAAGCACTTTACTGATGTAGAAGAATTGAAGGAGGCCATAAATGACTATTTTGAAGCTAAAGATGAAACTTTTTTTTAGAGGTCTAGAAATACTTACTGTAAAAAGTGTGTAACAAAAGCAAATATATTGAAAAATGAAAATAAAAATTGTCATTTATCTCTTAAAAAGTACACCATTCCGCAAAAATTTTTCACCTCCCCTCGTATGTAAGTATGTATGTAGTTTATATTAGTATACAATTTTTTGAGAAGAAAACTAAAGGCATCAAATCACAAAAAATTGAATTCACTTAAACCAACAAAAATATTTTGAAGCATAAAATTGATTTATTTAAAGAATGTTTAGTTTTTAAAACATTGTAGAAAGAATGTTATGAAATATAAATGTAATTATAGTAATTTAGTTACGTACAATATACTCGATTTACATACCTATAAAGTAAAAAGATATTCATACATATATGTACATACGAGTAGTTATGTATGTATGTACGTAGTTTGTGTGAAAAACAAATTTAAAATATCTTCAAACGGTGTAATTCGTTTTTTTGGTTAAAAATGTTGCTTGTTTTGTTTTGAGAGTTCATTTTTTTTTTTTTTTGACAAATTTGTTTGAAAACCTGAAGTATTGTAGAATTGAAATCTGAAATCAAATTTAAGAGAATTCAAGATTTTATTTTTTTAAAGATTTGGTAATGTGATACGTGACTTTTCTCAAACATAAAAGTTGTAGGTATTTTATTTCTCTCGTTGCATTTTATAGCTGTTTTTTTTTTTTTTTTAAACATGAAAAAATCTACCATATCTTTAGTTTTTGTTTTTCAAATGGAAAAAAAATTTCTAACTCAATTTAATCAAGCAAATAATTTAAATAATTAACATCATAGGTTCAGTTACAGTGCCCTGAGTTTAAGTACTTGTATAATACAGTAGAAATCGCATATAACGTTTCTCAACGGACTGAGTAAAAACAGTCGTTATATCCGATATTCGCTATATCCGATACTTAGAAAGTTACTCTGTAATTGTATTATTATAATTAAAAAAGTTGAAAAATAACCAAAACTATAAAGTCACTTCACACTTACCAAGTTATTCACTTAAATTTAGAAAAATAAATATAAAAACAACATTTTTTATATCTTTAGGTACAAAATATTTATATTCTTTATAACGTATTCTCTACGTAACGCAGACCTCATCGTACGACGTTTTAACGTGTATTTCATAAACTTGTATTAAGAAAAGATTATTTTGAATATTAAAGATCAATACCTTAATGTCTTAATATATCATACATAAAATAAAATTGAATGTTTATAACACTGGTTTTGTGCTATTAACTCTAACAGTTGTTACGCAGACTACATCGCACGAAGACAGAAAATGTACCTTTCTACTTTCCATTGAAATTTTCTGCGAACTGAATGCAACAAATATTTTGAAATGTACATATATGGTTTTATAGTAGAAGGTGTATTCTTTAATTGGTATTCAATAGTATCTTAAATAGATTTGTATATTTTTAAAAAACAAAAAAATTCCTTGTTACGCAGACTACAAAATTAGGTGTAATGCAGAATACATACATAGGTAAAAAATTTATTATGTATTCTAGCGAATTATTTGATGGTAATAATTTTATTATATATTCTAGCGAATAATTTGATGGTAAATTACATACTTATAATAAATTTATTATGAATTTTAGCTAATATTATTTGATGGTAAATTACGGTTTTTCCGTTTTATGTTTTAAAGCAGAGTACAAAAAAGACAGAGTAGAATCACTTCATACAAAATGTTGCTAAAAATTTTAGAAAAATATAATAGTACATATATGTAAAGTACACTCACAATTGGGCTGAAAATAGTCCACATAATAAATCTTGACTGAGGAAGAGAGACAACGAATTCCCTATCGTTGTACTGTAACCAATATACCAAACTTACATATCATATGGCAAATCATACTGTACATTTTTATTGACATAGAAGTTTAGAAAATTTGATTTCATTTTTTAAATGTATTTATTTCAGAAAAATTAGTCAATATAATATTAAAAGTTTAATTTCTACTTTTTTTCATTAATGACTATTTAAAAATTTTGTTATGTGTCTGTTTACTATAATTTTCAATTTAAAAACTTTTATACCTAAAGGAATATTAACTATAATACAATTTGAATTTCATTCAAAAAACCCAACTACCTAATTGTTTAAAAAAAACCATATGTTTTTTAGGTAATTTAAATTTCAAAAATATCTTCATTCCAGTTCATTATTATTACAATATATATTTACATAATGTATAGTAATTTCTATTTCAATATGTGAATCATTATTATACAGACAATATACCTGATTCATGACAGATCATATTTTCAATTGAAGAAAGTGTAAACATTTTTTTCTATAAAATTCCCAAAGACCGCAATAAAAAAGGATAAACCTTTCGGACTTTTTTTCTAATTATATTTAGACATAGAAAATTTGTTTTTCATTCCTTTTATTTTTGCAATTTACAACTGCAAAAATATTTACAATAATTTATATGATAAATATTGTTTTATTTTAAAAATTTAAAGAATAAGAAGATTACTAGCACACTAACACCTGATAGGGCCGTCTAATACGTATTATATAGTTGGAATAGGGATAGGTATATATTTTTTTTTCATATAAATATTTAGTTAGTCATATGAGAGGTGTAGGAGGAAAAGCCAAATCAGAAGTACGAAAAGCTGTAACGAGCAAATCACCATCAGCTCCAATAGTAAAAGATGCATAAAGTTTTTCTATTGTTACATCTGAAATTCTTCCTACTATAGCTCGATTTAAAAAAGATGCCAAATCGTATTATACTAGAAAACTATGCGCAGAAGAAAATATACTTACACACATGCATTTTTGTTGTTGTAAATTCTAAGAAAGAGGTTTCTTCCTCCATATACAGTCATGTGCAAAATTATTTGTGCAGAGCAATTTTTTTATACAAAGTCGTATTTGATTTGGTATATCTTCCATAAAAATATCAATATTTTATACATTAGCGAAGAAGATATAGAGAGAGATATTGTCTGGAAAGATGCTAGAAATATTCCAGATATTCGTAAATTACATTTATCTTGTTTATGCGAAGCGTTACTTCGCATTAGCTCACTCCGTCTTGACTTAATACGGATGCATAAACCAAATTTCAAAACGCATTAAAGCTCTACGTCGTTTTGAGTTAATACACTATTAAATCCGCATTTAAAATTTCACTTCGTTTTTAAAATGTGCATAAACACTTACTTCGTTTTAAGTGAATTGTCATATTTGACATTTAAAATAGTGTTGATAAGCCACAAAACATCGATATGAGGTTTTAGAGTAGTGTTAGTAACGTTACATTAAATTTTCAAATAACATTTAATGTGCGGTTATTATTAATTGTATAACCAAGTAAGCAAGTGTTATTTAGAGGCATAAAAAGATAAAACTAAAAAAAAAAACATTTTTTTCTGTGTTTGAAAAAAAAAAAGATATTTTCAAGAAGAGAGAAGTTACTGGCATTCGAAATAAATCACAAAAATCTATGGTGATAACACTGTATGAACAACAACATCAAAACAACCAGGTGACATTACTCAAAACGT
Organism: Bombylius major; assembly: GCA_932526495.1. Classification (NCBI taxonomy): domain Eukaryota; kingdom Metazoa; phylum Arthropoda; class Insecta; order Diptera; family Bombyliidae; genus Bombylius; species Bombylius major. The sequence continues at coordinate 21,973,293 of OW052042.1, read as the reverse complement.
TTTGAGTAAGAACGAAATGTTGTACTATGCATAAACACCAATCAAAATGTATTATCTCAAAACGATGTTTAAAACGTTTTAGCGTTAAAACGTTTTAACTGTTGTGCATAAACAAGATAATTGTTTTAAAGTTTCGCCTGATGAAGATATAAGTTACGCTGTAAATGAGGCAAACGTAAGGCAGACGTCAACAATTGAATTCAACTTTTTTTTTGTTTTAATAATTTAAGTTTACATATTACTTTTTTCTTGTCATGATGTTCTTTTATTAATAATTAAAAAGAATACAGAACCTTTACTTATTTGGAGTTTTTTTCTTAGCACAATTGAACTTTTTCGCTTTCGTGTGTAACGCAGACTACAATTATTTGGACTGAACTTTAAAATTACATCATAGTCAAACAAAAAAAATGTCATTCGAACTTTGTAATAAATTTAATCAGAGAAGTCTATAGAAACAATATTAATGCAATTAGATTTTTAGAAAAAAATATTCAATGCTTTTTTTTCATTCTTACTTTATTGTAAAGATTTTATCAAACTTTATTGGTTATAAGTCAAAATTGTTACGTTTCGTATTTGTATCATTTAAATATATGTTTTCTCTTATTTTTATATGAATTATTAAAATTAGATGTCTTCTCTACGATTTGTTCAAATCAGTTATAACTTCTTTCACTTCCGCGAGAATTACCCATTTTTCTGTAGTTCTTATTTTAAAATATTTTTATTTTCTGAAGAATAGTGGATAATCATCAAGTTGAAACTTCTTTAGGAGAAAATTTCCAATTTCTCTAATTCCAAATTAATTCGAAATAACTTCAACAGAACCTGATGAATTTTATTATAGAATTTAATGTAAATTTTTCTGTAATGTGCAAAAATTTACAAATAATTAGAACTACCTGATGATGTAAATATTTCTTAATACTCTTTTTATTTTTAACCATTTTCGTTTCACACAATCATATGCACTAAGTTTTCTGAATTTTATAATTTGAATTCTGTCTGAACTCTTTTTTCTTTTAAGCCACAGTTCAATTAGAAAACAAATAGTACTAATTAATAAACCAATTATCCAAATAATCCACAAAACAGGGAAATGACCTAAGTGCAAGACTTTTGGACCATCGTCATAATCACGTCTCTCGATCATGAGTCCTTGTTTTAGTAATTTATTGTACGAAGGGGTTTTCACTGGAAAAACAATCCTGTTTGTCTTATTTTCATTGAAAATATCTTCAAAGGTTCTTCTATTCTAATAAAGAATCTGCAGATAGTCCAAATGTAAGATGCCATGCATTAAGACAAATATCCGATTGACGAAACAGTTTACGTTTCAAATATTTTTGTTGTTTGAATGATACGTCAGTTATATCATTATAAACCAGGAATGCGTGAGAAGTATTCAGTTTAAGAGTTTGTCTTAGAAAATTATCATCAGAGTTTCAACGATTAATTTTTCCATATCTGTAAGATTTAGTGAAGTATTTGTAAAAAGACTATTTTTACCAAATCTTCTCTTTTCACTCTCAAAACTTCGCATTGTATAACCTAGATCCGAAATTTTAATGTCCTGCTCTATCAATTCTTGTAAAGTGTTCACTTTTGGGTCATAAACAACATTCGAAAGGAAACTAGCTGAGGATGCTAGATATATATTCGTGAGAATAAATCCAAACAGCATGTTCAAGATATAAATGAAGCTGACAATTAAAGTTCGTTCCTTTGTGATATCACGAGGAAATGATGAAAATAAGATTCCAGAATAAAATTGAATAAATGATTCCCCGTATTCGGCTCGATTGAATTTTAGAATTCGTACAATGCGTAGAATTACGGTAATGTACATAATTGTAAGAAATAATGCAAACCACACTTCTTTTTTGAAAGGATGGATGATGTACATGAATTTCGGTATTTCTCTATTGATTGGTATTATTAAACAAAAATGAATGATTTCCAAATTATAACTACATTGTAATTCATAGTTATAACCAGTGTGACAGTATTCATACGCAGTAATATTAAAACGTTTTAGAGCAGGTACATTATTTTTAACAAGATTTGTGGATTCAATTCTGACGTATTTTACAAATTCCTGAAATACATGTACTAAATAACCTTCTAAATTTTCAATTTTTATGACCTTCTGTTCAAGTATAAAGGATCTCGGTAAAGTCGACCAATATTTTGCTACTAATTTCCAATCTTTCAAAATTCTTTCAGAATTTAAAATAAACCAATGTTTTATTGGCGTTTCTGTTAGAATTTTTACTCGAACTTGTGGAAATGGATCGTAGGAATAAACACAGTTCCTTTTCATAACTAATAACATAATTTTAATTTCGACTTTTACTTAGTTATAACATAAAAGTAATCTACTTATAACGCATATTACGAATCAACAATTTCTCTAAATCGTCGCCATTCTATGAAAAGTCACTAATTCCCAAATACATAGTATTTTTGAGATAATGACGTTCAAAGTATATAATCGATGTCCAAATTTTTAAAGAATATAACTTTGCTGAACTAGTCATTAAAGTGATTTATATATGTAGTATATAGATCTATTACAACAGATTATTGAAAAACTGTATTATTATTTTAGTAGTCTACAGACGGATAATTGGACTAAGTGATTTTTAATTTTTTTTTATTTTCACTGATAAAAAATCTTTAAAAATTTGACATGGTGATTTTCAATTTTTTATAACTTCATATTTATGAAGTATAGGACTTAGTGAGTTTTGTTACAATATTTTTATGAAAATTTCGAAAAAAATGTTGTAAAAAACTCAGTTTAGCCAAAATGTGACTTAGTGACTTTTCACAGAACGGCGACGAAATTATCTCGAAAATTCTAAAAAAAATTCAACCAGCTAGAATATAATTTCTCTATTTGCTGTAGTAGCCTCTTATGCTTCCAAATTAAGAAGAAAAAACAAAAATATTTAGTTTTTCCAATATTTCAAATAGTATGTATTTATGTATTATATTTCAATGTTAAATAACCTGTAATTATTGTGAATTGATTGATTGCTTGATTGATTGATTGATGTTCGCTTTTTGTTTTTATTTAAATTTAAATTAGAAGTTTGGACGGCAATTGAACACGTACACGATTTTAGTGAAGTACGTGTTCTTGATTCGTGTTTAAGTGAATTCTCTGTGATAATAATTTTCACAATGTTGATTTTCATCACAATTAATTTACTGTTATTTTCAAGATCATCGTTAGAATTTCAACAAACTGCAGTTCAGTCAAATAATTTCTCTGGAATTCTGGAAAATCTTGTTAAAGTTTACAAAATTTAAAATCTTTTGATTTTTCTATGTGAGGAATTTTCAGTGGATGTTGAAAATCATGAGAAACTGTTATTTGTAAATAGTGACAAAGTAACAAAAATCATCAGCAAGAAATTACTAATACAACAGGGTTTGGCTAAATATTGGGGAAAAATTGAAACACAATTTTTGAGAAATTATGTAAATCCTAAAAGTTCATTGTCAATTGTTTATTTTTGTGTAATGAATTCAACAATTTTGGAAGAGGCTAATAAATTTTTGAATTGTATTCACTTGATGAAAATAATTTTCGTTAAAATTTGTGATAAAGAATATTGGGATATGAAATCAATTGAAGAGTTTTTCACATGGACTTACGACAAACGTATGCTGAACAGTTTGATTTTATTAAAAGGTCATCAAGAGCAGATTGAAATTTATTCATACGATCCTTTTCCACAAGTTCAAGTAAAAATTTTAACAAAAACGTCAATAAAAAATTGGTTCATCCCAAGTACTGAAAGAAGCTTAAAAGATTGGAAATTAGTAGCAAGCTTTTTCTCGGATTTACCAAAATTCTTCATACCTGAGAAGAAGGAAATTAATATTGAAAACTTAGTAGGTCATTTAGGACATGTACTTCGGGATTTTGTAAAATACGTCAGAATTGAATCTATGTCTTGTTAAATCTGATGTAGCTGATCGAACAGGTTTTAATATTACTACGAGTAAATACTGTCACATTAATGGTAATTCTGGAAAACAATGTAGTTATCCTTTGCAAATTATTAAATTTTGTTTAATAATACCAATCAATAGGGAAATACCGAAATTCATGTACATCATCCATCCTTTTAAGAAAGAAGTATGGTTTGCATTATTTCTTACAATTGTGTACATTACCGTAATTCTACGTGTTGTACGGATTCTAAAATTCAATCGAGACGAATACGTAGAATCATTTGTTCAAGTTTATTCTGGAATCTTATTTTTGTCATTTTCTCGTGATATCACAAAGGAACGAACTTTAATTGTCAGCTTCATTCATATCTTAAACATGCTGTTTGGATTTATTCTCACAAATATATATCTAGCATCCTCAGCTAGTTTCCTTTCGAATGTTGGTTATGACCCACAAGTGAACACTTTACAAGAATTGATAGAGCAGGATATTAAAATTTTGGATCTAGGTTATACAATGCGAAGTTTTGAGCAAGAAAAAAAAATTTAGGTGAAAACAGTCTTTTTACAAATACTTCATTGAATCTTGAAGACATAAAAAAATTGATCGTTGAAAGTCATCCTGATATAATTTTCTAAGACAAACTCTTAAACTGAATACTTCTCACGCATTCCTGGTTTATAATGATATAACTGACGTATCATTCAAACAACAAAAATATTTAAAACGTAAACTGTTTCGTCAATCGGATATTTGTATTCAAAGAATACATCAATCATTTGCAGTGTCTCAAGATTCAAAGAAAGGAAGAAAATATAAAAGGTAGAAAAAATAAACTAAAAGTAGTTATATATGAACAAGTGTATCATACATTAGAGGTACTTGTAGAAAACCTAAAATTCCTATTATAGTTTTTTTTGCATTGCGGAAAATTTAATACTCAAATATTTTCACCTTAGCCTTGGGGTAGATTTTAAATTTGATACTACTCATTAGCTGCTTTCGATTTGCCACTTTCAAGTACTTGGGAGTAGATAAGGTGAAAGTCTGTGCTAAATCATCTACTCGTAGCTACTCATGTAAAATTTTTCAAGTAGATGCAAGTAGTTTCGCACAATTTTTACACCAGAGGGTTTTATAGTTTAAAACTAAGAGCAATAGATGTGTTTTTCTTTTTTGTATGTATATATGACAAAATAAAAATTATTTTTAGGTTTTGACACCTATCAAAATTTTTGTGTCGTTCGATTTACCCATTTATCCAAGCACATTTTAGTACTCGCAAGTACTTGGAAACAGTGATGCATCCAGAATCGGTCTGTGCCGTAGTAGATTGGTCCGAAAATATGTAGTAAATCAACGAAAAATGTGGTAAAATTTTGCAAACTCAAAGCAGTTGAATAAAACAGCTTTGTAATTCAAAATAAACTTAAAACGTTTATTCAATGGAAAATAAATGCAAAAAAAGGAAATTTACATTACAAAAAACATTTTTTTTTTATTTCAGAAACATAATAAAATGTTGACTTTTGACATTCTCAATTCTTCCATTTTATTTGAAAATTATCAGTTTTATCACTTTATTCTATTTCACTTCAATCATGGACATGGATGGTACTGCCACAAAATAAATTTTAATGAAATAAAGTCATATCCATATTCCACATGTTTAATTATATCACAAACACAATGCACAAGAAAAGGAAAATGGACATGATATGACAATTGTCAATAGCCGATAGGTTGTATTGTAAAATTGTATTGTAATATCTAATATAGTTGATTTCCTATAACACTTAAACTGAAGTAGATTTAATTAAGTGCGAAGTAGATTTTCTATGGGTGAAAAATGTAGTAAATCTACTACAAATGAAGTAGAGGATGCATCACTGCTTGGAAATGGCAAATCGAAAGCAGCTATTGTTGCCAGATTTTATTTTAGAATTTTTTTTAGTTAAGTTTTAGTTATTTTTGTTTTTTCATGTATGATAACACTGATATGAACATTACAGTAAATTTTAAATTTAATTAATTACAAGGATTCCTGTTAAATTGAAATTTTTAATTATGTATGTTTTTATAAACTTGTTATATGTTCAGATAATCTATTTTATTTTTTAATATTATTAAACTTTCTAGAAACTATTTTTTTAACATACTCAATTTAATAAGTTTAAAGATTATGATGAATATATTTATTCTACAATGTTGTTAGATTTGAGAAAGATTTCTAGGATATCCACAGGGTACACAGAATTTTTCAAAAATAATTTAACATTTTAGAAAAAAAAGAACTCATAAAAAATTTTTTTTATATTTTTTTTAGAATGACACATCATTTCATTTCACATTACAATTTTTATTTAAAAATTCAAACTTTTAATACAATGCAAAATTTTCAAAATGAATTAAAAATATGTGTGGTAATAACGTCCTAATGAAGTTCTTATTTTAAACCACTTCCTTTTCAGAATATCATTGAAATTCTTTTTTCTTTTTAGCCATAATTCAATTAAGAAACAAATAGTACTAATCAACAATCCAATTATCCAAATAATCCATAGAACTGTAAAATGCTGCAAATCTAAAATTTTTGGACCATCGTCATAATCACGTCTTTCTGTCATAAGTCCTTGTTTTAGTAATTCATTGTATAAGATGGTTTTCCAATGAAAAAACAATCCTGTTTGTCTTATTTTCATTGAAAATATTTTCAAAGGTTCTTCCAATAAAGAATCTTGAGGCAGTCCAAATGTAAGATGTGTTCTCGAAATACAAATATCCGATTGACGAAACAGTTTACGTTTCAAATATTTTTGTTGTTTAAATGATACGTCAGTTGTGTCACTGTACACAAAAAATGCGTAAGAAGTATTCAGTTTAAGAGTTTGCTTTCGAAAATTATGTGGACGAGTTTCAACGATTAATTTCTCTATGTCTGTAAGATCAAATGAAGTATTTGTAAAAAGGCTATTCTCACCTAATGTTTCTTTGTCTTCTTTTAAACTTCGCATTGTATTTCCAGGATCCATAATTTTTATGTCCTGCTCTATCAATTCTTCTAAAGTGTTCACTTGTGGTTCATAAACAACATTCGAAAGGAAACTAGCTGAGGATGCTAGATAGATATTCGTGAAAATAAATCCGAACAGCATGTTTAAGATGTAAATGACACTGACAATTAAGGTTCGTTCCTTTGTAAAATTACGAGGAAATGAAACGAATAAGAGTCCAGAATAAACTTGAATAAATGATTCCCCGTATTCGCCTCGATTAAATTTCAGAATCCGTACAATACGTAAAATTACTGTCATGTACGCAATTGTAAAGAATAATGCAAACCATACTTCTTTCTTAAAAGGATGAATGATGAACATGAATTTCGGTATTTCCCTATTGATTGGTATTATTAAGCAAAACTTAATGATTTCCAAAGGATAACTAGTTTGAAAATTATAATTATTTGTAAGAAGTGGAAAAACAGATATATTGAAATATGTAGGATAAAGTTGTGAATCATTATTGATGTTTGTAGATTCAATTTTCATGTATTTTACAAATTCTCGAAATACATTTCCTAAATGACCTAATAAATTTTCAATTTTAATTTTTTTTTCCTCGGGTATAAAGACTCTCGGTAAATCAATAATATATTTTACTACCAATTTCCAATCTTTCAAGCTTCTTTCAGTACTTGGGATGAACCAATTTTTTATTGACGTTTTTGTTAAAATTTTTACTTGAACTTGTGGAAAAGGATCGTATGAATAAATTTCAATCTGCTCCTGATGACCTTTTAATAAAATCAAGCTGTTCAGCATACGTTTGTCGTAAGTCCATGTGAAAAACTCTTCAATTGATTTCATATCCCAATATTCTTTATCACAAATTTTAACGAAAATTATTTTCATCAAGTGAATATCATGCAAAAATTTATTAGCATTTTTCAAAATTGTTGAGTTCATATAACAAAAATAAATAATGGACAAAGATTTTTTAAAATTAACATATTTTCTCAACCATTGTTGTTTTTCAATTTTCTGCCAATATTTACGCAAATTGTCAAATTTTCCCTGTTGTTTCAGTAATTTTATCTCTTTTTTCGATTTGTTTCTATAAAAATTCTCAACAAATTGGATGAATTTTGTGCTGATGATTTTTGTTACTTTTCCATTATTTGCAAATAACAATTCCTCATAATTTTCAGCACCCACTGAAAATTCCTCACATGGAAAAATCAAAAGCGATTCAATTTTATAAGTTTTAATCACTTCTTCTAGAATTCCAGAGAAATTATTTAGTTGAACTGCAGTTTGTTGAAAGCCTAACGTTGATCGTGAAAATAACAGTAAATTAATTATGATGAAAATTAACATTTTGAAAACGATTATCACGGAAAATTCACTTCTATAAGAATCAAGTACACTTACTCCACTAAAATCATGTACTTGTTCAATTGCGTTACAAACTTTCAATTGAAATTTAAATAAAACCAAAAAGGAAGCATCAATCAATCAATTCGTAATAATTGCAGGTAACGTTTTTTCAAATTATTGGAATAAATGATGGATTGGAATAATTTTTTCTAATACATATACATATGTATATCGTAATGTATGTAAATAAATTGTTTTTATGTAACTACGAACTATACCTACGTATAACTGTTTTTAATGAATTTTACAGATGAAATCAGAAAAACAACAACACAAAAATGTAAAATATTCGTGACAATTACTGAATTTTGCCTACATTAAAAATTAAAATATAAACAATAAGGATAATTATACGTATTAATTTTTTTAGTTCATTAATTTCCTTTTAAAATATCAGAATATTAGTCATTTATATTGATTTAATCGATTGTTTTTTTTTCAAAGCTTTTTATTACAGAAAATTTAATAGTGAATTTATGTGAAAAGTATTAAAAAGTAATCAGCTTAAGATCAATGAAAAGTTTAATTTTCATTTAAAAGCCGACTTTGTACTTACATGAAAACGAAAAGTTTAATTTGGCACACAGAGTTAATGCAATTAGAGTGTTTTTTTTTATTATTTTACCCGCATAACAAAAAGTAATTGTATAGAAACTCTATCGAAATTCATTTCCCCTCTCAATATTGAAACATGCTAGACTCTATCGGAACCAATTAAATTACCTGCATCACGGTTCGAACTCACGATTACAGGGTTTCACATACAGTATTTTCTCCCACCAACTGTTGATAAAACTGATGTGTATATTTTATAAAAAAATATATACCTACATATAGGTCCATTTTAAAAATATATATATTTCATAAATTTCAACTTTGTAAAAATCTATATACTATACTTTATTTAACAATTAAAGTCAGTACAGGCAAGATAGGCATACTTTTCTATACTCTTTTACATTTCGTTTGTATAAATCTGTCTCGTGTGTGGGGTGATCAGATCTCAATTTCAATCGAGGGAAATCTTTTAAATTAAATATTACCAAGGCAAAAAACTCATCGGGTACTGCCTCCATAAGCACAATACTGACTTTAATTGTTAAATAAAGTAGAGGTACTAGGAATATAAAATTTACACTCAACTTTTTATAAATTTTATACACATAAAGCAAAAGTTATAAATTAAATTTATTTTTTTCATATAGACAATAGTGTAAAAATTGTTTATAAATAAAACTATAAATTTTACACTAATTATTTATAAAATAACTTTATAAATTTATTTTTAATTTTTACTTTATGTGGGGTAAATGCTGGTAATTTTGGCATAGCTGGTGTTCTTGGCCACCTAACTTCGAATCGTTACCCAGTTAACCTAAAGGAATATATACCCTATGTATTCTTTTAGAACACTTTTATTTGGGTGCTTTATTAAGGTTTCGCAAGCACCGACAGTATGTGTTCTTATCCATAAATAAGAAATGTATTCTGAACATATTCCATTTATACTATAGGAATATATACCCCATATATTCTTTTAGAACACTTTTATTCGCGTAATTTTCTTTGCTCTCGGAAAGCACCGACAGTATATACATTATGACCATGCTTAAATGTTAGAAAATAAACAAGAATCTGGACTTTTATCTTAATAAATTAATTAAATGGGTTACAGAGAGAAGTATAATAGCCAATTTTACCAAATAAATTGAATTTAAGCAACATATGTATAATACATACATATAGGTATACATATGTTATTTAAATTCAATATAATTGGTATAAATGGCTATTATATTTCTCTATTTAACTCACTTATAAGTAAACAATTTTCTATATAACATTTTCACATATTCAGAATATGTACTATGAATACATTCTAAACATATTCAGAGAACATATTCAGAATATGTTCCATATATTCATTCAGGTGTTCTTAATTTCGGAGACCGATCGTATGGCGACAATTGTCGATTAAAGCGGACATCAGCCTTAGAAAAGAATACCACTAGAATATGTTCAGAACATGTCAAAAGAATGTGTTCTCGTGTTCTAAGAATACATACTTGATATATCAAGAACATGTTCTAGGTTAACTGGGTATAACCACTATAATATTGTATTGATAATTGCGGTAGTGTGTGTAAAATTAACGAGTTTTGTTCTTTATCACATAGTGATACATAATCCTGATTCTTTTTAAGGGATTATTTAATTTTTGTATTTGAAAGAGATCGGCGTAAATTTAAGGTGATTTCATTAGTGAAAATATTGTTTTAGTTAAGTGACGCGGCGAAGTAGTTAAGCGATTTAAAAAGTAAAAAAAGAGTTAATTATACATTTTGCTTCTAAAAATATAAGTTTATACATTAAATTTAAGAATTATTTTAAAATTTTTTTATATTTTGAAAAAAATACCTATTTTTTTTAATGTGGCCAAGTATACATACCAAAATTCACAAAGTCATCTAATCTTGGCACCATGTGGCCAAGATCAAAAACAATATGTTTCTAATCTTGGCCACTTTTTATTTACATTTTAACACAAAAATTTTAAGTGAAATCTGCGATAAAATGTGAATTTACAAAAAAAACTCCTTAAAAACCAATTCAAGCGCTTTGTAAATTTCGTTTCAAAAATTTGTTATGGTAAATAATATTAAAAAAACCTTGTGAAGTATATTTAAGGATGTATTATTTAATATACATTTTAATATGAAGTAAATATCTTAAAAAATATTTTAATACCTTAAAATCGTATTTGTTTTTATTTAAAATAAAAAAATATTACAAATAATTATAAAATCTACCATAAAATGTAAGTTTTATAAAATTTTTTGTTTCAAACTAACCAAACAAAGCGCTTCGCAAATTTTGTTGTAGAATTTTTAATATAATATAAATTTTAATGTAGCAAAAAAAAATGAATAACGAAAAATACAACGAGGAGAATTTAAAGAAAGCTGTAGAAAGTGTAAAATTTGGAAAATTATCCCAAAGAAGAGCTGCTACAATTTACAAAGTTTCTCGAAGAAATTCGAAGAAACCATAAAAAGAGGTCCAACAGCAATTCTTACTTTTGAAGAAGAGGAAATTTTGGCGAAATGGCTCATCGAACTCCAAAAAAAAAGTTTCCCTCGTAGGAAAGAAGACCTTTTATGTGCGATGCAAGATTTCTTGAACACATCAAACAAAATAACAGCGTTCAAAAATAATAAACCGGGAAGAGCGTGGTATGATGGTTATATAAAAAGACATCCGAAAATTACTTTCAGAACACCAGAAAGTGTTACATCTGTTAGCGCAAATGTTTCAAGGAGCGACATAGAGAGTTGGTTCGACCAAATAGAAAATTATTATTCATAACGTTAAAACATTAGTGTTTTATTTAAAAATAGTCAAAAGCCATTGACAATACCCTTTTAATCCTTAAAAAACTTGGGGTGGCCAAGATTACGAGCAATAGTGGCCAAGATCAAAAACATGGGTGGCGAAGATTATATATACAATGCCGTTTTTTGACTTCAACTCCAGAAATACTTATTTAAAGTAAAAATATATCAAAAACAACGGATTTAATAAGAGAATTAGTAAGAAAATCAATCAATTTTCAACTTTAATTAATAAAACCCATAATCATGTTATTTATCTAAAAAATGCAATTGAATCTGAACTTCTTAATTTGGTGGCCAAGAATACCCACATTTACCCTACATAGATTTTTCTAAAGTTAAAATTTATGAAATATATCATATATATTATTTAGATGGACCTATATGTCTATATTTTTTTATCAAATGTACCTACACCTAAATTTTCAACCGTGTAGGGGTATCTGAAACGACAGTTCTTAATATCCACCACAATCATCTTAATATGTCAAAAGTGTCCGCAAGGTGGGTCCCAAAATTTATGTTGCTACACGACAACGCACCAGCACACAGTTCATCAATAGCAAAGAGCGCTATAAAGAAATGTGGCTTCACAGATATTGATCATTCACCCTACAGTCCAGACCTCGACTCTAGCGACTATTATCTATTTCCAAAACTGGAAAAGGATCTACGTGGAAAGCATTTTACTGATGTAGAAAAATCGAAGGAGGCCATAAAGATGAAAATTTTTTTAGAGGTCTAGAAATACTTTTAGAACGCTGTAAAAAGTGTGCTAGTAATAAACCCGAATATATTGAAAAATAAAAATAAAAGTTGTCATTTGTCTCTTAAAAAGTATACTATTTCGCAAAAATTTTTAATCTTCCCTTTCAAAAATCTTTCTAGAAAATTTCTTTTTTAACATACCTACTCAATTTAATAAGTTTAAAAAATTTTGATGAATATATTTATTTTACAATGCTGTTAGATTTGAGAAAGATTTCCAGGATATCTAGAGGGTATACACAGAATTTTACAAAAATAATTTAAACATTTTAGAAAAAAAAGAACTTACCTATATAAAATTTTTTTAAATTTATTTTTTTATTTTTTTAATTTCATTTCACATTACAATTTTTATTTAAAAATTCAAATTTTTAATACACTGCAAAATTTTTAAAATCAATTAAAAATTCAAAAAAAAGTTATTTGAGCAATTTTATAAAAAATTCAAGAAATTTTTTTTTTAGATATTGTTACAAATCTGAAAATAAAAAAAGAACTTTATTAATGAATTTGAATAAAATTATTTTTAAAATAAAGTTACCTTAGAAAGCCGGATCAACACACCATCCAATCATCTTCTAGTTTCCTGAAAAGATAAGAAAATCGATTAAAAAATAGAATCAACCTAATTTACTTTAGTAATGTAAACTTTAAATGCATGAACTTGTTGTTGTTGGCTGTAAATAAAAGAAACTTCCAATTGAACACCAAATTTTTATAAATTGGTGCCCAAACCAGAAGCCCCTATTAAAATACAGCCGAATCCTGAAAAATAAAGGAAATAAAGAATAAAATAAATAAAATAAAAAAGGATAAAGGACAACACAAGAAACAAACATTTAAAATAAAAACAACAAAGAACACATCCAAATTCTTTTTCACAACAACAACACAACACATTACAAATACACACAATTAACACACAAAATTTCGAAGATCTCGAATCTTCTTTAAAACTCCAATATGAGATAGAAAATAACTTCTCTCATATTGGAAAGTAACAATGACTTTCCAGAGAAGATTCGAGAAATTTCACTAAACACTATAAAAACAAGCACACACAAAAAGAAGAAAGTTCAGTCTAGCTTTCAGTTTCAGTTGGTGATTTGCTCTCGAGGTGTTTTCTTAAATTTTCTCCAGTTTATTTTAAATCTTTATTTTCAAGTTTAATTTAACTTTCTTGTACATAACTTTTAACACAGTTTTTTTTTTTTCAACACAATCATTTTCTTATTTTCATAACACTTTTTACATTTAAAACACAGGTACGTACGTTTTTTTAAATTCTTTTCTCAAATTTCCACCCACTTCCACTTGCACATTATTTTCTTTCTTTCTTCTGTACTTGATTCTAATTTTTTTTTCCTTTTTAACACTTTTAACTTTATTTAACCTAATTTAATTAAGTTAATCACTTTCACATTTACTTACCTTCTTTTTTTTACCACTTTAATTTTACACACATTTTATTTTAACACATTTTTTAACATAACCTTTTTTTTTGTTTTCTTCCACTCACATTTTCTTTTTTTTTTTTGTTTTGTTTTCTTAATCACAATAACAACTCTATACTAGTATATCACTGCACTTTCTTTTTCTCACTTTCCACTTTTTTTTTTTTTATTATTTTTCTGTACACATATATTTTTTCTTTTATTTCTTATTCTAATTCACTCGCGGCGCGATTTCATTTAAAAAACTTATTGCGCGAACCCTTAAACATTTAAATTAATCTAATCAAGAAACAAACGAAATCTCCATTTCGTTTGTTTACATTTGATTCGCCTAAGTACAATTTAGTTAGACACCTGTCAAAACAACAAGTGTTGCCACAGGGTCTGAATTGAAAAATTGACTTTGATTAGAAACTATCGGGGTTGCCGACTAGTAAATTTTTCTTAACCCAAACTCAGTTTGATTCAGTGAGTCAAACTCAGTTTCGATCTGATTTTCCTCACTTCCGTTTAAACCAGATTCAGTTGTAAGCTTAACTCACTTCACTCAGTTAATAGTTGGTTTACTTCACTTCACTTGCGGACATCTTTCTTTATTACCATAGCCATTCTTTTTTTTCTCTTTTAGACAATTTTTTTTTTAGATAATTTTTTTTTTTATTGCCATTTAAATTTTTATTTTTTTTGTATTACATTGTAATTAGATTTTTTTTTTTAAATTTTTAGTAATAGACCCTAAATTTGTAAATTTTGTTTTTTATAATAAATACTAGAATTGTTTTTTTTCGTAAAATTATAAAACTGTCTTTTATTTTATTATTTCCCATTTTTTCAGACTTTGGCCCCTATTTTTTCTTTTTCTACGTTTCTTTCTCATCTAAAAATCCCTCTCGGACGCCTTATTTTTCTTTTAACATTTTTTTTCTTTTTCTTTTGAATCCATTTTTTTTTACTTTTCGCTCACAAAGGCCAATTTTGTAACATTGGTGTCAGGTGTGTGAGGTCCGATCGGTCCTTGAAATAAGACTTCTCCACAAATATTCGTATTTGTCAGCCATTTTTTTTCACTTGTTTTTTTTATCTTTTCATTGATTTATCGCGTTTTGACCAAAATGTCGAATCCTGGCAATGAATCGAACGCGGCAAGCTTTTCACTCGACATGATTGGCGCTGCACTATTGAATCTAAACCAACAGGTTAGGATCCTGTCGGAGCAATTTCTGCAACACCAACAGTTCACTAACACGTTAGTGCCCCGAATTTGTGCCTTGGAGGGAAGCAACCAGACCGCGGAAAATATAGCAGAACCAGCGGCACCTATTTCGTACAACGTTACCCTATTAGCGAGCTTACCTACACCACCTCCAATGGTTCGTTCTAGCACGAGTGGTGGCCTACAACCTCCTAGTAGCTTTGCGCAACCATTAAATCTTATACGTGTCCGCGACCCAACTAGTACCATGCACACTCAACCGCAATCCACCTCGGACGCCCTGAATCTCGCTCACGATGGATCTGCGTCCCCTGCCTTAGCGAACCAGGACCCTCCTCGAGATGCCAGAGGTGCATTGGCACTGCCAACTGAGCTCGAGCTTCCACTACAATCCATTCTCTCTGTTACCACCGACTCTGCTGCCACCGACTCTGTTGCCAACGCTCCTACAATCCCGAAGCCAACGGTCCAGGTCACCGACCGAGCGATATCTTACCACCAGGCCAGAACTTTAGGATTTATCATTCGGAGCGATGGCGAAGTTTTCTTTCACCAAGAGGATAGGGTGGCATTCAACGCCCCGGTAACGGAAAAAGGACCTCGAGCGTTGAAGGTCCAGCTGTTTTTTAACTCGAAACTTACAAGCCTACCACCACCCGAAACTATCACCTCACCGGCTGTCGTTTCACTCCCTGCTGAACCTCCTCCTCTTGCAGGCCTCCTCCCTTTTGTATAAATACAGTACGTCAAAAAGGCCACCACTGACCAAATAGGGCTTTGGTCAGTGTAGAAAAGGTGCTTGTTATCCAAATCGATACAGGCACCACAGCCCGTCACTTACCAAAAATTGCTTCACCCTCATCACAAACCTCGACTGTTTCCGCCGACCGCAAACAAGATTTTTCTTATTCCAAAAAGGTCTTTTGCAACCACGTTTTTGTTCTCTAACACTCCGTCTATGTAGCTGACATCCACGCGTACATTAGGAATGCATTTCTTGCAGCAATTTAATTGTACCCCTGCTTTAAGAAAAAGCGTCTCCCTCGCAACAAATGTTGAAGTTCTTTTAAAAAATCGTGACGGCCCGTTGTCCATAAGCTTCTGCAAAGAAACCAATTCGAACTCTTCACACACTCCAAACTCCAACATTTTCCACACCACCATTACCAAGGAAATGGAGCGGTTCCCAGATCATGCCAACCCTACCTCCACCGATCTGGAAAAGCCCAATTTCTCCACCCAACATGAACTTTCTCCAGCTCATCCATACCCCTTTCTTACCGAACTGGAAAAGTTCAACCCTAATTCTTCTACCTTCCTTTATGAAGAAACCTGTGGAAAATGAGAATGCTCCCCAGACCATGCCATCCCTTCCGGTCTGGAGGAGCACGCAGCCTCCGTTCCGTCTGACGAAAGACTTACACCAGTTCTCCACTTCCGTCCCCCTTCCAAACTGGCTAAGTCCAACCATACTTCTCGATGTACCAAGATTGTGGAAAGTTCGACTACCATTATGGTTCCTGCGCCGAAGTTTTCGACAACCAGTCGACCGAGTTACTCTGTTTTTCAACATCGCTCCTAGCTTATCAGAACTTGTCCATTTCTAATATGCTCAAGCTACCAGACGAAACCTCAGACAAACTAAAATGGTCCGTACGAAATTTTAGAGAAAATCACAGATGTCGTGTATCGTATTCAGTGCCGTCACTAGTCGTAAATCCGTGGTGCATCGTGACCGATTAGCGCTTGTTAAAAACTAACACAATTTCTCTATACCTAACCTTACTTTTTTTTACATCAGATATTTTAATAACAATTTTGAAGTCTATTTACAGAAGTTTCTTAGGTGCAGCACGCCAACTAGCCTGGTTCCATTGGACGTAGGGAACGATAAGAAGAACAGGATGTTTGATGCCAATGCGTTTTTACAAACATTGTTGTGGAAAAGCTGCTCAGTTCGCTATTTTTTTTTTATGTTGTTTCCGTTGTCCTTTGTTCTTTCCTTCTTTCGCCTCCATTTCTTGTCTCTATTTCACCCCAACGTCTACACTCAATAAACCAAAACAAAGTTTCTTTTACTTACAACAACATCAACCAAATCTGAAACAACCGATATCCTCTTTTCAGGAAAATGCTCAAGAAAAACGTAACCTTGCTCTCATTGCAATCACCAAACAAAGTCGGTAGTGTTGTAAACAGTATTCAAGAAAAAGACACGACTGTTAAGTGCACAGTTATTATTTTTTTTTAAGTCCATTGCGGTTCATGTCTCTATATTCTCTGAGAGAACGAACGCAAGTGAAACTGAGTAAATTTGCAAAAGCAAATACTCACAAACAAGCTTAGCACCAATGACAACGTGTCAAAAGAATACCAGGCGTAAAGCTGAAGAGAAATTGGGAATGAGTACAACATAAATACTGACTAGAAGCATTTTTGTTTGTTAACAATAAGTTCGATGAGTATGAGATTAATGCTCAGTCGGAACTTTGAGCATTCTTCGCGGGGGGCAGTGTTACAAATCTGAAAATAAAAAAAGAACTTTATTAATGAATTTGAATAAAATTATTTTTAAAATAAAGTTACCTTAGAAAGCCGGATCAACACACCATCCAATCATCTTCTAGTTTCCTGAAAAGATAAGAAAATCGATTAAAAAATAGAATCAACCTAATTTACTTTAGTAATGTAAACTTTAAATGCATGAACTTGTTGTTGTTGGCTGTAAATAAAAGAAACTTCCAATTGAACACCAAATTTTTATAAATTGGTGCCCAAACCAGAAGCCCCTATTAAAATACAGCCGAATCCTGAAAAATAAAGGAAATAAAGAATAAAATAAATAAAAAAAAAAAGGATAAAGGACAACACAAGAAACAAACATTTAAAATAAAAACAACAAAGAACACATCCAAATTCTTTTTCACAACAACAACACAACACATTACAAATACACACAATTAACACACAAAATTTCGAAGATCTCGAATCTTCTTTAAAACTCCAATATGAGATAGAAAATAACTTCTCTCATATTGGAAAGTAACAATGACTTTCCAGAGAAGATTCGAGAAATTTCACTAAACACTATAAAAACAAGCACACACAAAAAGAAGAAAGTTCAGTCTAGTTTTCAGTTTCAGTTGGTGATTTGCTCTCGAGGTGTTTTCTTAAATTTTCTCCAGTTTATTTTAAATCTTTATTTTCAAGTTTAATTTAACTTTCTTGTACATAACTTTTAACACAGTTTTTTTTTTTTCAACACAATCATTTTCTTATTTTCATAACACTTTTTACATTTAAAACACAGGTACGTACGTTTTTTTAAATTCTTTTCTCAAATTTCCACCCACTTCCACTTGCACATTATTTTCTTTCTTTCTTCTGTACTTGATTCTAATTTTTTTTTCCTTTTTAACACTTTTAACTTTATTTAACCTAATTTAATTAAGTTAATCACTTTCACATTTACTTACCTTCTTTTTTTTACCACTTTAATTTTACACACATTTTATTTTAACACATTTTTTAACATAACCTTTTTTTTTGTTTTCTTCCACTCACATTTTCTTTTTTTTTTTTTGTTTTGTTTTCTTAATCACAATAACAACTCTATACTAGTATATCACTGCACTTTCTTTTTCTCACTTTCCACTTTTTTTTTTTTTATTATTTTTCTGTACACATATATTTTTTCTTTTATTTCTTATTCTAATTCACTCGCGGCGCGATTTCATTTAAAAAACTTATTGCGCGAACCCTTAAACATTTAAATTAATCTAATCAAGAAACAAACGAAATCTCCATTTCGTTTGTTTACATTTGATTCACCTAAGTACAATTTAGTTAGACACCTGTCAAAACAACAAGTGTTGCCACAGGGTCTGAATTGAAAAATTGACTTTGATTAGAAACTATCGGGGTTGCCGACTAGTAAATTTTTCTTAACCCAAACTCAGTTTGATTCAGTGAGTCAAACTCAGTTTCGATCTGATTTTCCTCACTTCCGTTTAAACCAGATTCAGTTGTAAGCTTAACTCACTTCACTCAGTTAATAGTTGGTTTACTTCACTTCACTTGCGGACATCTTTCTTTATTACCATAGCCATTCTTTTTTTTCTCTTTTAGACAATTTTTTTTTTAGATAATTTTTTTTTTTATTGCCATTTAAATTTTTATTTTTTTTGTATTACATTGTAATTAGATTTTTTTTTTTTAAATTTTTAGTAATAGACCCTAAATTTGTAAATTCTGTTTTTTATAATAAATACTAGAATTGTTTTTTTTCGTAAAATTATAAAACTGTCTTTTATTTTATTATTTCCCATTTTTTCAGACTTTGGCCCCTATTTTTTCTTTTTCTACGTTTCTTTCTCATCTAAAAATCCCTCTCGGACGCCTTATTTTTCTTTTAACATTTTTTTTCTTTTTCTTTTGAATCCATTTTTTTTTACTTTTCGCTCACAAAGGCCAATTTTGTAACAATATTATCAATGACCATAGAAACTAATAAGACTTGGCTTTAGTACAAATCTATGAAAATAATTTTTTATTCAAAAATTCGTCTCGCATCCCAGTGAGAGCTTTTATTTTTCAAAACTAAAGCTTTGTTAGCTTAGAACAAAACCATTATAAACTTCATTTGTAATGACGAATACAATAACAAAACTTTGACGTTACATATTTATTTTTTGACAGTATTTTATGACGTCATACATTATTATGATTGCTTTGATCATGTTTTTCCAAATTTCTGTTAAAAATTTTCATTTTTTACAAATGTATAACAAAAACTAATAATGATTACATTGTTGCCGTTATTTATATTTTTGAATTTTTTTCTATTTGATCAAAAATATATATTTGCTTTGAAAAAATTTTTCTTTGAAATATAGAATTTTTTTTTTCTATTCTTTTATTATACCTCTAGATACTATATACATACATATATAAATATATATCTCGCCCAATTCATGCATGACGGACAGGACATTGAAGAACATTTTTTTGAATCTTTCTTCTTTTTTACCTTTATACATATAGTTCAAATGTATTTCAGTTAAATGTAAAAAATAATGATCCACTCAAAGACCTGTCAAACCGAAAAAGAAGATGTTTTCCAAGAATTCTGGTTTTAATTCTATATGTAGGGCGATAAGTGACTATGACGGACGGGACATGAAATGATACTCGTTTTTATACTCATAAATTCAACAGTATTTTTCTTCGAAGTATATAACTTCACACCTCCTGTTTAATGGTAAATTTTTAGGTGGTAGTCTTTTATTTGATGGTCTCTATCCCTTTTGTTGTATTTATCCGGACTATCGATTATCCGGTTTACTGGATATGTATTTAACAGTATAAAACATCATTATTTTTGAAAATTATTTATCCATTAATAATGCATATATACAAATATACAATTTATGTTTAGAATTCTTTAATTAAATGAAAAATTCTGTGATTATAGACTGAGAATATTCACAAAAACCTTTTTCTTTAAATTGGAAACAATTGTTTTGCACTTCAATGAAGTATGTATCAAATAGTTTTATTCACGAAAAAAAAAAAAAAAACCAGACAGAATTACGGTACTTCACAACGACCATATTCCACTTTCGTAATTTCACTTCACAATAAATATATCTAACAAATATGATCCGGATTATAGAATACTTGAGGGCATTATTTCGGACTACAGAATACTTACGTGCATCCAGAAAATCGATTCGGATTACTGGATAATTCGGATTTTCGAGGTCCGGATTAAAGAGGTCATACTGTAATATTCTATATTTCAAAAAAAAATGTTTTCAAAGCAAATACATACATAAATATTTTTGATCAAGTAAAAAAAAATTCAAAAATATAAATAACGGCAACAATGTAATCATTATTAATTTTTGTTATACATTTGTAAAAAATGAAAATTTTTAACAGAAATTTGGAAAAACATGATCAAAGCAATCATAATAATGTATGACGTCATAAAATACTGTCAAAAAATAAATATGTAACGTCAAAGTTTTGTTATTGTATTCGTCATTACAAATGAAGTTTATAATGGTTTTGTTCTAAGCTAACAAAGCTTTAGATTTGAAAAATAAAAGCTCTCACTGGGATGCGAGACGAATTTTTGAATAAAAAATTATTTTCATAGATTTGTACTAAAGCCAAGTCTTATTAGTTTCTATGGTCATTGATATTATTTATTATATTTTTTTTTTTATTATCACATGACGGCTAATATGTTTCTGTTTTGTTTTTGTTTTATTCGTGTAATTTTATCAAAATATAGAATGTTTCATTTTTATTTTGAATTATTTTAAAATGTTAAAATGTTTTTATTAGCTTGGTTTCTTGTCTGTCTGTTCGGCACAAATTTGGAAATTGATTTTTAATTTTTAACCAACTTTTTGATGAGATAGAGACTTGAAACTTTCAACATAGCTCAGAACTGCATGACAATGCAATATTACAAACAAATAAAATATTAATTTTTCTTTACTAAAATTTAATCTAAGCAAACTCTGATTTTCAAGTCAAAAATATTTTAGTGTGCTTCATTTCTCATTTTTAACAGCCACCTCTGAAAATGTAGTACCACTTGAAAAATTTTTTTTTTTTATGAATAATATTTTTGAAAGAAAAAATAAACAAATGAATAAAAAAATTCTTCAAGTGATACTACATTTTCAGAGGTGGCTGTTAAAAATGAGAAATGAAGCACACTAAAATATTTTTGACTTGAAAATCAGAGTTTGCTTAGATTAAATTTTAGTAAAGAAAAATTAATATTTTATTTGTTTGTAATATTGCATTGTCATGCAGTTCTGAGCTATGTTGAAAGTTTCAAGTCTCTATCTCATCAAAAAGTTGGTTAAAAATTAAAAATCAATTTCCAAATTTGTACCGAACAGACAGACAAGAAACCAAGCTAATAAAAACATTTTAACATTTTAAAATATTTCAAAATAAAAATGAAACATTCTATATTTTGATAAAATTACACGAATAAAACAAAAACAAAACAGAAACATATTAGCCGTCTTGTGATAATAAAAAAAAAAAATATAATAAATAATATCAATGACCATAGAAACTAATAAGATTTGGCTTTAGTACAAATCTATGAAAATAATTTTTTATTCAAAAATTCGTCTCGCATCCCAGTGAGAGCTTTTATTTTTCAAATCTAAAGCTTTGTTAGCTTAGAACAAAACCATTATAAACTTCATTTGTAATGACGAATACAATAACAAAACTTTGACGTTACATATTTATTTTTTGACAGTATTTTATGACGTCATACATTATTATGATTGCTTTGATCATGTTTTTCCAAATTTCTGTTAAAAATTTTCATTTTTTACAAATGTATAACAAAAATTAATAATGATTACATTGTTGCCGTTATTTATATTTTTGAATTTTTTTTTATTTGATCAAAAATATATATTTGCTTCGAAAAATTTTTCTTTGAAATATAGAATATTTTTTTTTCATTCATTCAAAAATTAATAATGCTTACATTGTTGCCGTTATTTATATTTTTGAATTTTTTTTTATTTGATCAAAAATATATATGTATGTATTTGCTTTGAAAACATTTTTTTTGAAATATAGAATATTACAGTATGACCTCTTTAATCCGGACCTCGAAAATCCGAATTATCCAGTAATCCGAATCGATTTTCTGGATACACATAAGTATTCTGTAGTCCGAAATAATGCCCTCAAGTATTCTATAATCCGGATCATATTTGTTAGATATATTTATTGTGAAGTGAAATTACGAATGTGGAATATGGTCGTTGTGAAGTACCGTAATTCTGTCTGGTTTTTTTTTTTCGTGAATAAAACTATTTGATACATACTTCATTGAAGTGCAAAACAATTGTTTCCAATTTAAAGAAAAAGGTTTTTGTGAATATTTTCAGTCTCGAATCACAGAATTTTTCATTTAATTAAAGAATTCTAAACATAAATTGTATATTTGTATATATGCATTATTAATGGATAAATAATTTTCAAAAATAATGATGTTTTATACTGTTAAATACATATCCAGTAAACCGGATAATCGATAGTCCGGATAAATACAACAAAAGGGATAGAGACCATCAAATAAAAGACTACCACCTAAAAATTTACCATTAAACAGGAGGTGTGAAGTTATATACTTCGAAGAAAAATACTGTTGAATTTATGAGTATAAAAACGAGTATCATTTCATGTCCCGTCCGTCATAGTCACTTATCGCCCTACATATAGAATTAAAACCAGAATTCTTGGAAAAAATCTTCTTTTTCGGTTTGACAGGTCTTTGGGTGGATCATTATTTTTTACATTTAACTGAAATACATTTGAACTATATAAAGGTAAAAAAGAAAAAAGATTCAAAAAAATGTTCTTCAATGTCCCATCCGTCATGCATGGAATGGGCGAGATATATATTTATATATGTATGTATATAGTATCTAGAGGTATAATAAAAGAATAGAAAAAAAATATATTCTATATTTCAAAGAAAAATTTTTTCAAAGCAAATATATATTTTTGATCAAATAGAAAAAAATTCAAAAATATAAATAACGGCAACAATGTAATCATTATTAGTTTTTGTTATACATTTGTAAAAAATGAAAATTTTTAACAGAAATTTGGAAAAACATGATCAAAGCAATCATAATAATGTATGACGTCATAAAATACTGTCAAAAAATAAATATGTAACGTCAAAGTTTTGTTATTGTATTCGTCATTACAAATGAAGTTTATAATGGTTTTGTTCTAAGCTAACAAAGCTTTAGATTTGAAAAATAAAAGCTCTCACTGGGATGCGAGACGAATTTTTAAATAAAAAATTATTTTCATAGATTTGTACTAAAGCCAAGTCTTATTAGTTTCTATGGTCATTGGTATTAGTTAGAAGTGCCATGTTTTGTTTTGACATTTTAGTTTCTTATGGTTTCTTAATAAGAGTGGTGGAATATTAGTGTAAAGAAATAGAGTTTTAGTTGAATATTTTTGGTTTTTTTAATAAAATATGGTTTATAAAAGTTTTAAAATATAATAAATTAACAGTGTTATACTTTTTAAAGTGCACAATAGTCAAAAAATAAAATAAAAAGGTGTAAAATATTGTGCCTTCTTACCTACTTGTAAGAGAAAAAATTAAAGTATGACTACATACCTATGGTGAGGTTATATTATATGTAATAAAGTGAATAAATTGATTTGATTTAGTCAAATTTAATTTATAATAATTCTGATACATACATATATGTATTTATATAAATAATTAAAGTTTAAAGAATAATAATATAAACTTTTTTCTTCTACACCTATATATTGACGTGTGACTAATGACTACATTACCTATGGCAAAGACTGTATAAATTACCACCAGACATTTTATCGCAGTACATTGAAATAACGAATTTAAAAACAGTAAAAATACCTCCAATGTTGAAAGCTGGCCTCCAATCTTATCACTGTTTAAGCTCTTTCTTATTCTCAGGGTTTTTTCTTAATTTCTCTAATTTTAAAGTATATTCTCTTTTCTATATATTTTCCATGCAATACATACAAAATTTTTAAAAAAATTTGAGAAATTTTAACATTTTTAACTCAATCATTCTCATGTATCAAGCATTACAATATACAGAATCATATGGAAACAGCTTTTCCTTTTCTCCATATATTCAGTATACATACCATTTGGTTCAGTATAAAAATTTGTATGAGAAATTGAAAATATAGGATTTGAGGGTATATTTCAAGTATTTCAAGAAGAAGAAGTATACAAGTAGCTAATTTGCATATGATCTGCACACTTATAAATTCTGTTGATAAATAATTTACATATCAAATTTGATCGTTTATCAGGCCAAATATAATGTTGATATCATATTGATAATAATTTTATTGAAAAAAAATAATTTTATTGAAAAACTCGATCAAAAAATCTTAATTTTCTAACATTAAAAATTATTTTTGCACCAGGCAATCAGAATTCAAAGAAACAAGTTATACACAAATTGCTCTACAATATAAGAGGATAAGAAATTGTTGTAATTTTCTTTAGTGATTCTAAAGGATTTTAAATTCAGTATGTGTACATACACATGTATATTTTATGTATATCCCAGCAGGAAAATAGCCGATGCATTACATTGGTAATCGATGAATTCTTCGATGAAATGGACATCGATGAAAAGATACATTACCAGGTAAACGAATGTGTAATGTGTAGCATATTCATATTGTACATTTGTTATGAAATTATGCGTCATTTTCGCGACTTCATAAAATTTCCGTATTTCGTTTTGCGTTTTGTATTCATATTTTAGTTTAGTTTAGTCTAGTTTAGTTTAGTAAAAAGTAAACATTAATTATTTCCAAGTATAAATTTATTGTGAGTGCAGTGAGTGAAATTTAATTGTTATTAATTATTGTAGTACATTTATTGAAAAAAAAAATATAAAATATAAATGTTTATTGTAAAAAAAATTTTAATAAAAAGGTTTTTTGTAAAAAAAATTTAAATAAAAATGTATTTTATGTTTATTTCAATTTTGTTTTATTTTTTCTTTGTTCTTAATTTTTTAAGGTATGACTTCGATCATTTTATACAACCAAAAATTCTTGCTATACTTTCTCTTTTAAAAGTTCTTTTGTCAAATATTTGAATTTTAAATAAGTGAATTCTAAATAAGTGAATTTTAATATTTATGTGTTTTATTACAAAAATGTTTACAAGAAAAGAACTCCTATAACGAGAAAGTATCGCAGAAATTTGTATCCTATTTTATTCTTCCACTGCCCTACTTTTACCATGATTGCATAGTATTTCATCGATTATTTCTTCTATTACCTGGTAATTATACACTTCATATATTACTTGGTAAGTGAAGAAATCTTCGATGATTTGAACATTGATTACCTCATCGCTTACTTGGTAATCTATAGGAGGATGCATTACTTTTCAATGACATCGCCATGTTAAATTTCATCGATGCTGTAACCAGTAGCTTATCCATTCTATAACTTACCTCTTCACTTACCATCGCTTACCATTTCCTGCTGGGATATTTTAAATGGGAATATTAAAGTATGTATTTGTGAAAGCAGGTTTTTTTTTTTTTTTTTAATATATCCATTTGATATACAAAAATATACAAAATTGAGTATAGGAATGGGCATTTTTTTTTAAAATTAAAGTGTATGTGTGTCTCAAAAAAAAAATTTACGAATTAATAATGTTTGAAAACTATATGTAAATGTGTATATAAACTAATGATGATTTAGTTTAGGTGCTATATTTTGCTTAATGTGTTTATATACATTTATATGTACTTTCTTTTATTTGCAGGCATTTTCCAAAATGATTTTATTTTAAACAGAGTACTTAGTATATTAGATATTACAAAAACTATCACTACAGTTAGTAATTTTCTATAGTTATTAATAAAATTTTAATATATTATATTTTTTCTAAATACAACACTCACAAATTACATATTATGTTTGATATGTTAAATAATTCACAAAAATCACGAAAAAATCCTTTTACAAAACATTGATTAGAAACAAATTTTAGTACACTTTTTTTTAGAAAATAAAATAAATGTAATCAAAATCACAAAAAATATGTATAATAGCACCACATGCAGCATGCAAGATGCAATTAATTTAAATAATGTTACTTATTTTTCTAACACTAGCAAACTACGTAGGTATCTATTATTTTTGATATACTAGATAATTCACGAAAAAATCCTTCTAC
Organism: Bombylius major; assembly: GCA_932526495.1. Taxonomy (NCBI): domain Eukaryota; kingdom Metazoa; phylum Arthropoda; class Insecta; order Diptera; family Bombyliidae; genus Bombylius; species Bombylius major. The sequence goes on along the minus strand of OW052042.1, from coordinate 21,946,263 downwards.
AACGCTAATAAAAAAAGCTAATTTTTAGTACACTTTTTTTTAGAAAATAAAATAAATGTAATCAAAATCACAAGAAAATATGTATAATAACACCACATGCAGCATGCAAGATGCAATTAATTTAAATAATGTTACTTATTTTTTAAAAGCAGCAAGTTATATATTTATCCATTTATTTTTTTAAAAAAAATTTTGATTCATTATAAAAACAATAGATACTAATTGCATTTAACGTTATTTTTAAGGGCGTATCGTTTACCATTCATTAAAGTACCTACATAAGATTACAGAGCAATATAGTTAGTAATTTTATATTGTCATTGATAAGATTTAGGTAGTTCATCAGTATCTTATTTGTTTATATTGAACCAGAAATATTTCACTGGAATTATTTCCTTTTTTTAGAATAAATGACTGAATAAAAAAACTAGGTAGGTATGTACTATTTAAAATTTAAAGAAAATTTAGGTACATATGTATGTGTGTAGAATAAAAAACATAATCGTATTTCCCTGTTATACATTATGTGATTAAAGGATTTAAATAATATTTCTAATTGAAATTATTGATGAATTAATATGTACATATATGTATGTATGTATTTACAGTATATGTATTAATATATGACATATTTATTATAATAATTTCTATGGATATACATATGTTAAAAACATAGAAGAATGATAAATTTTTAAATTATTCTTTTTCTTTTTTATTGTTTGTGTGTGTATATTATTTTTGAAGGAAAATAAATCCAAGCAAATGACGATAATATTATCACAGAGGAGGTAAATTTATATAGTCATTGATATTATTATTTTATAATTCAAAATGCAATGAAATAACATGCCTATCTGATCTCCTGATCCATTACACATAAAATTTTCATATTTGCCAATGAAGATGAACAAACCACGAAAAAATTTCTGGATATAGAAATTTAAAAAAATATAAAAATATATTTTTAAAATGATTTTTAAAATTTGAAAAAAAAAAAAAAATATACATAGGTATATATATAAAACCTCTTCGAAGTGCTTGCACCTTGTCGTGGTGGAGAGGCTTGCGTATATCTGAGAAGAACTGAGCTATGTCGACGGTTTAACAGTTGTTATTCCAGTAGGGTCACCCATGTCGAACAGGTCAGTTCGGAGATATCAGACAAAGCCAAGCACAAAGGGAGTAAACCCTCCAAATCTCACCTAAACCGAAGGTGTGAAGGAACCGTGCCGAGCGGCTGCTTGACCAGCAGGTGATAAATGAACGGTCCCCTCCGATGCTCGGGCAAGGTCGGTTGTGCAAAGTGCCTTGCCACTGTATTTCGGCTCTGCAGTGGTCGACCACCCTTTCCGAACTACTCGTGGGAACAAAATGGAAGTCCCGGAACAAACAAACAAAACAAATAATCAAGATCATGCTGTTCATCAGGGACATGAAGGAAGAAATTCACCTGATGGAAATAAAAGCAACAAAAGGTCAACTAAGAGGCAAGATGCAACATCAGAATCTCCTAAAGACACACCTCTGCTCAAGAACATGATGAATCTCAGTGAGCTGAGAGAGGTCCTCTCTCAGTCCAGTGGGGACTCAGACATGGAAACAGAGACAGAGGAACGTCCATTAGGAAAAAATGATGTACATATGCCGGAAAAAGAAAAACGGGCAGAACAAAAAGCCAAGTCTGGCTATAAAAGTTCTACCAAATTTCTTAAAAAGATGGCCAAAAAAGATCCTTCAACCTTAACAGAAAGGGAGAAGAGATTTATAAAAAAGCATAAAAAGATAGTTAAAGTGTACGAGAAACGTCACGGTAACGTAACACTTCCGGAAACTTTAACAACAAGAGAAAAAGGGAACACAAAGGAAATGGAGGAAAGTGGAATAACTCTTCATAAGAAGACGAATCCTACTCCCTCCACCTCCAAAGCAAGTACCGAATTACTAGGTGACGGGAAAGCCGCGGGTACGGAGGAAAGTAGAAAAAGTCTGAAAAAGGCGAATCCTAGCTCCTTGAAACCCAAAGCCGGTACCAATACCGCTAAGAGCGAAATCTCGAAGGAAAAGCTAAATCTGAATCCGAAAACTGTGCAGTTAGAGGAAAAGGAACCAGCAAGACCTCCCAAGATGACTTCGCTCAGCAGAAGAAAAACCAGGGAACTCAAAAAAGAAAGCTAAAACCGGATTCTACAGCAGTGAAGAACTCACTCTGGAGGCTGGATAAAGGTGGAAGCTAAAATCCTAGAAGCTATGATAGCTGCCAGCGGAAACGCAGATGCACATAACATCTGCAAATTCGATGGTGCTGGATGGCGGAAAGGAGTGAAGGTTGTGAGATGTAGTAATAAGGAATCATATGATTTCCTTGTCAGCTGCATACACAATATAGGAGAACTCTGGAAAGGAGCCAGGATTGAAGCGATTCCAGCTTCGTCCCTGCCACTGCGCGAATTAGCTCATGTATGGATACCACCTCCAGTACCGGAGATCACATCCATACTAAAGCCAAAGACTATATAAATTACCACCAGACATTTTATCGCAGTACATTGAAATAACGAATTTAAAAACAGCAAAAATACCTCCAATGTTGAAAGCTGGCCTCCAATCTTATCACTGTTTAAGCTCTTTCTTATTCTCGGGGTTTTTTCTTAATTTCTCTAAATTTAAAGTATATTCTCTTTTCTATGTATTTTCCATGCAATACATACAAAATTTTTAAAAAAATTTGAGAAATTTTAACATTTTTAACTCAATCATTCTCATGTATCAAGCATTACAATATACAGAATCATATGGAAACAGCTTTTCCTTTTCTCCATATATTCAGTATACATACCATTTGGTTCAGTATAAAAATTTGTATGAGAAATTGAAAATATAGGATTTGAGGGTATATTTCAAGTATTTCAAGAAGAAGAAGTATACAAGTAGCTAATTTGCATATGATCTGCACACTTATAAATTCTGTTGATAATTTACATATCAAATTTGATCGTTTATCAGGCCAAATATAATGTTGATATCATATTGATAATAATTTTATTGAAAAAAAATAATTTTATTGAAAAACTCGATCAAAAATCTTAATTTTCTAACATTAAAAATTATTTTTGCACCAGGCAATCAGAATTCAAAGAAACAAGTTATACACAAATTGCTCTACAATATAAGAGGATAAGAAATTGTTGTAATTTTCTTTAGTGATTCTAAAGGATTTTAAATTCAGTATATGTACATACACATGTATATTTAATGTATTTTTAAATGGGAATTTTATAGTATTTGTGAAAGCAGGTTTTTTAAATATTTTGTTATAATAATATTCATTGATATACAAAATAATATACAAAATTGAGTATAGGAATGGGCATGGGAATGTACATATGTATGTAGGTGCATATGTATATGAGAAGTTAAAGTGAACCATTCTTTTTTTTTTTTTTTAAATTTAATATAGGATCTGGTGATACATAGTTATAAAAAAACATTCATGATCATGTACATACATTAAAAGACTGCTAATTTGCATATTACCACTTTTAAAATTCCTGATAATGATTTTTATATAAAATTTATTAATTTGCATATGGTTTATCAGGTCGAATATCAAAATGATACTTTTAGAAAATAATTTTATTCATAAATTCGATCAAAAATCCTAAATTTTACAGTACTAAAAATCGTTTTTGTAATAGGAAATCATAATTCTTAGCAAACAAAAATTTCAACAAAATCATCTCTAATAGGCAATAGTATTAATTTGTGTGATTTACGTATAGCCAATAGGATTGCTTGAAATTATATAATGACGACATATACATATAAAAAACAATTGGAAGTATGTATTATAAATAATAATAATAAAAATAATAAAAAAAAACATTCTTTTTCCTTATTACCCTTTTTCCTTTACCTCTATACATTTTTCAATGCAAAAGACCAAAAATATGTATAGGTATAGCTCGATTTAAAAAAGATGCCTAATCGTATTATATTGTACTAGAAAACTATGCGCAGAAGAAAAGATACTTACAAACATGCATTTTTGTTGTAGTAAATTCTAAGAAAGAGGTTTCTTCCTTCGTATATGTATACACAAGAAGATCAGTAACACATGTAAGCCATGCGCGAGATTCGCCAACTCATATTATTTTGACTATAATCACCGACCACCGTACAAAAAAATGTGTATATGTGTTTGAGAAAAATTTTACAAAAAATATCACACTAAATATTTTTTATTTTTCTTGAAGGAAGAAATTGAATACAATGCGTATAGTTAAAACGTAATATGTCGTCAACACATACATAATTATTTACGATCGTGTACATTTTTTTCTTCTTTTTTTTTCACTTTATTGGTATATTTTTGTGTTTTGTTGGTTTTTAGAAGGGATATATGAGAAATGTATACATGAAATTTTGCTTTTGTTTGCTTGTGTGTGTATTTTAAAATATATATATTAAAAACTAGCATTAGATATTTTATAATGTAAAAGAAAATAAAACAACATGCCTATTGATTATTCTGATCTCCTGATCCATTACAGATAAAATTTTCATATTTGTCAATGAAGATGAACAAACTACGAAAATTTTCTGGATATAGAAATTTATAAAAATATAAAAATATATTTTTAAATGATATTTAAAATTTGAAAAAAGAAAAAAAAATTTCGGAAGGGATAGATATTTGCTTTCTCAAACAGCAAAATATATACACACGTATGTACATACATATTCAGTAAAGGAGTGGGTATAATTTTTTGTTCGAATCGAGAAAATAAATGTACCTACAAGTTGAATATTTTTTTTCTTTATATCTTTATGCGTATATTTCAATGTATACAGAAAAATTTTTTTTAGAACGCAACGATATGAATTAGGTATACATGTATACATATGTTTATCTTATATGAATAAAAATAATATTTTGTGTAAGAAGCTAATGAGTAATAAACGAAAGTTTTCTCATATATTTTTTCGTGAGAGATAGAAACTTTTCGTCCCTCACACTTCCCGCACAGGTCATCAAATTTTAAAAATTTTGCCTACATTCGAGCCAGGACTAAGTGTTCCTCTATATATGTTGCTCCGTGCTAAAGCTAATTGAAGTGCAGAACCAGGGACTAAGTACGGGAAACTGGAAAATCCTGACTTCAACAACCAAAGAGAACAACGGAATAGTCCTCAGGATTGCGGTTGACAGTGAGTCGGCCAAATTTCTGAGAAGGGCAGCAGGGGTGGTGAAGTTCGGACTCGGTAGTCTGAAGTTCACTATCTCCTCAAATGAGGAAAGTCAATAAGCTCAGGGTGGTGCAGATAAATCTGCATCACTCCCGGGCAGCTACCGACGACCTGCTGCTCTTCATGGCGGAGGAGAACATAGATGTAGCCCTAATCCAAGAACCGTGGCTCGCCAGAGGCAAAATTCAAGGATTAGGATCAAAACACTATAATCTCTTCCATTCCCAAAAAGAAGGTAGGATAAGAAGTTGTATTTTGATAAGAAAACAGCAATATTTTCTGTTCTCTCATCGTTTCAGCAACAATGATCTGACGGTGGTGATGTGTGAGCGCAAAAATGAGCCTAAACTCATTCTTGCATCCGCATATCTACCATTCGAAGAAGAAAACCCTCCAACCGACACACTAAGGAGTCTGGTGAAACATGCTAGTGACACCGGAGCAAACTTAGTGATAGGAGTGGACGCAAATGCCCATCACACACAGTGGAGCAGCTCTAACATAAATAAAAGAGGTGAGTCAATTTTTGAATTCATATTACTAACAAAACTAGAAATATGTAACAGGGGTAGTCATCCTACCTTCCAAAACAAATCTAGGCAAGAAGTAATAGATCTAACTTTGACTCAATTTGTAGATTATGATAGAATTAGTGACTGGAAAGTATCATCTAAATTCTCCTTTTCGGACCATTTTAGAATAACTTTCACTATCAGTTTCAAGAAAACAATGAACAAACCTTTTAGAAACCCTACTAAGACAGACTGGATAAAATTCTCTGAAATTGTCTCAAACAGACTGAAACTTGTCTCGGCAAGCGAATGTTCAAGTGAGACACAGATAAACGATTCAGTCAAACTTATTACTAGTACTTTTACGGAGGCTTTCAGTAAATCATGTCCTGTTAGTCGGCCGCCTAAAAGACACCATGCAATATGGTGGACAAAGGAACTACGACTCCTCAGGTCTAAAACTAGAAAAGCCTTTAACAAAGCCAAACGATCGAAATCTGAAGAAGACTGGAACGCGTATCGTTCTAGCTTTAACGAGTACAAGAGGGAAACGAGGGCAGCCAAAAGAGAATCATGGGCCAACTTCTGCTCCAACATAGAGTCAACAACAGAGGCTGCTAGGTTACGCAAGATCCTAGCCAAAAATCCAATTCCAACTGGAAACCTCTGTAAGGAAAATGGCTCTTGGACAGAAGACAGCTGTGAAACACTTGAGTCGCTTATTTCCACTCACTTCCCCGGATGTACAAACTGGGAGGGTTGTCAACATAATGTGCCGACACCTCTCCCGGCTACAAGTGAGACAGCTATAGGAGAGTATGTAAGCGAGAAAAAGGTAGCATGGGCAGTAAAATCCTTTCAACCCTACAAATCTGCAGGACCGGATGGAATTATACCAGCCATGCTGCAATATACTTAAAGTAGTATTACACCCTTGATTACGAAGATCTTCAAGGCATGTCTCAAGTTAGGATATATCCCAGAAAGCTGGAGAGAAGTACGAGTGACCTTCATTCCCAAAGCGGGAAAACCCAGTCACACAAAAGCAGGAGACTACCGACCTATTAGCCTATCATCGTTTTTACTAAAAACACTAGAGAGACTAATTGATCTGTGTCTCGGGCAACATCTTGATTCAACCAAGTTCCTCAGCGACGCCCAACACGCTTATGCCAAAGGCAAATCCGTTGAGACGGCACTGCATGAGGTTACAAGAACGATTGAGAAATCTCTCAGCCTAAAAGAATACACCCTGGCAGCTTTCCTTGATCTAGAAGGAGCTTTTAACAATCTGAAAATAGAAACCATGGTCGCTTCCCTGGAAGACACTGGCTGTGGAAAAACGATAACACACTGGGTAAAAACTATGCTAGAAAGCAGAGTTATTAACTCCAGTTTGGGGGAATTTTCAATTAGGAAAATAGTTAAGAAAGGTACACCTCAAGGGGGAGTGCTATCGCCTCTCTTGTGGAACATCTCACTTAACAAGATCCTAAAATCCCTAGCACAGGAAGGTATCAAAGTAGTGGCCTATGCGGATGACATAGTCATACTAATAACAGGTAAATTCTTACCAGTTATTAGTGAAATTATAAACTCTGCGTTAAAAGAAGTTGTGTTATGGGCAGAGACTAGTGGCCTTAAAGTCAATTCTGATAAAACAGAACTAGTCCTCTTCACAAGAAAGTACAAAGTACCTAAATGGGATCTTCCTAGACTCCAAGGTACCACCCTCAAACTCTCTCCTGAAGCCAAATATCTTGGCATAATATTCAACTCCAAACTAAGTTGGAAACGGAATACGGAAGAGAGAACAAGGAAAGCACTAAATGCATTTTATGCATGCAAAAGAACTTTCGGCAAGAACTGGGGAATGCAACCGCATATAGTACACTGGATGTACTTAGCGATTGTTAGACCAATTCTTACATATGGGGCACTGATTTGGTGGGAAACTGCAAATACAAAATCCTACCTTAACAGTTTAAGAAAAGTACAAAGACTAGCGTGTTTGGGTACCACAGGTGCACTTAAATCCACACCACAATTAGGTTTGGAAACTATTTTAAACCTGCAACCCATAGAGCTATTTATAAAAAGCGTGGCGGCCAAAGCAGCTCTTAGACTAAGAGAGAACAGCTTTTGGAAACCACAGAACAAAGGACATTCAGTCATTTTGGACACCTTCAATCAAATTGGACTACCACCCAAAACCGATTATAGGAAAACCAAATATGTTTGACTTTGAAAAACCATACACTGTTCTCATACATAAAAGAGAAGAATGGACAACTCCTAATAACATTATTAGGGGAATCGCCATCTTCACTGACGGATCGAAAAGAGGAAAAAGCACGGGAGCAGGAGTCTTCTCAGAAATATTGCAGATCAAAAAGTCGTTTAGACTTAAAGACTGCAGTATTTTCCAAGCAGAAGTATACGCGGTAATGAAAGCTGCACAGGCTGTTCAGGAAATGCAGATTTCGCCCGCCGAAATCACAATTTGCATGGACAGCTAAGCAACACTCAAAGCGTTAAACTCCAACAAGATAAATTAAAGATGTGTCGAAGAATGCGTCAAAGCCTTCAAAGTCCTTACACAGCACAGGGTTCGACTTTGCTGGGTTTTTGGTCACGTCGGCGTGGAGGGAAATGAAAAGGCTGACGAACTTGCTAGACAAGGATCCGACACAAACTCTGACCCTATTGCTGTAGAGATAGACCCTCCTCTCAGCAAGGCAAAATACCTTATTGATTGCTATTTCGAACACATGGCTGCGGAACAATGGAGGACTACTGGTGGTTGCTCCATAACCCGTAGCATGTGGCCGGAAATAAACGGAAAAAAGACCGCAGCTCTACTAACGTTTCAAAGAAAACAAGTTCGAGAACTTTTCGGTGTGATTACTGGACACTGCCTGATAGGGGCTATGGCCAATAAACTCGGCATACCATCGAATGATTTCTGCCGAAGTTGTATAGACGAAGAAGAAATAGAGTCAATAGTGCATTTACTCTGCGAATGTCCAGCTCTAAAAGAACGAAGACTCGCTTGTTTGGGAGCAAGGTTCTTTGACGGTCTGGACGACATAGCTGAGATAGCACTAAAAGACTTAAATAGATTTATACAAAAATCGAAATGGTTTTCAGGATAAGCCAACTCCCACGAAAATTATCCAAAACAAAAAGGGTATTCACAATGGGCCTTTAGGCCTCCGAGTGAAATTGCTTCTCCCGAAGCGAGCAGCCCTTCATACCATACCATACCATACTATATATAAAAAAAACATGTCGCTACACACAAATAATATTTACGATCGCAAATATTTTTTTTTACTTCATTGATAAAAAAAAACATTCTTTTTCATTATTACCCTTCATCCTTTACCTCTTTACATTTTTCAATGCAAAAGACCAAAAATATAGTTAATCACCGTAAAAAAAATGTGTATATGTGTTTGAGAAAAATTTTACAAAAAATATCACACTAAATTTTTTTTTTTAAAAGAAATTTCTTGAAGGAATAAATTGAATACAATATGCGTATAGTTAAAACGTAATATGTCGTCAACACATACATAATTATTTACGATCGTGTACATTTTTTTCTTCTTTTTTTTTCACTTTATTGGTAGGTATATTTTTGTGTTTTGTTGGTTTTTATAAGGGATATATGAGAAATGTATACATGAAATTTTGCTTTTGTTTGCTTGTGTGTGTATTTTAAAATATATATATTAAAAACTAGCATTAGATACAGTACAGCTAAATAAGATTGGCAAAAAGTCGCGCAGGTGGGGAGAAATTTCAAAAATATTAAAAATATTCTTTCATTTCCCCTTTTTTGAAGAAAACAGCAAAAGAAAATAAAGAATAAATCGTGCTGGTTTGCAATTTCCTGTTGGTCGTATTCATCGTTTATTAAGAAAAGGTAACTATGCCGAACGTGTTGGAGCTGGAGCACCAGTTTATTTAGCAGCAGTAATGGAATATTTGGCTGCTGAAGTTTTAGAATTGGCAGGAAATGCTGCTAGAGACAACAAAAAAACCAGAATTATTCCTAGACATTTACATTTGGCTATCCGTAACGACGAAGAATTGAATAAATTACTTTCTGGAGTAACAATAGCTCAGGGTGGTGTCTTACCAAATATTCAAGCTGTACTTTTACCAAAGAAAACAGAAAAGAAGGCATAAATTGACAACTATAAAAAAAAACGGTATACTGTTGACGATTTAATGGAACACGATAAAATAAAAAGTTATATAAAATAAAGTTATATATTGTATTATATATTATATTAAATTGAATTATAATAAATTGTATTATATTTGAAATATTGAAATGAGTTTAACTTTGTTTTTGGTAAGAAGACAATTAAGAAGAAGTGAAAGGTACGTGTAGTATAAAATCAATTAAAGACATTATGTACATATGTACATAAAATTTTCTTTATGTTTTTAGAAATATAATGAGGATTCTAAGGAGAAGGTTACGAGATGATGAAAATCCCTTCGAAGTCACATCTGAAGGTCAATTTTTCGACTTATACCGTTTTCCAAAAGATCTTTGTTTGGCTTTAATTGATGAATTAACGCCATTTATGGAAAAAAGGATTAAAAGTCATGGAGTACCATCTCAAATAAGGATACTTTGTACGTTGAGATTTTTTGCGACTGGCTGTTTTCAGCGAGCAGTTGGACAGGACATTTTATCATCCGTGTCTCAAACTGTAGTTAGTCGGTGTGTTACAGAAGTTTCAAAAGCTATAAATAAAATTGCTCATAAATATGTTATGTTTCCCGAAAAGCACGAATATGCAAAAATTAAAAGGAAATTTTTTGATATTGCTTCTTTCCCTGGCATTATTGGTGCAATAGATGGCACACACATAAAAATTATGTCTCCACCAAGGGATATCGAACATGTTTACTACTGCAGAAAAGGTGGCCATTCAAAAAATGTGCAAATAATTTGTGATGCAGATTTTATAATTTTAAATGTTAATGCACGTTTTGGTGGAACAGCACATGATTCGTACATTTGGAAAAGGTCAGCTTTGAAGACTTTACTTCAAAATAGGTATTTTTGAAAGATATTTAATAATTGAGTGGTGTAACTAATAAATACTATTATTGTTATAGGTATACACAAGGTGATCGTAATTTTTGGTTGATAGGTGATAGTGGATATGCTCTTCAACCATGGCTTATGACACCAATATTATCACCTAATTCTCGAGCCCAGGAAAAATACAACAAAGCACACAAGGTAACAAGGAGCATCGTAGAACGCTGTATTGGTATTTTGAAATCCAGATTCCGTTGCTTATCTAAGGAACGTACATTATATTACTCACCAGAAAAAGCTGGATTCATAATAAATGCGTGTGCTGTGCTACATAACATGTTGATGCTTGCTAAAATTCCATATGAAGAATTCAATAACGACGAAGAAGCATCTAGTGAATCTGACGTTGGGGAATTCGATCCAGAAGAAACATCTCAAGAAGGCAGGAGGACTTTAAATGGCATAGTTAATACGTATTTTGAATGATAGAATGTGACTTTTTTTTTGAATATATTCAGTAAATAAAAAATTCATTTAACATTTTAAATTTTTCTTTATTTACTTATACTACTTATATGCTAGAATACTACTTATATACTACTTATTTACTAAATTTTTAAATTTTAAACTTTTCTATTTTTTTTTTCGTCTGCTAATCTTTCTTTTTCTATTGCAAGTCTTTGCCTTTCTACCTCTAATCTTTGTTTTTCTACTTTCAATTTTTCTTTTTCAACTTCTAATTTTTCTTCTTCTATGGCTATTTTTTTTTTTTTTAATTCTATAATTAATTTAACTCCTCGTTTTCATTACTTCTTGGAGTCAAACGCTGCCTCCTATTTTGACGTTGATGATCTATTTCTGTATGTAGTACTGTTGTTATTGTACCTTGTGGTTGTGGTTGATTCGCTTCTTCATGAATAGGTTCATGATCATGCTGGAGATCTCCTACATCATCTTGTTGAAGCAAATCCTCTGCTAAATCCTGATTCGTTTCCACTTGGTTTGATGTTATCTGAAAATCGAAAATACCATATAAACATTTTTTTAAATAAATTTTTAAATATTTTATTTTTTCAATTACCCCTAATTCTGGGACGGCAGAATCACCGACAACACTTTGTGGAGTTATTAATCCTTTTATTCTATTTTCTAACTCCGACAAAGGTTTTATTTTTTTAGTTCCGTTAACTCCGCTTTGATTTTCAGCGTCCCTAATCGACGCTATTTTTTCCTTTGTGTAACTTCTGGAAATTCAAAATCTTTATATTTTAAACATATAATTTTGATTTTAAGAGTTACTTACCTTAAATCTAACCAAAATTTTCGCCATTTCGTTCCACTTTTTATGGCACCACCAAGAGAGTTTAACTCTTGGCTCAAAATATTCCATTTATTATCCCTCTGCTGTGACCCATCCACAGATTCAAATCTATTTTGAAAAATAAATACACTAATGTTTTAAATTTTTAAGTTATTATATTACCTATCATTTGCGAAGTCCACGTTTTTCTCTAAAAAATCTATCAACTGAGACTTTTGATCCTCTGTGGGTCTTTTCCCTACTTGTCTTTTTGCCTCCATTATTCTGTAAATAAAATTTTTAGATATGTATATTATATCCTTGTTAAAATGTCATTATAATACATTAACTACATTTTCGCACTTGAAATAAAATATTTTAATACAAAAAAATTTATTTATAATATACTTTAGAAAATGTAGTTAATAAATTACAACAATATGAAATATATCACATTACTTACATTCAAAATTAATTTAATAAAAACAAAAATTTTTGTTCTATTTTATTTATTTATTTAACCTAATAACTTTAAAATCTTTAAATACACTTATCACAGTCTCATACGCTGAAATAATAATGAAACATTTTTTCTCATATGAAAATAATTTGACAGCTCTTGTCATTTTCTCATTGAATTAGAATCGGAACACTGGGAAAAACTTTGGAAATTTCTCATTCTCATTTTTTCGACGAAACAGAATAGACCCTCAGGTCATCAAATTTTAAAAATTTTGCCTACATTCGAGCCAGTACTAAGTGTTCCTCTACAATATATATTGCTCCGTGCCTATGCCTATGGTGAGGTTATATTATAAAAGTGAATAAATTGAAATGAAATGTATGAACACAAATATATGAAAAAAATAAATAAAGTGAAGGAAATACAGAACAAATTGATTTAATTTAATAAAATTGTATTTATAAGTTTATATTAATTGTTAAATTATTGAATCAAATAAATTTCTCACATCATAACATAGCCACAAAAATTTATATAAAAGAAGTCTATAAAAAAGTAAATAATTGGGTACATAATCTTTATTGTGTAATGAAGGCAAATAGACACTTAATTTGTGATAACTAATAAATTAAATTTTATTAAATCAAATCAATTTATTCACTTTATATCATATATAACACAATATATTAAATAAATTGAAAGCATAACAAGGAAAAGAAAAAAAAAGAGATATTGATGTGAAATAAAACAAAAAGATATATGAAAAAAAAATAATAAAAAAAAAAAAGTAATGCCCAGGAATGAGCAAAAAAAAAAAGTAAAAATAAATTTTGAGCAAATAAAAAAATTATAAAATAAAATTAATTTAAAATTATATGTTAAAATTCGAAATAAAAAAAAAAAAGAATTATAAATAGATATACACACTCAATAAGAAGTGAAGAATATATCGTATATGAATGGAATTTAGTTTGTGAGTATTTAAAACAAGAAAAATAAATAGAATAAAGTTCAAAAATAAATAAATAAATACCTATATACAAAAAAACAAAAATTGAAGATACCTATATTTTATTTAACAATTAAAGTCAGTACAGGCAAGATAGGCATACTTTTCTATACTCTTTTACATTTCGTTTGTATAAATCTGTCTCGTGTGTGGGGTGATCAGATCTCAATTTCAATCGAGAGAAATCTTTCAAATTAAATATTACCAAGGCAAAAAACTCATCGGGTACTGCCTCCATAAGCACAATACTGACTTTAATTGTTAAATAGAGTATAATTTAATCAATTAATATAATTTTATTATAATATATAATATGCATAAACGGTGAAAATAAATTAATGAGCTGTAGTAACTATTAAAAGGAAATGTTGTTACTTAAAGAAAGATATAATTAATAAAAGAAATGAAAAAAAAAAGAATAAGAATGAATTCTTAAATTTTTGTGTTTTTTTAGATTAACATTTTTTTTTAGATAAAAATTGAATTTTGAAAATTTTGTAGACACCAACTAAAAAAAGAAAAAAAAAAAGAACAACTTTGGCACATGGTATAATTCGAATACGCTACTATCACAGGATGTATCATCTAAAGTTTGTACTAGCAGATATGTAGAACTATTGTAAGTTGACTGTATTAAGATATTTAACTTTTTTTGTAATTAAATTAAATGGTAATGATGCAACATTAATATTTAGATGCTAAATTTAGCCCAGTTAAAAAAAAAAAAAAAAAAAAAGATATTTTTATCTATACATATACAGGGTGATTCCGTTACGGTGTCCGACCGGGAAACTACGGAAAGGTCTCGGCGAGGGGAACAAAAAATCGTATTGGTAGGGGGGGGGGAAATCTCAACGGTTTCGGAGTTAGAGGGGGTTAAAGATTTTTGGTACTTTTTTCATATTTTACCCTATAACTTTTTACAAGGGCACGCTAGGCTCGCCAACTCTTTTACATAATTGTGAAGGACTCCTGGGCCTTTCCATCAACATCTTACCTGCTGCTGTGTATCCGACTATTCAGAAGTTATAAGGCTTCAAAACCATAATTTTGTCATTTTTTCACAGATTTTTGGACTTTAACCCTGCTTTACTCAAAAAAGGCTTAAATTAATCCTCATTTTTTATTGCAAAAAATGAAGGCCCAATTAATTCTACATCGATTTGCTATTTTCATTTTTTTCGAAAAATGCATAGTTTTCGTAGCGCACATGTCGATAGCAATAATTTCAGCTTGAAAAACTGATGGGTATTTTCCTAGGGATTTATATAGGCTTCTTTTTGGGCCTGCTACCCCTGCTCCGACCCCTAATTCAGTTTTTGAGCCATCTGTTGCCCATTTGCTTGCAGGGATATTAGAGAGAAGTTTATAGAATGATTGTGTGAAAGTGCAATTTAAACTTGAAAAAAAAAAAAAAACGAATATTTTTGGATTTCGTAATTCCGAAATGGACGATGTGCTTCACTAGTCACTACCCCATCGAATTTCTCAACACTCTGAATCCTTATAGTTTTCCAGCACACAATCTTACTCTTAGGGTCGGAGTACCGGTAATTTTGCCCCAAACTATATTACAGGTAAGAGCCATCCACAAAAATGTTGCATAAGGTACGATTATTACTGAATATGTTAAACAAGAGACTGCATTTTTAATCATAATATCTATTTGTCTACTTTGACTTCAAAAAAACACAGTTCCTTTTCATAACTAATAACATAATTTTAATTTCGACTTTTACTTAGTTATAACATAAAAGTAACCTACTTATAACGCATATTACGAATCAACAATTTCTCTAAATCGTCGCCATTCTATGAAAAGTCACTAATTCCCAAATACATAGTATTTTTGAAATTAATGACGTTCAAAGTATATAATCGATGTCCAAATTTTTAAAGAATATAACTTTGCTGAACTAGTCATTAAAGTGATTTATATATGTAGTATATAGATCTATTACAACAGATTATTGAAAAACTGTATTATTATTTTAGTAGTCTACAGAAGGATAATTATTGGACTAAGTGATTTTTAATTTTTTTTTATTTTCACTGATAAAAAATCTTTAAAAATTTGACTTGGTGACTTTCAATTTTTTATAACTTCATATTTATGATGTATAGGACTTAGTGAGTTTTTTTACAATATTTTTATGAAAATTTCGAAAAAAATGGTGTAAAAAACTCAATTTAGCCAAAATGTGACTTAGTGAATTTTCACAGAACGGCGACGAAATTATCTCGAAAATTCTAAAAAAAATTCAACCAGCTAGAATATAATTTCTCTACTTGCTGTAGTAGCCTCTTATGCTTCCAAATTAAGAAGAAAAAACAAAAATATTTAGTTTTTCCAATATTTCAAATAGTATGTATTTATGTATTATATTTCAATGTTAAATAACCTGTAATTATTGTGAATTGATTGATTGCTTGATTGATTGATTGATGTTCGCTTTTTGTTTTTATTTAAATTTAAATTAGAAGTTTGGACGGCAATTGAACACGTACACGATTTTAGTGAAGTACGTGTTCTTGATTCGTGTTTAAGTGAATTCTCTGTGATAATAATTTTCACAATGTTGATTTTCATCACAATTAATTTACTGTTATTTTCAAGATCATCGTTAGAATTTCAACAAACTGCAGTTCAGTCAAATAATTTCTCTGGAATTCTGGAAAATCTTGTTAAAGTTTACAAAATTGAAAACCTTTTGATTTTTCCATGTGAGGAATTTTCAGTGGATGTTGAAAATCATGAGAAACTGTTATTTGTAAATAGTGACAAATTAATAAAAATCATCAGCACAAAGTTTAACAAATATGGCGTAATTAATTTTCAAGGTACACTAGTAGAAAAAAATAAATTATTGATAAAACAGGAGAAACTTTCATATACCGCTAAATATTGGTATGACATTGAAACACAACAACTGTTGAGAAATTATGTTAATTTTGAAAAATCTTTGTCGATTATTTATTTTTGTGCAATGAACTCAACAATTTTGGAAGAGGCTAATAAATTTTTGAATGGTATTCGCTTAATGAAAATAATTTTCGTAAAAATTTGTGATGAAGAATATTGGGATGTGAAATCAATTGAAGAGTTTTTTACAAGCATTTACTACAATAATATGATAAACAGTTTGATTTTATTGAAAAGTCATCAGGAGCAGATTGAAATTTATTCCTACGATCCATTTCCACAAGTTCGAGTAAAAATTCTAACAGAAACGCCAATAAAACGTTGGTTTATTTTAAATTCTGAAAGAATAATTTTGAAAGATTGGAAATTAGTAGCAAAATATTGGTCGACTTTACCGAGATCCTTTATACTTGAAGAGAAGGTCATAAAAATTGAAAATTTAGAAGGTTATTTAGGACATGTATTTCAGGAATTTGTAAAATACGTCAGAATTGAATCCACAAATCTTGTTAAAAATAATGTACCTGCTCTAAAACGTTTTAATATTACTGCGTATGAATACTGTCACACTGGTTATAACTATGAATTACAATGTAGTTATAATTTGGAAATCATTCATTTTTGTTTAATAATACCAATCAATAGAGAAATACCGAAATTCATGTACATTATCCATCCTTTCAAAAAAGAAGTATGGTTTGCATTATTTCTTACAATTATGTACATTACCGTAGTTCTACGCATTGTACGGATTCTAAAATTCAATCGAGCCGAATACGTAGAATCATTTGTTCAAGTTTATTCTGGAATCTTATTTTCATCATTTCCTCGTGATATCACAAAGGAACGAACTTCAATTGTCAGCTTCATTTATATCTTGAACATGCTGTTTGGATTTATTCTCACAAATATATATCTAGCATCCTCAGCTAGTTTCCTTTCGAATGTTGTTTATGACCCAAAAGTGAACACTTTACAAGAATTGATAGAGCAGGACATTAAAATTTTGGATCTAGGTTATACAATGCGAAGTTTTGAGAGTGAAAAGAGAAGATTTGGTAAAAATAGTCTTTTTACAAATACTTCACTAAATCTTACAGACATGGAAAAATTAATCGTTGAAACTCTGATGATAATTTTCTAAGACAAACTCTTAAACTGAATACTTCTCACGCATTCCTGGTTTATAATGATATAACTGACGTATCATTCAAACAACAAAAATATTTGAAACGTAAACTGTTTCGTCAATCGGATATTTGTCTTAATGCATGGCATCTTACATTTGGACTATCTGCAGATTCTTTATTAGAATAGAAGAACCTTTGAAGATATTTTCAATGAAAATAAGACAAACAGGATTGTTTTTCCAGTGAAAACCCCTTCGTACAATAAATTACTAAAACAAGGACTCATGATCGAGAGACGTGATTATGACGATGGTCCAAAAGTCTTGCACTTAGGTCATTTTACTGTTTTGTGGATTATTTGGATAATTGGTTTATTAATTAGTACTATTTGTTTTCTAATTGAACTGTGGCTTAAAAGAAAAAAGAGTTCAGACAGAATTCAAATTATAAAATTCAGAAAACTTAGTGCATATGATTGTGTGAAACGAAAATGGTTAAAAATAAAAAGAGTATTAAGAAATATTTACATCATCAGGTAGTTCTAATTATTTGTAAATTTTTGCACATTACAGTAAAATTTACATTAAATTCTATAATAAAATTCATCAGGTTCTGTTGAAGTTATTTCGAATTAACTTGAAATTAGAGAAATTGGAAATTTTCTCCTAAAGAAGTTTTGACTGGATGATTATCCACTATTCTTCAGAAAATAAAAATATTTTTATCAACTTCCACAGATTTTGAGATAGGGGACTTTGATTTGTACTTTTTGACTTGTAATTTTAAAAAAATGAATTTTCTTGTTCACATTTTTCCGTGCTTTAAAACACTGTTCTTTTTCGATTGTCTTGGATTTTAATAAAGAAATTAATTAAGGACGATGGAACTGAAGAATGTCTTCTTCGAATCACAAAGTTAATTGGTTGAGTGAAATTGAATTCAAAGGTGTGTAAATCAAGATTTAGTTTAAAAAAACTGAAGAGAGTCCTAAAAGTTATTTGAGCAATTTAATGAAAAATTCAAGAAATTTGTTTTAGATATTTTTTATTTTAAATTTTTTTTTTATTATCACATGACGGCTAATATGTTTCTGTTTTGTTTTTGTTTTATTCGTTTAATTTTATCAAAATATAGAATGTTTCATTTTTATTTTGAAATATTTTTATTTCTGTAATGTTTTATAAATACGTTGCATAATAATTATTCCACGTATTCTGTTAGTTTGCATATTTGGTAAAGGTTTGGATTCAAGTTAGTTATGTAATTATTTTGAAATAAATTATTTAAAATGTGTTTATTATTGTTGTTTGAATTTTCAACTTAAAATTACACTTGATACAACTATTTTTAATTATTTATTTTTGTTCTTAATTATTAAACAAAAAAATTAATTAATTAGTTAATTAAAAATAAATTTTACAAAAAACCTTTGTAAATAATTTATAAAATGTTACAATAAAACAATCAATGTTTGAAAAAAAAATATACATTTTGTTTTTGTGTTCCATATTTCACTTACTAATTAATTAAAACAAATTTAAAAATTAATTACTATAATTTAATGTTTTTTTTTTATTTAGGTACTTTTAATTTTTTTTCCTTTTCAAAGAACATTTAGAATTTATTGATTAATTTTAATTACTTAAGCTCCGTATTGTGTTCGAAGCGAAAAAATTTTTCATGTTTTGCTATTTATTTCTACGCGAAAAAATTTTGTAAATTAAATTTAAATTTGAAGTTAGTTTTCATTTGTTTTTTTTCGATTTTCACGTAGTAACCTTTGGATTTTTTCTTTGTATTTTTTTTTTTACAACTGTCAAATTTACCACACGGAATAAATGTATTTACATTTCTTTTGTTTCATTGCAACGGAAAATTAGTGGAGACTAATCGTAAACGCCATCTCTTGAACATTAGTTAAAAATGTTAGCAAAGACAATTTTAACTTATTTTGCGTCACGAACTCTACTGCAAAACAAAAAGTGAACGGAATATTTTCTTGACGGAATTCCGCCACCTTTTCTTTACATGTATTTTATATGGGAAACGAAATTTCGCTTCGAACACAATACTTAGCTATAATAAAAATTTTGTATTTTGATTTCTGTGGAAGTTGAGAGCTTTTCTAAATTACGAAGCAATCTTTCTTATTTTTAAAGGGGGCCTGTAAAAAATTTTGTTCAATAATTCAAATAGAAAAACATTTGAAACCAAAACAATTCTCTAACCGTGGACCGTTAATAACCAAAAATTAAAACACACTGGGCCTTACTAATAAACATTTTTTAGTTTTAAAACTAAAATAGTTTCGGCTTGAGAATCAGAGTGTGCTTTGAAACTCTATACAAAATATGCTAAGTTAATATTTTATTTCTCCATTTTATAAAGAATTTGAAAGCATACTTTTCTTTTAATATGACAATGATAATTAATTAATGATTATTTTTAATTACTTTGTTAAAAAAAATGTAATTTATCCTTATTTTGATTTTTTTGTGTATTGTTGATTTGATTTTGTTTTAAATTATTTTTAACTTATTGATGAAATAAGTAGGTAATTACTATTTATTCATTACTTTTTAATTATAAGAATAATTAAGTATTTATTTAAATAATTTGGTTATTGAATGTATTTTAAATTTTTTTTTTGATTTAATTGTTTTCACATTTACATTAGTTGAATAATGAGATAATTTAATAATTATGGTATTTTATTATTTTTAATTAATTTGTTTTTTGAATAAGACATAGGGGAAGGTGGGGCAAGTTAGGCTAGGCGAGTCAAATGGGCTAGCTTTATTTTCCTTATTTAGAATAGTGACATTTAATATTTAGAATTAAATTATGTTTTATTATTGTACTATTACACATTTCTGTAATTTTCAAATCAATCGTATTGTTTGTTTTCATACAATCCTGAAAAACAAATTTTTGACAGTTCTGATCTAATTTTTACCGCCAACGTTCAGAGTGTTTTTTCATTTTCGTTTAGTTGAAGTGAAATGCGATTAAATTTTTATTCATCATGGTTCATTTTGTTCAATGAATTTGAATTAAACAAAGTAAATAGAATATTTTTGAATATACTATTTACAGGGGCAACACGGGCAATTTCAATGGGGCAATATGAGCTAGTGGCCCGTTTTACCCCGAATGTACCACGTACAACAATTTAGAGGCGCTTAGGAACAAAAAAAAGTAGTTTTTACTTAAACGACATAAGAGTGTTTACACTTTAAATCAAAAAAAAGGTGGTGGAATATTTGTATTTTGGACCAAGAAAAAATATTTTTTTGGTGTGACAATATCAAATTTACGTCTAAAAGCTTTCCAGTTGACTGAGAAAAATCAAATTCCACATCCTTTCAACAAAGAAAAGGGATTAGCTAGTAAAGACTGTGTGTATGGATTTTGAATTTAAATTTAACTTATTTTTTATGTTTTAAAAAATAAAAACATTAAAATTTTGATTGAATAAGACTTGAATTTTCTCTCAGACTATTTTGCCCCGCGTGGTAGCCCATTTGACCCTACCTACGGGGCAAGATGGGCAATTTGACCTCAACTTGTAAAACTCAAAAAATACTTTTTCAGTGAGAAATTTGTGGTTTATTATAAGTCATATTAAACATGTAACCGAATAACAATTCAATTTTTCTAATCACTTATTTTATTGTGTACTTGGTTTCCACAAAATTCGACATTGAAACTTAAGTAGCTCATCTTGCCCCACCTTCCCCTACTCCATGAATAATGCAAGTATTTTTTAGTAAATAAATATTTTTATTTTAATATTTTTTTTTTTAGGATAGAGAGTATATAGGATAGGTTTATTTTGTATTAAGGGTAATTTATGTTTTTTTTTTTTTTGTAATTTATATTTTTTAATTAATTTTTTTCTTTTCAAAGTTGTCTAAGGGGTCATTTACATATGTATGTACATACATATGTACACATAAGTTTCCAACATAAAAATGATTTTTGGTCTTTGTAAATCACTTTTTGGAAATTCGTGATAACAGTATCAAAATTTTCATTTCAATATAACAATTTTCAAGTAGAGCTGCTATTTTTTCGAACGTAGCTGTATATAGGCCCGATCGCGTATGGCAATATTATCGCCAACCGACACATTCGAGGCAAAGCGAGGCGATTGCAATTTGATATCATATAAATGGATCGTCTCGCCCAAATATTATTACCATGTGTTATTTTTAACAACATGTATTTTAAGCTGTAAAAAAGGTTTATGTATTAAATAAAGCTAGTAAATGAATATTTACTAATAGAAATAGAGGAAAAAGGAAATAATTTTATTAAGCCAATAGCTGCGTTTTCTTTGTGATCTGATCCGGATCAGATCATAGTTTTACATGTAATACAACAACAACTCAAAATCCAAAAAGGTTCTTTGATTATTTTTCAAGATATGGTTTTTAGTTTCGATACTCAAATGTAGGGGCAGCATTTGTTGAACTTTTAGTTCCTAAAAGTTGGCGACTATGAAAAATAACAAATTATTTCCAGTAACTGACAATTTGTTGTTTTTGTATTTTTATTATTAGCTGCGTTCAATTCGGCTACGCCGGAGTAGATAAGCGTTAGTTAGGCGTAGTTGATGAATGAACGCTATTTTGACCGTAGATGGGAGTAGATTCATCTACGCCTGAAATCTCAATGGAACGCAGCTATTATTTTTTTTTTAATATTTGACAAATTGTCTATGAACTATGTAGAAGACAAGATGAGTACGTGACCTAAACTGCTGTGGTCAGTAGTTTTACACAAGAATGCAGTTGCAACAAAACGCGTAGGTGCAATAAATGCAACGGCGGATGCACGGTTTAGAATTACATAAAATAGAATTTAAAAAGTACCGAGTAAATAGAATTATGAAAAGTAATGAGTAAGGGCTTTACAACATGCCCCCCCTTAAAAATGAAACTTGTACCTTGGATTGGTACAGTTTTCATGTTCACAATTTTTGTCTTCTACATTTACATTATTTTGTTCGATACCTTGTAGGGTATTTTTACTTTCATTCCTTTTCATATAAAATTCTTCAGTTACTTGTGTTTTTACATTTCTTATCTTTAGTACTTTCCTCGTTACAATATATATTATCAATATGAGTACCAATAAAATTAATAATGAGTAGATTGTATAAAAATGTTGTTTATGTTGCTTCAAAGGAAGCAAGTTTTGACTTCTAACTTTAAATATTTCAATATTTTGACTTATTTTGTTCAGATTTTTTATCTGATCCTGAATAGAGAATGAATCAGGAATCGTAGATAATTGTGGCACATTTTCAAAGCTTGGTATATTAAAACTAGTCTCATTTAACATCACATTATTTACATAAGACTGTATCGTAGTATTACTAGAGTACTGTGTTTTAGAATTTAAAATCAATGATTTAGTAAATATTTTGCAAAAATGTTTTGTTTTCAAAATTCCAATATTTTCGATTTTGGTTGAAGTACTACGACCTTTGCAATCAACAAGAATAAACTCTCCACGCGGAGCCACAAACAACCATTTATTTGTTTCTGCTAATTGCAAGTAAATTGTTTTTTCAACTATGATGATCCGATTTTGACAATTTTTAGGTGAATTATTGTTATCAGTAAGTAGACTCATTTCGCATGTGCTATCCAAGTGTGCAACAGAAATTGGCATAACTTGGTCACAAATATAATGATCTTTATTAGTAATTTGGCATTTTTGAAGTTCATGTTCATCGTAGAGGAAGTAGTACTGTTTTATGGAATCAACTATTATAAACGGTTTTTTTGGTATTATAATAGAATAAGTGTTATTGTTCAACAATTTTGGTATGCTAGTCATTTTATATACAATATACTCATTAGGACTAATCAAAGGAATGCTTAATAAAAAGTTTAACTTATTATTACTATAATATACATGAGTTTCTATTATATTATACAAGTTATTAATATTTCTTAAATCTAATTTAACTGGTAGATGTAGACCGTTAGAAAGAGAAATTTGAATTTTCTTAAGTTCTAATAACATATTTTCATTATCTATTACATAAGGATGTAATTTTCCTTGCAATGCTGAATATAAAACATCTATAATATGGTTCTGAGTCATGGAATATTGATCAATTAACATTACAAAGACTGTAAACGCTTCATTTATTTTCATGTTAATTTGTGTTACAAAGAGACTTAGATTAGTTATATTTTCCATATTGTTTAATTTTTTTAATATGCTATCGACTTTTTCTTTGAAATTGTTTAAATGGTTTAAAGTTTGATTCAACTGGTCTAGAGATGATTCATAAATAGAAGTCTGACTTTTTACTAAATTTTGTAAATATTGTTCATTCTGTTCTAACAATTTCATTTGCTCATCATAGTATTCAGCATCACTTACATCTAATGTTCCAAATAAAATTTTTGCTAGGCTTCCGCCAGCGTTTATTAATCCTCTTTTAACTACTGTATTATAATTAATACCTAAAATATTACTAATGATTTTATTTTGTATTTTTAATTTTTCGATTGATTGGTCTACATATTTATGAATATTACTACATTCTAGGATTGTAAAATTTCTTTTTTTAATTATTTCGCAATTACTTTTTATTTTGTCGGAATAGAAAATTATCTCCTTAATTTGAAATTTAAAATCAGATAGGTCCGAATGAATTAGTAATTTCCATTTGTCATTATGAAGATTTAGACGACCGACTTCTTCGTATATGAGTCCAGGACTGTCGTTTAAGGGAGTAATTTCGTATAACGCTTCATTATTATTATTTTCAATACAATTAGTCCGGTATATGGTACAGATGAACAGAATGAAAGTTATAAATTCCATTTTGCCTAAAAGAAAAGTGTTTTATTAATTTCATGTGATATACACTAGTAAGAAGAGAAAAGTATGAGACGATTATTGTGAACTTTTGTTGGTTTATTATTTATCAGAATTACGGAATTTACTCCTTCTCTAGAAATAGCTTTAAAAGGACCTAGCCATACTGGCATTAATTTTTTGCATTTTCCCCTATAAGAACGTTCATCTTTAAGCAGGACGAGATCGTTTTCATGTATATTTAGAGGGTTTACGTTTTTGTCGTAGAGGCTTTTGCTTAGTTTTTTGTTTTTAATAATATTTTCTTTGGCAATTTCGTTGCAATGTTGAAGTCGAGATTTAAATTCATTAACATACGTATCGTAATTATATGATATTTCTGGTGTTCGAGAGAATGCAGAGGGTAATTCAATTTTTCTTCCGAAAACTAATTCAAATGGAGAGTAACCGGTAGAAGTGTTAGGAGTTGTATTGTGTACAAATACTGCATACTTAATCCAGGAATCCCAGTCGTCTTGGGACCGGTTAATATAGCAACGTAAATATTCGATAAAATTTCGATGACTACGTTCACATGAGCCGTTTGATTGTGGTCTATAAGCTGTCGTTTGTAACTTTGAGATTTTCAGGAGTTTGCAAACTTGCTTGAAGATATTACTAAGAAAGTTGGTTCCTTGGTCACTTAATACGTACCGAGGTGTACCAAAACGGAATATTATTTCAGTGACGAACTTTTCTGCTATAACTTCTGCACTTTGGTCGGGTATAGGTATTGCACCAGAAAATTTAGTTAAATCATCAATGAAAGTGAAAATGTATTTATTATTGTTAGATGTTTCGGGGAAAGGACCTACTATATCGACAGAAATTTTCTCGAATGGTTCATTTGCAGTGCTAGTAATTACCATGGGTTCTCGAGTGTAACGAACAATTTTATTTTTTCTACATACTTCGCAATTCTGAATAAATTTCTTTATTTCTTTGAACATGTTTTTCCACTTATGATATTGCTTAATGCGGTTATATGTTCTGTTGACCCCATTATGACCGCCTGTAGGATTTACATGGAATTCTTTTAAGATTTCCAAAATTTGATCCGCATCTAGGTTGGAATTGAAATTATCATGAAAAATCTTGATACAAATATCAGTGTCTTGAAAAATATATCTAATTATATTACGAATTATTGAATACTTTAAATGGCTATAGTTTTTTGACTTTACAGGATTTTGAATAAATGCTTTATTTATACAATTTTCTTTTAAATATATCTTAAGGAGTATGAAAGTTTCGAAAAAATGTTTATATGAAGGTTTTTCTTTTATTGAATTTGTTACTAAATAAATAATGTAAGATTTATTATTTTTGAAAAATATGGTACGTGAGCCATTTGATATTTTAGATTTCAAAGTTTCATAATGTTTGTGTTTATTTATTAGATCCATAATGTTTTCATCGCCTGTTAATTCTTCATTTACGAAAAAACAAACATTGGAGTTTGATAAATTTTCGAGAAGATTACAATCGCTATCGTGAATGTTAGGATTTAAAATTGGAGTTGTTTGTGAAATTTTAAGAAAATTGTCAAAAGAAATTTGATTTGGACAATTGGTGTTGTTAAGATTTTCAGTTAAATTTTGATTTTCAGAGCTTGTATTCTCATCTGAACAATTTGGAATAGTATTTTCATTGTTATGCGTAGGAGATTTATTTGATCTTAATGTCATTTTACATATGCGACTAAGACAATCAGCATTTGTGTTGGATTTACCCTTTTTATGTATGATTTCGAAATCAAATTCTTCTAATTTAAGTTTCTAACGCATAAGGCGAGAATTAAGATCTTTACAATTATGTAGGTAAACAAGTGGCTTATGGTCTGTATATATTGTGAATTTTTTTCCAAATAAATAGGGACGAAAATGTTTGGTAGACCACACAATTGCTAACAACTCTTTGTCTATGGTGGAATAGTTTTTTTCAGGTTTAGATAAGACTCGAGACGCGTAGGCGATAGGCAAATCGCTATTTTTAAATTTCTGCGAAAGAACTGCTCCGATTGCGCTTCCACTCGCATCTGTCGTTAAGATGAATTCTTTTGTGAAGTCGGGATACTGTAGTAATGGAGGATTTATGAGTTTTTCTTTTAAAATATTGAAAGCTTCCGTAGACAAGGAAGTCCATTTAAATTCTATATTTTTTTTAAATAATTCTGTAAGAGGACGTGCAATTTTTGCGAAATTTTGTATGAAACGGCGATAATATCCCGCGAGACCTAGGAATTGCTTGACTTGTTTCGCATTTTTGGGTAACGGAAAATTTTTTACACAATCAACTTTTTTTGGATCTGGACTTATGCCATGCTCATTAATAACGTGGCCCAAATAAGTTAGTTCAGATTTAAGAAATTCGCATTTTTCGGGCTGTAGCTTGAGATTGTGTTCACGTAATCTTTGAAATACTTCTCTAAGCTTTTCACAGTGTTCAGTTAGTGTTTTTGAATAAACGACTATATCATCCATATAGACAAAGACTTTTACAGATTGGAGACCCGTGAGAACATTGTTCATAAGACGCTGAAAAGTAGCTGGCGCTCCTTTCAATCCGAAGGGCATGCGTACATACTCATAATGACCCAGAGGTGTCGAAAAGGCTGTCTTTTCTCGGTCCGAGTTTTTAACTTTTATCTGATGGAAACCGTTAGTAAGGTCCAGAGTGGAAAAGTATTTGGAACTACCCAATTGATCGAGAATATCAGTAATATTTGGAAGAGGATATGCGTCTCCAACCGTTTTCTCATTGAGTTTTCGAAAATCGACAACAATTCGCCATTTTTTGTTTCCATGAATGTCGGGCTTTTTTGGAACGACTACTAAGGGAAAATTCCAAGGACTTTTAGTTTCTCGTATAATGTTGTCGTCTAACATCTGTTGTACTTGTTTTTGTATTTCAGATTTTTGAAATTCTGGTAGACGATAGGGCTTAATATGGATAGGCTGATTGTCGGTGGTTGGTATTGTATGAACTACAGCTTCGGTGCAAGATAATTTGTCTCCTTTTAAATAAAAGAGATCACTAAATTCTGTGCAAATGGATAAAATATTTTCTTTTTCTTCAGGGGTCATATGGTTGACACGTATATGCTCTTGTACTTGTTTTATTCTTTCGTAATTTTGGTCATTTGTAGATTTTTCCTTGAAATTAGTAGTGTAAACGTAGAAGTTTGATAATTTCTCAAAGCAAAGCTTATCTAAATCGAGGGTTACGTCGTGTAAATTAGAATTGATAACAGAAATTGTTAAACAATTATTGATGGGTGTAGAGATTGAATTAGCTACATATAACCCATCTTCGGGATCCTGTAAATAACATAAATGATCGCCGATGAGGTTTGTTTTAACTGAAGTTATAAGTTCAGAACGAGCAGGAATTAGTAATTTGGTTTCTGAAGAAATAAGCTTGAAGTCATATTCGTTCCCTTTATGATAAATAGTTAATAATTGTGTACCATAATCAAGTTTAGACTGATATTTTTGTAGAAAATCGTTTCCTAGGATGCCTTCGTTGGTAATTGGGAAATCATTTGTCACGACATGGAAAGGATGAATTATATAATCATCGTTGAGCTTGATTCCAATATGAACTACGCCAAGGGTAGTTTGTATATTCTCGGTTATGCCACACAGTTCTGCTTTTTGGTTTGTATATACTAACTCATCATCTTTAATGTTTTTGAGCTTGATTATACATACTTCACTTCCACTATCGACTAGCAAGTTGGCTTCATCGTTTACAGTGGATGGTGAATTTATGAATACTGAGTCGCGTTTCCGAGGATTTTGAAAAGTTAAATTAAAAATTCTCTTATTTGAGCTTGAAGAATTTAGTGGTAATTCAGATTTTGTTTTCTTTGCTAAATAAGAATTTTTTGTAGAATTTGGTTTATTTGCAGAATTTAGCAAGGAATTTGCAGAATTTTGTAACGAATTTTGTAAATTTGCAGAATTTTGTAAAGAATTTGTAGAATTTCGTAAAGAATTTGCAGAATTTAGTAAAGAATTGGCAGAATTTTGTAATTTTGCAGAATTTTGTAAGAAATTTGCAGAATTTTGAAAAAAATTTGTTTTTCGGTGGGTTATTTCAGGTTTTGTGCTCTGGTTACACCACCATTTGTTCCAGAGCTCGTGTCGTTTCCCGAGCTTTGGTTGGTTTGTTTCTTTCTATTTTCATTATAAAGTCGCTTTCGGCATTCCTTTATGTGGTGCCCTTTATTTTTGCAATAGCTACATATCATGACATTAATCTTTCGCGAGGGTGAACGAGGCTCACTTTTGATGTTGAATTTGGGAAGAGATGATGATTAAGGAGCTTTATTATTTTGTTTCAAAAAGCAATCGTTGGAGTTGTGACCTAATTTATGGCAGTAAGAGCAAGATAATTTGTTTTTAGAATTTTGTCTCAATTTTACTGAATTATAATTTTTTTCTTCTTCGACGGCGGCTTCTACTGCTTCAGAGAGTTTAGGAAATCGACTTGCTTTAATAATAAGACGTAGGGGACCATGTAATCCATCTACAAATGCCTTTAAAGCCGTTTTGCTGTTTAAATTTTCTATTACCGTAGAAGAGCTTTGACCTTCACTCGCGATACATGCATCGTTCAAGTCAGCCAACAATTTTTCGACTCTGTTTGCGTAAGAGCGAACATCTTCACCAGGATTTTCCCTTACATTAACTAGTTCACTTTGAATTTGCTTTAAAGTTCGCGTTTCTAAGAATTGTTCTTGGAGGACCTTCTTTAATCCTGCCCAAGTAGTAAATGTTTTGTATTTAATAATGTTATATGCAGCGCAAGAAAGTTTACCTTTAATAATATTTAAAAGCATTGGTTCATCTGTTGCAACGAGGTTAGTTGAAACTACGTCACAACAGCTAACAAATTTGTGAAAATCTCCCCTGTTTCCATTAAATTCGGGGATAAATTTAAGAGCAAAAGATTTGTCAAGTGGTTCACCGGCCATGTTTGGTATTTCTTCTAAATCGAAACCGTAAAATACGTCTAAATCGTCATCGGACATTAAAAAAAACACAACAATAAAAAATTTAAAAAAATTTTTTTTTGGATAATCTTCTATGCCGACGTAAATATATATAGTACGTATATTTTAAAAACTATACTTATATTATAAAGCTAAAACACTGAACAATTTTTAAATGTGAAAGGAAAATATGTATACCTATATATTTTTTCTATGTATAATAATTTATGAAATTATTAACTAAAATTTTTGTTAAACTGTATAAACTTTCGAGGTTCCGTTTTTTTTGAAAAAAAAAATAATTTTTATAACCAATACCAGGAGTTTTTTTTTTTTTGAAAGAAAATAATTTTATGAACAAAATACCAGGGACCTTTAATTATATATATTTTTTTTATATTTTATTTTATTTTTATTTAAAAAAAAGGAATACTATTTATTTATCTATTTTAACACTTTTCACTTGATAATAAAAAACGTATATTTTCTTCAATTTATTTATTAATATGTGATTGTATTTTTCACTATTCATTTATTTAAAATATAAGTTTACTTTACTCACTGTGATACAAATTTTAATTGTTACCTCCCCTGTTGATTCAATAATGATACGAAGCTGACCTCCTTAATTGATGATTGAGAGTAATTGGGCCTGTTGAATGATGAATCTTGTGAAGAAATTGATGAAATTGAAGTTCCTCTTGTGCCGATGAAAATTTGTAGATAAAAAAAGTTGAAAAAAATATTTGATGGAATCCAAAGCAGATAGAAAGTTGAGAATCTGGCTACCAGCAACTGATGAATTCCCGAAGATTTTGAAGAATGCAATATATATGAGCTTGTATAGCTGTTATCACGTCACTAAGTAAAATTTTTCTTCAATATATATACATATTTTATATATATATGTATATTATATTTAAAAATTTGGAAAATAAAAATAACTTTTATTTTCACTTTACACCTGACACCAATAATTATGTTGTAAATTGAAGGAAGTAAAAAAAATAAAAACACTTTTGCCTTCAATATTAATTTATTTTATTAGAGACGACTTTTCTATTTAACAGCTAATACAAAACTGACTTATTCTATTGTCTATTAATTATATCGAGACAATTAATATTTTATTATCTATATAGAACTATGTAGAAGACAAGATGAGTACGTGACCTAAACTGCTGTGGTCAGTAGTTTTACACAAGAATGCAGTTGCAACAAAACGCGTAGGTGCAATAAATGCAACGGCGGATGCACGGTTTAGAATTACATAAAATAGAATTTAAAAAGTACCGAGTAAATAGAATTATAAAAAGTAATGAGTAAGGGCTTTACAACAATACAAACTTTAAAAAAAAAAATTTAGAGATCCGAATCGTTTTCTTTGATTTTGATCTGATCCAGATCAGATCTTGGCAAAGAAAACGCAGCTAATGATTGAATCAGAGAGAGAAGAATGTGAGAATATGAAGCTTTTCTTGTAAACTTGAAAATTTTTTAAATTTAGAAGAAGAAGAAGAAAGGAATATGTAATTTAATTAGAAAATCAATAGAAAAAAGAAGAATTCTAATCCTCTTAAAATTGATATGGAAATTGTAAAAAATGTAATTAATAAAAAATTAAATTATATAAAATTTCTGTCATCTGACTCACATTTTATATAAGTAATTCAAAATAACTATTAACTAGCAATTTTTAAAGCAACAAAATATCAAATGATACCTTGGCGATACCTGTCTAATCGCTAGTATTGCTCGAAAAATCGCCAAAAATCGCCAAAAATCGCCAACAATGATCACAAATTCGCCTCGCCTTAAATGAGTCGATTGGCGATAATATTGCCATACACGATAGGACCCATTTCTACCCATATAAAATTAATCCAGCCTCTATTAAAAAATAGGAAAAAACAACAAAAGGATAAAATTAAACAAAATAACAAAATAATAGAAACGACTCGTACTATTGTCGAATCAGTCGATATGACTGATATCACTGATTGTGTAAACTTTGTTTTAAATTTATTTAAGGACTACATTTCATGTAAAATTTTTCATCTTTATCGGATATAACGATAATTTTTTCAAAATTATAACGTAATAAGCGATTTGTCGTTATAACCGATAACGTTATAAGCGATACTTATTTGTTCAGTTGATGTATGCAGACCAAACAAATGGCTGCGAAAAGAACGTTGTATCCGATATAACGTTATATCCGGTGTTGTTATACGCGATTTCTACTGTATTAGTTTAAAAAGTACTTTTTGCTTTTCAATTATTATTACCTAATTGTATGCTTTTCTTGTTTTAATTAGTTATTTTATTATGTACATGTACATGTACTTATATTAAAAAGATACCACACGTATTTATATTTACATGTTTCACATCAAATTTACATTTCTCAGGTTGAAATATTTTTTTTCTTAGTTCAAATTCCATAAAACTTTTACTATCACAATTTTTCTACTTTTTGTTTTTTCTGTCTTATGAAATAATAAATCAGTGAAAGTACTTTTATTGAAATATCATAGTATAATTGAAATTTATGTAATAAAATTACCTTGAAAAAGATTGATAGCTTTATTATAGCTATGTATTTAGATAAAGTAGATATAACTTCACACAATAAAAAGCGATAAAATAACATTTTTATCACATTTTTATATCATTATTTCATTATTTGAAGAAAAAAAAAAAAAAAAAAAAGAATATATGAAAGATTAAAAAACTTGCACTTTATAATGAAATTACTTACATTCATTTAATCTGTGAAAATTTGACGGATCAATATCTTAACATTTTATCTTATATTTTTCTTTTACCTTGACATCTTCAATTATTTTTTTTATCATTTCAAATAATGTTATTATTATACATGTTTTTCTTTATATTTTTCAGTTGAAATTCGCTAAATATATTCAAATAATTAAAAAAACAGTAAAAATTTTCTTTTATATCTTCTAACGGTCAATGACCTTGAATTTTAATAGAAATTATTAGATTGTCGTATTGCAAATAATCACAATAAAATCTTTTTATATTTCTATTCAATTCATTTTTTTTTTCAATTTCGAAAAAGAAAGACCAAAATGAAAAGCGAACATCATATAGG
The DNA here is from genome assembly GCA_932526495.1 of Bombylius major. Taxonomy (NCBI): domain Eukaryota; kingdom Metazoa; phylum Arthropoda; class Insecta; order Diptera; family Bombyliidae; genus Bombylius; species Bombylius major. The sequence continues at coordinate 21,913,606 of OW052042.1, read as the reverse complement.
GAAAAAAAACAAATATTATTCACTATTTCCGGTATTTAATTATTTTAAAAATTAAAATTTAAAATTAAATATTTACCCTTTTCATTGAATTAATCTGAAATAATAATGAATAACGAAAATTTTATTAAAATAAATCATACAGGAATTTTATGAAATTTACAAACTTTTTCAAATTTTTATTACTGACAATTTATATACCCACTTCATCATATTATTTAATTACCCATTATTCATTTTTAATTATATATTTAAGATATCAGATATCAGACTAATTAAAAATTATAAGTGCAGATTTCATTTCATTCGAATATTTAATAAAAAAAAAATTGAAATTATAAATAATAGAAATAAATCTTCTCATCGAAATATTTCTGTGTGTGTGTAGTTATAGTAAATTAATTTGACATTTATTATTATTTTTATGATTGAAATAATAAATTAATTGAAAATAAAAAATTGTTGAAATTCAATAATTTTGTTTTGATGAATCGTAAATAAACATTATGGCCACATGTCGGATTTATATTTTGAAATGTGTGTGGTTAAATTATAGAATAAAAAGATGATTATGTGGAAAAATTGTGGTTTGTGGTTTCAGATAAATTGCACATTTGACTTATACTTTAAGATACTCGTATATGTACATACATATGTATAGTCAAATGCAAATTTCTAAATGGATTTATAATTCATTTTTTCATGATATACATATCTTGTTTGATAGATTTAAGAAAGGAAATGCAGTAAATATATGAAATTATTGTAATGTGATACTTTTGAACTCATCAGAGGAACATTAACGTTATTTTGCTAAAGATATGTACGGGTATGTTAAATTAATAAAACTCTTAAAGAATCTTTTGATTAAATACGATCGTTCTACTGAGGCAGAAGTTTAAGAATAAATTTTGAAAAACATTGGAGTATCAATTTTTTTTTTCAAGTCAGAGATGTCTCAGAAGAAATCCGACCAATTTTTTTTTATATTTAGTACATAAGTATGTAAACACACAATTTTTTATTATATCATATGTATACATATTATATGTACGAGTATGTAGGTTTATGCAAAAACGGAGGAATGAATATTACTTAACCCAATAAAGGAAGTTTTAAAACATTTCTAGAATATATTTCAGGAAAAATTCCTACATGTCGAATATTAAAGTTGAAATGAAAACCTCTATGTAAATTTGCTACTAATTATAAAAACACAGGCACATGTCTGAATATAAAGTTTAACAATGACATAAAGATACAGAAATATCACATAAGTGTTTGATCAATGATTTTGTTTTAAAAAAAAAAAAATAACAAAACACATTTTAAAATTTTTAATTTTCTTCTTCTATTTAAGAACTTTATTAAAGAGTATTAAAAAATAGTGACCAATGTTAAACAAAATTGACAACGAACTTAAAACGACAAAATGTTAAAGATAACTTAGTTCTAATTACCTCTTTAGTTCTTATTTGAAAAAAATAAACGGTTCGTAAAACGTGATTTTTATCAAAAAATATTATATTTTGAATTTTCATAACATTTCCAAATTATGTATTTTATAAAATTTTGAATTTTCGGTGAGAATTTTCAAAAAAATTTATTTTTTAAGCATCAACTTACTATAACTATAATTGAATGTAGGAACACTAAAGACGTAACATATCTACATATGTATATACGGAAGGATTTGTTTTCAAATGTCACAATATGCCATTCCTATCATCATATTATGTATAAATAACCTGTTAAGAACATGTTTATATTTATAGAACTTTATTAGAAATCTCGTATTAATAATATTGATCCAAAAAAACCTTCTAGGGACATTCTAGATATATGTATAGTATACGTATACATAATATATTATTATATACATATATGTAAATATATAAACAAACAAATGTAATGATATTTTGTTTATAATGAAATGTGATATTATAAATTAAATTTTCTTGAAATCAAAACAGTATCACATTTTAATATACATACTGAATTTTGTATTTTTGTATCTAACAAGCTTTGTAAATTTATATAATAATGTACTCGTATATTATGAATAACGATGACTGAATATAAATAATACAAGAAGTCATTAATAATTTCTAAATAATAAACAAGTAATTTTAGTTGTCAACAATAAAATTTTCGAATTATTTTAATAAATTAATTAAGTAATTCAATAATTGGAAACTTATTTCTATTTTCCATTAAAATTCATAGAAATTTCTTGTATTGGCATATTAAATATAACTCTCAGACAGGGCCGGCCCAACCTAATTTTTCGCCCTGTTCGAAGAACAAAATTTCGCCCTTATTTTATTCAAATTTTTAATGAATGTTAAAATGTTCAAACAGTTTCGACAGCACTCTTGAGGTAGACTTTTAACCCTAGGATTGCCTGATCGTATACACTCGGACTTTGACCCTTAAAAAATATGAACCCTTTGAGCTAGGAACTTGAAACCTCCACCAATGCCTCCATTGGGGGGTTATCTCTATACACTTACACTTTTCAAAGTCCTAGCTCAAAATCGGTAAAACAAAATATCCTTTTGTGCAAAAACACAAAATTGGCCGTGAGTATACATTTCATATGGAAATTTTAAAATTTATTTTTCAAGGAACGATATCTCGGCATCCCGTGGACCAAAAACCATAATTTTTTGACCTAATTATTTGTTAAAGTGTCCTCTTTGATTAACTTGTACGATTTGTTTTTAGTATTTTTACTTTTTGAGATAAATGGCATAACAAGGTAAAGAGTCGAAAATTTTCCATACATTTTTGAGACCAAACACAAATTTTACTTAAACTTCAACTTCAAAGATCTGTATCTCAGCATCCCGAAAAACTGAAAACTAATATTTTTATACAAAAACATTTATCATAGCGTTTTCTTTAGCATTGTCCTTTATAGTATTCTATATTTTTTTGTTTTCAAGATAAAATACAAAACAACATGAAAAATGTGAATGTTTCATACATTTTTTACATTCATAAAGGCAAACATACTGTATAATACTATAGGAGTAAGATTTTATTTTGAACAGTTTGCTATACATTGTTGTTTTTGTGGCATTCATATGAGACTTATGTTTATAGTACATAGTTCTGAGGTCACAAGCACTAACCGCTTAAGTCTGAAAATACTTATGTATGTCGACTTAAGTGGTGTGCAAATGTGACCACAGAATTGGTTCGCACAAAAATAAAAATCTATATAAAATTTTAATATTATGTATGTATATTGTTTTAATGGCGCCCCTCTAATTTTGTCACCCTGCAGCAGCTGCTCTGTCTGCTCATATGTAAAGACCGGCCCTGCTCTCAGATTGAACGATCTTTCATCTTATGTTCTTCTTCCCCTCTTATAATCTACAAAAGTTCAAGTGAAGCGTTCATCAATACTTTCTTTATTTACTTCTTAAAACTTTTTTCGACATTTATTTCATCTTCATGCGGCTGTGAGGTAATAAAAGTGCAGTAATTATAATTTAAAAAAAAATTTATTTTTTATTATTATTTTCGGAATATTAAATTTCTGTTACAATTTGAATCCTTTAAATTTGAAAATCCTTCTTATCATTCAAATTAAATTCCAAATAAATACGATTTTTACAAGAACAACTACTAAATTTTTTTATTTATTCATTATTATCAAATTCACACTGTTACCAATACAAATTCACACAGAGTCATATTGAAAAATTCTTAAATCCTGAATAACAGTGAATAAAAATCTTTAGAGAATCATTTACTTCATGTTAAGAGGTTTCTATTACATAATATTTATGTATAGTATGTGACTATGAATTTTGTGTTAAACTTAAATAAATGAAATGGGACATTTGAGAGTTGTTTTCTTTTATATTCTAAAATTTCCATTGCGCTCTATTTTTACAATTGTATTTCGAAAATTAGAACATCGTTTCGTTACTCTGTAAGGAATAAACTTTTTAAATGTTCTAAAAAAAAATTTCCTAAACGTTTGTGTGCCGTTCTTAACAAAAACAATAATAATACAAGTAATCTAAATTTAAAAATGTAAAAAAAAGTCAAGAAAATTTTCAGTCAAAAAAAAAAAAAAGTGAAGAAAATTAAAATCACGTTTTCAGCAGAATAAAATTTTATTTTCTTACGTGCATTCTATACAGAAACAAAAGAAGCAAGAAATATTTTTCAAATTAAAATTTTATTTTAAATTTTTCGTTGAAAAAAAAAAGTGTAAAGAACTTTCAAACCACATGGGGTTCTTAATTAAGTTTTTTATGATTTTCTTGGAAGTTATTTAAAAGTAAATTTTGTGTTCGTTAGCTTTTAAAATAACGTACATAGTTTTTTTTTGTGTTTGTTTTCTTAAGTATATATACATATGTATATATTTTTGAAAGTTTTTCAATCAAATTTTAAATAAAACTATTTGTGTGCTATCAATTGCAGCAGGTATCACCAAAGAGTAGATACTAATACACTACACTACACTATGGTATCACTATAGAAAATTCTGACTGGTTTGAAAGAAAAAAAATTATGGAAATAATTTAATTCTTAATAAAAGGAAAGAAGTGTTTTTTTATTATTATCTTTGTAAATGAGTCAAAGACGATAACAGAATGTGGAAAATTATTTAAATAAGATCGCGACTACTTTGTATCCAGATGCATACATGTACATATATCCAATGAGCACGTTCTATTTAGAAAATTTATTAATTAAAAATGATTTTTCATCAAATTTGAATTAAAAATAAAATAAAATGAAAACAAAATATGTTTTAGGTAAAGTATCTATGACTTATTACATTTTTTTTCTTCTCTCTTTTGTTTTAATTCAAATTTGTTCTAAATTTATTTTTAAAGAGCACTTCTCAATGAGAATAAGAAAAATATATAAATATATTACTTTTTAACTAGGCTAAGGATTATTCACCATATACAGTGAATAAAAATAAAAATAAAAAGAAAACATAGTAAAAACATTGCAAGTACAAAAAAAGAAATGAGAAAGTAAATATAAGGGAAATAAATTCTAGATTTTCATATACATATATACATATACATATGTATGTAAGTACCTATAAAAAATAAAACAAAAATCATATTCTACATGAAATTTATAAAAGGGAATTGAATACACCTGTACTACTTATATGAACATATTCTACATATTCTATCAGTAAATCGCATTAAAAAAAAATCAAAATGTGTCAAAATATTTAAATATATAAATAAATCCATACATATAAATATGCATGTTTGTATGTGTGAATTAGAAGAAGGTCAAGGCATATGTGTAGAATAATTCTTGACATTTTTCACTACTTTATTTTTTTATTTTTTTTAAATTCAGATAAATTAAAAATTGATGATGATGATGGTGTCAACATGTTAACAATCATCGTGTTGTACAAATGCGCTTATAAGAAATTTCAAATTTATTATACATACATTATATGAAAAACTGATATGTCATGACATGCGTAGGGAATTTTGTTTTTTTCTATTAAATTGTGTCATGTAAATTACTTAACATTATAATTATTTTTAATTGATAAATGTGATATGAGATTTAAATTTTCTGTATTTTGATATAAAAATGAGAAAAAAGTTTACATGCAATTATCACATAATTTTAACTAGGTATGTATATATGCTTTTATATATGCTCCATTTAACATTATTACTTTGGATTTACCTACATACATATATACATATCATATGCGTGTGTGTATGATGTGATGGTAGCATATTATATAAGGTGGGCTACCTAATAAGGAAAACACATAGGTTTTTTAAACTATATTATATGTATTTTATATATATTTTATTTTTCAACGTTGTCCCCTTTAACCTCGAATCTCGATACACTTAATTATTCTAACGATATTCTAACTTTTTTAAGCCATTTAAAAAAAAATTTTTTCAAGCTCTTTACACGTTCTTTTGAAATCCCTACAGCATTAACTAATTCATGAAATTTCGCTCTACGGTCATTAATTACGATATCATGGATTTTATCGATGTTTTCTAGTCTTGTTACTTCTATGGGCCAACCACTACGTTGTTCGTCACTTGTACTAGTTCTGCCACGTTTGAATTCAGCAAACCAATTTTTCACCATATAATCTGATCTGGATGGTTTTGATTCACCATAATGTTTATCAAGGTTCTTTTTGTTTCCTTCGCGTTTTTTCTCTTCTAAAAATAAAGTTTAGTAATGACGCGAAATTCACTTTTTCCCATTTCTATGAAGAACACAAAAACTCTTTTCTGTATACATTTGTTTCACAAAAACTAAATGAAGTACAAGCTTAAGATTTTATAGTTAATAATTTGAAAAGTTGTAAAGCAAAACGAAACAAAATCGTTTTGAATTAGATGTAAATATAGGTTTTCAGGTATCTTACTTATCAGCTCACCCTCGTATGTATATGTATAGTCGTATGTGTATTGATCCTTAATTGAAATAGTGTTTGAAAAACGAATATGTACATACTTTAATTTATGATGCACAAAAAACATTTGATATTTTATTATCATACTCATTCGTATATGTGGAAAATGGAAATAAAGGAAAGCTTATGTAAAGTCATAAAATATTATGTATGTATGTACTATACGATACATCGAAATTTTTTTCATACTCCTTTTCAGTTTGATAGTAATTAAATTAATATGACAAGAGTTGAAGATGATTTTAAGTTTCTACAAAATCTTTTTTGTTTTTAATTATAAATTCATTATTTTAAAACGTTTGATTAAAATTAATTTGTAAAATTATTTTTTGTAGATTTGTAAATACCTTTGACACATTGCAAAGGTAAACTGGATTATTTTTTTTTTATTATGTATGATAATAACCGAGAAATTTGTGATAACCACAGTTTATTTTTCTAATTTGTATTTAAAAGAAAATTTGTGTAAGAAAAATATAAAACCGATTTTATTTTCTTCGAAATTTTTCAAAATAAAAAAAAAACAAAATTCTTTCATTTTCAAAAAACAGTTTTTTTGAAAGAGATCTTTTTTTTCTCTAAAAAATATTAAAATGCTTTCTCTGAAGTTTTCGAAAAAGCTTTTTACAAATTTTCTCGTAAGATCTTTCTACAGAAGTTCATATATATGAAGTTCCTACCAGAGTGCAAAAAGTATATAAAATCATTAGAGATTCCAGTTTACATTTTTTTTGAAATTATAAAATTTTAGTTTTCCAAGCAATAATAGATGGCGCAACCAGGTAATTCCAATGGTAAAGCTCATTTTTGAATTTAAAATTTTGATTTTTTCGTTGATTTCGAAATTCGATAATTTTGTATAATGTTGCAATTTTGTTTACATTACCCATACGATCATTATTATGTTATGTTATGAGTATGCATATATGTATATTTTTTACAACTGTATAAATGTTTTTTATGTGATTGATAATGACTTGAATTATTTTTTGTTTATAATTTTTTTTCAGTTTAATTTTTCTTAAAATAATTTATTAATACATATTAGTTTAAATAGTTAGATAGTTTTTGTTTAATAATTCTATTACAGATTTTTATTTTTAAATAGTATTTTTCTTTTTCTTCTTCTTTTAATATCCTAAAGCATATCAGCTGACTTTTATTTTTGAATTAGTAGGAGGAATTAAGAAAATATGTAAAAAGAATAATACAAATTATAAATGCATTTCACTTTTTTGAAGATAGAGAAAGACAGAAGACAAAGAAGAAGAAGAAGAATTGACCAATATCAATATCAATTATAAATATAATATGAATGTTTTATGTAATAATGATAAACATACTTTTATTGTTTTTTTTCTTCTTACAGTTCAATATTTTTTGAAAATATTTTATCAATTTAGTTTAAATAGTTTAGAAAGTTTTTGTTTAATAAAATAAAACTATTACAGATTTATCCTTCAAAAATTTCACTTCTTCTTTTTCTTTAAATATCCTAATGCATATCAGCTGACTTTTGTTTATTTTCAAAGAAGATAAGAAAAGTAGGAAGGATTAAGAAAATGTGTAAAAAGAAAAATACAAATTAAAAATGCATATCACTTTTCTGCATAGACAAAGACAGAAGAAATATTTGTTCAATGATCAATATGGAATGAAATATGAATTATATTTGAGATACAGTATTAGATCGGTAATTTGAACCTCTATATTTTCAACACCTAAATTTCTGTATTTTTGTAAAGAGGTTTTTTTGTGATTTTACTTTATGAAATAGCATGAAATAAAACCAAGTTAAATATGTTGTACCTAATTTCAATCACTGATTTTTGCAATAAAAAATTAATTTTAAAATCGTCATAATCAATTTCGTAATTATTGTTTTAATAATGCAAATGAATTTTATTACAGAATTATGGGGTGTTTTTGTTTAAAGTAGTGTTGAAAGTGTAAACTGGTTTCTATATAAATTTTTAAATTTTAACAAGGTCGGTTTGAAATTAGTTCAAATTATTGAGATTATACTGTTATTTATATTTATTGAATGGATATAATATTGAAAATCATATTTGTAAAATTTAATTTTTCTTCAATCAATAGTTGAAAATTTTTACCTACCTACATTCTTTTTAACCCTAGGATTGCCTGATCGTATACAAACGTATACACGCGGACTTTGACCCTTGATAAAAATACGATCCCTTTGAGCTAGGACCTAGAAACTATTTTTATACTAAAACATTTATCAAAGTGTTCTTTTTAGTATTGTTCTTTACAGTATTTTTTTAGTTTTTTTAGTTTTCAAGATAAAGTGCATAATAACATGAAAAACGTGAATGTTCCATACATTCTTGTACATTCATAAACGCAAACATCTATTGTTGGCTTTGAAGTTCTATATCTCAGCATCCTCTGAACCAAAAACTAATATTTTTGGATTAAAATATTTGCTGAAGTATTCCTTAAAAGCTGTCTTATACAGTAATTCTGTAAGTGCCACTGTTTTCAACCAAAAGGACAAAATACGCGAAAACCATTAAGAAGTTCAACATTTTCAACTTTATTTTCCATTTTATCTCGGAAACTAGAAAAAATATGAAACTGTAATAGCAACAACATTAAAGATTTAATAAAGATTTTAATATAAAAATAATAGTTTTTGGTCCATGCGATGCTGAGATACAGCTCTTTGAAAAAAAAAATTTTAAAATTTCCATATAAAATGTATGGTATACATTTGTATACTCACGGCCAAATTTGTGACATTCTTGATCAGGCAATCCTAGGGTTAAATAACAATACAATTGAGGGAAAAGTTAACTGCAAAATAAAATTTGTAGGTACATATGTACCTACTAATATAACAACATTTTTAGTTAAGTTTTTCTTCTTCTTCTGGTTCACATTTGTTTTAAATATTTTAAAAATTATTAGTACATATGTACTTACATATTATACATACTTATATTTCCGAATATGTATATACCTACATATTTTTCAAAAGTTATAAAAATAATTGATCTATTAGTTAAACTCATAATACCCACATAATATGATAATAAAAAAATTTCCTAAACTTAAGTTGAATTACATACATTATGTAGGTATATGTACTACAAAAAATTAAAATAAATTCTTCTTTTCAGAATGAAAATAAGTTTAAAAAAAACATGAAATTTGACAACAACAAAAATCATAAAAAGGAGTAAAATTTATATCCGATTTAATAAATTTATCATTATTTTATAAAAATTAAAAAAATGATTTAGAAGCAGAATATCTTAAAAAATATGAAAATTAAAATTTTTTTTTTCATTTTATACATACTTTACATATTACAAGACACATTAGTATTATAATCAACAATCATTATTCTCAAATCTCAATTGTATTGTATTGTTTTTGTTTTTCGAAACAAAATATAAATATCCAAAAATGTATACAATCAGAATCAAAACAAAATTTAAAAAAATCATATGGTATACAAAAACAATTAATACAATAATAATGTGTGTGAATGAAATAGAAAATAAAATAAAAATGGTAGATTTCGACGATATTTACGAAAATTCGAAATACATATTTAAAAAACTTTGTACTTGTACAATTGTACTTGCAGAGCTTGAAGAACTCAAGAGCTTTACTATTGGAAAATAACGATCAAATTTTGTTGATTGTTTAAGAAATTTGAAATGTAACAGTCAAGTAACGGAAAAATTGATTGTCTAATTATATATGGTCTTTGCAGAGTGTAAGGTAAGGTTATCTCAGGAGAGGGGAAACGATTTTTTCAAATTTTCTGTCAAACATAGTCAAGCTTTTTATGTTCAACGATTTTAATAACTTGTTAAATTTTAGTTTGTGGTCCTTTGAATAACTAAAAAAATATGTCAAATTTAAGGTGTGAATGTTAATGATAAATTCATTGGGCTTTACTTGTAAACTTTTTTTAATTTTAAAACTGAAATAGTTTCGACTTGGAAATCAATGTGTGCTTTGAAATTCTATACAAAATATGTTAAGTTAATATGTTATCTTTTCATTTTATAAAGAATTTGAAAGCATACTCTGATTTACGAGTCGAAACTATTTTAGTTTTAAAATTAAAAAATGTTTATAAGTAAGGCCCATTAAAAGTAAGTTACAGTGAAAAATCTTCTACCGCCATCTGCTGGATTCATTATAATTTTTGTTTTTTTGTTTTTATTATTTCTAAAATTTTTATTTGCTTAAGTTCAAGAGTTATAAAGTAAGAAATCTCTTACAGAATATAAGTCAGTCAAAAACTCCTTCAATAAAAAGTTTACAATAACTGAAAAAAGAAAAAAATAAAGATTTTGTTAAATCGATAGATATTATTGTATATATGTATGTATCTGCACCAAATACCATTAATATTCTTATTTTTCACGATTTTTTTATGTTCTTTTAAATTGTTGTAATACAACTGTACAATTTTACAGATGTTTAACTGATTCGATTTTTATCACCTGGAAAATTGCCAATAAATCAATAAAATGTGTACGTTTCAGATGTATCTATACATACATATATGTAAGTTTGTTAGGTGTATATTCTCGTCAATTCAATGAAATGTTTAAATGTTTCTTGTTGTGGGACAAACTCACGTTATGCATGGTTTATCAATTATATGTATTTCTGTATATGTTTACGATACAAATTTTCTTATATTATGTATTTTAGTGATAGACACATTAATTGTTAGTTCTAGCGTAACCAGTACCGTAACCAACAGTTTTCAAATTTGTAAAAAATGGAATTTTCAAATTAGTTTCTGACAAGCAATCTGGAAATGTTTTTTCCTTTACAAAGGAGAAATTTACTATAGTTGTCTTACATTTTACAGGTAAAAAGTAAATTGATTTCTTTTGTCTAAGAATTCGAGAAAAAAAACGATTGTAAATTAAAAAATAAATATTAAAGGATATCAAATATCACCAACCATTTTTTATGTCTTTTGGTTTTTTTCATTTGTATTTTCCATAATTTAAATGAAGCAAAGGAAAAAATGACAAGAAAAAGCAAAAAAGTATAAAAATTAAAAATGTAAATATGTATGTATTTGTAATGTTTTATGAAAACATATTAATCAGTTTTAATAAGAAATGTAAAGGTATAAGAGATACATTTAGTAACTGTCAGTTTCTTTTTTTTTTTGCTTCATAATGTTTTGCATTCTCTCTACTTTTAATCTTCTGGGAATTAATTTTTTTTTTTAAAGAAAAAATGTTCAGTTTACATGGAAATTTTTTCCACAAATTTATTTTTATCTTACAAAAATATTTATTTTGGTCTATGCAAATACCGTATATTTAATACGAAAATTCTACAAGAATAAAATAGCATAGAATCATAAAAATTTCAATTTGTTGAGAAAAAAAAAACAAACGATAAAAATAAATAAAAATAAATTGTAAATGAAGGATTTTCCAATAAACTTGACATTTTTCGCATTAATACAGTTAATATTTATTTTTGTAGTTGTATATAATCCATTTTCGAAAATTACAAAAAAAAAAAAACTATAAAAAAGGACTACTTAAGACATTTTTCATTGATTTTCTTTTTTTTCCTTCTATAAAAAATAACAAAAAAAAACTTTATAAAGTAAAATTTCAAGAATTTTCAACTACTGGTACTTTGAGTTTCTATAATTAGTAAGAATGTTCTAAGTGGCTTATTAAGCATTTATAGTTAATTTTAATAAAAAAATGTTGTGTTTGTATGTTTGTATAAATATTTTAAATTTCACTTTGCAATAATATATCATTAAACTCAAAAACATAAAATTTTTATTCAAGTCAAGACAAATTTTTAAGAACAACATTTAAATTTTGTTTTTTACTTTTTCAAGATTACAAAAACCATGAATATTTGTTATTTTGAAAAATATTCCTTTTCGATGCTCTTTTTTAATTCGGTTCTTAGAAATGCTCTTAAAAAGCTAATTTGTTTTTTCATGAAATTGTGTTTTGTGGAAAAATAAAATCTAATTTTTACACTTAGATACAAGTCCTTAAAAAATGTGTTGTTTTTTTTTCTCTCTAACAACTTCATAATAATAAAATTAATAAGAATGATAAAGTTAAATATAAACTTGATTTTTCTAAACAAAAAAAGAATAAATTATGAAATAATTCATGTTTGCCGTCATGATAGAAAAATAAAATGTTAATTATAATATCTATGTACCTATGTGAAGAAAAAAATAAAAATTGATAAAAGATACACCCGGCGACAATAAAATGTCCGACATCTTGTAATTATCAATATCTGGGAACTCTGTTATTGTCATATTAAATAATAATTAGGTGGGTGCAATAAAATGCGATACCTGAATGTTCTCAGTGATTTTTTCATATTTTCAAAGCAGCATTTGTGTTATAATTGATGTAAAGTGCAGTTGTTTTGAAAAAGTGAAATTATAATGGCACATGTCAAAAAACTACTTTCGAAGAAAAAGTAAAAATTATAACTTTACACAAAGAAAACTTTAATAATTGTAAAATCGCTCGACTTGTTAATTGTTCGTAAAAAACTGAGAAATTTAATAAAAAAAATATATAAAACTACCGTGTATAGATAAAAAAAAAAGTTTCCGGAAAGTGCAATAAAAGAAAACAGAACGAGATGAACGGCTTTTAAAACGTTTATGCTTAAGCAATCGCTTTGCTTCGGCTTTAAAATTAAAAAGAGTAATTTGAAAAAGTCAGTTCATCAAAAATATCAACACATCAACGAAGATTAAATAATATTTTCAAAAAACACACAAAAAAGCCTCTACTGACAAACAATATAAAAAAAAAACGTCTCCAGTGGGCGAAAACATACGCAATTTTTTGCAAATACATATTTATAAAATAAAGCAAGTCGGACATTTTATTGTCGCCGGGTGTACATATTCTATTGTAACAATGAAATGCTAAAATTGTAACCACGCGTGTATAAATTTTCAGAAAAAAAAAATTTAATTTCAAATTTCTCCTTAAAATAGAAGAAATTTGAGATTTATTTTGGAAAATGCTTTTATAAATTCTAATTTAAATTTGTCATTTAGCATTCGTCATGCAATTTTATTTCGATATACATACATAATATCTTTATGCTTTAAAAACTTATTTGTTAATTTTTATTTTAGAAAAATGAATTAATTTTGTGTTGCGGAGTAACTAATAAATTTAAACTTTCATTGGTGGGCGTGAAAAAAACACAAATAAGAAACAAAAAGGACAAAAAAAAAAAAAACTAAAAATTATACACATGTGCACAGACAGAATATTTTAATCACTTATAAATTTTTCCATGAAATTTTTTTTTTAATAATGTCACACAAGAATGGCATTAAAAAGTTACAAAATTTTACTTTAAGTTATTTTTATTTTGATAATAAACATACATACTTTGAAAACACTCATAAATTTATAATTTTCTTGATATTTTAATAATAACAAATATTTTAAAAAAAATGACATGAATTTAAAAACAAACAAAAACAACATAATAAAAACCCTCACACAGTTGTTTGCTTAATAAAACTTAAACATACCTATACTTATTTGTTTTTAGTTTAATTTTTTTTTTTTGTAAATTAAAAAACAAAAGTTTTTGACTTAGGTATATATTTTTTTTTTTAATTTTTAAAAGATAATTTTATAACTGTCATCATTATTAATCCTTCAAATAAGCCACATATTATTATAATAATTTTGAACCTAATTTTAATGAAAATCTTATATTTAATCTTCATATTTTTTTTTTTGTTATTGTAAACTTTAAAATTTTATTTAAAAATTCTAATTAGATACATTTTGAAATCTTTAAAGCTTATATAAGGTTTCATTTTTGTTTGCATTGTGTAGAATATAATAAGTAAGAGTAGTTATATATACACATAAAATCTTGAAAAGTAAATTTATTTTGTGTCAACATAAAACATTTATATAGGATCAAGGAAAATAAGGAAAAAATAGAAAGAAAAAACATGTGTACATATAAAAAAAATATTATAAAATGAAATATAATATACAACAGTTGAAGGAATTTTTTTTTTAAAAAAAAGTGAAAAACATTTTATATCCTCTTTTCTTCTTTTCCACTGTCATCATCATCACCGCCGCCGCCATCACCACACCACCATCTATCATCATTTTTTATTTTATATGTTTTTCTTAAGATTTATGTGTGAAAAATCAACAACAAAAGAAAATATTATATTCTATGTGTGTACTGTAAACAAAATTTTTTTTTACAGAGAAGACTCGTATATACGAGTACATACATATTCATGATATTTTAAATAATAAGGAAATGAGATGAGTATGAAAAAAAAAATTTATTAAAGAAGAAAATTCACAATTTTACATTTACAAGAGAAGAAAATTACAAAAAGTAAAAAAAGAAAAGCATGAATAAATATTTTTCATAAAAGTTAAAAAATAGTCCTTAATTTAATTTAGTTTACAAGTATTTCACAAAAGGATAATGTTAAACAGTTACTAAGTAAGTAATTTTACGTATATTTTAATTTAATTCAATTTTTGTGATATTTTTGTAAATTAGTTCAGTTGTTTTTTTTTTTTTTTTAAATTTACAAAAAAAAATCATAGTCTAGACGTAGGATTTTATGTTAAACGAATATAGAACACAAACAAGAAGCGAATAATAACACTTTTTAAATAAAATTGATTGTATTGTTGTATTAAAAAGTGTAATAAAATGCTTTTAAAGTTGTCATACAATAACAAAAATTTATTCTTTCTGTTGTTGTATATCTTTTTCAAAAAATAAAAATAAAAAAAAAATTAAATGAGATTCATTACATATTCACCTCATATTTTGATACTTTTTCAACAGCGAAAAAAAAAAAGTGTAATAAAATTAGAATAACTTTTTCTTCTTATTCATTCATCATAGGAAAATTTTCTTTTTTTGTTTTTTGTTTAATGTATAGTATCAGTACTTTTATATCAAATACCTAATTCAAATTAGATTTAAAACACAGAATAATAAATAAAAAAAAAAAACAACATACATATTTAACTCAATTTCACTTGAAAACAAGGTTTTCTATGACTTTTTTTTTAAAGTTTATGTTTATAAGATTTTTGTCCACAAAAAAAAATGTTTTATTTAAATTTAAATAAACATGAACAATAAATAGAGAAAATTTGGTTAAAGTTTAATATAAATTTAAAAATTTATCATATTTAAAATGTTTGATATTTATTTCCATGAAGAAAATTATACATAGATAGGAAAAAAACAGATTTTGAAGTTGATGAAAATCTTTCCTTGAATTTACGTAAATCGTTAGGAGAGAATCAGTAAAAAAATACAAGTTTAAATTTGTGTAAAAATTTTGAAACATAAGTTTGAGTAAAATAAAAAAAAAATTTTATTTAAATTTAAGATATATCTATTGTCATGAAATTGTATTAAAATGATCTTATTAAAAAAAGGATATTTTTAAAATATAAATCTTCAAAATAAGTCCTTTAGTAACGAAAATCATTAAAACTAATAATATTTAAGATTAATAAAAACCATACATATTCAAAGATTTTTTATTCTTTTTTTTTTACAAACTTACGTTTTGTATTCTGTATAAAATTCAAAAACTTCTTATCCTTAACAATAATCCTTTAAACAAAAAAAAAAAAACAAAAATTTAAAATTCAAATGTATGCGTATTAAAATATATTTAATTGAAAATCTTAAAAGATAAAAAATTTTAAGACAAAAAGGAAAATAATATTAAATCCAGAACCTTGAAAAATCAAAATCTTTTTATTTTTTTTTTCAGTTCAAATCCTGTACATTAAAAGGGAAAAAAAAGGTACGGAAATAAGCTCTATTTGATATTTTTTCTCAGTATTTTGATTTTGATTGTGATTGTGACAATAAATCTCAATCTATTGTCATAATAATAACAATAAAAATAATAATCATCATCATCATTGAAAAAAAAAAAAAAGGATTCGGTTCGTCTTTCATGATATTTTATCCTTTAAAAGTGAAACTATAGACCTTTTATCCACTTGAGAATGTCAATGATGATATTATTTTAGTTCTATGACAATATGATGACAATGATAATTATATGGTGATGGAGATGGTGATGACAATCATCCAAAGTCAGCAATATTTATTTTATATGTACGTGACCTCAAGAGTATTATTGCTTAAAGGCAACCTTTTCACAATATAATATAACAAGAAAAAGAAATCTTTTAATGAGAAAAAAAAAGGTAAAAAAAAAGGACAATACTTTTGAGACTACTATATATTTTTCACATTCTCAATAAAAGTTTATTTTTTTTCCTCATTTTTTTATTTTTACTTTTCCGATAAATACAAGAAAAATCAAGAGGAGCATCTGTATAATGAAGTTGTCATCACATAAATGTTTTTATTATTTTGTATTCCATCCGATTTTAATATACATATACGTACATAGAGAATGCTCAATGTATAGTGTCCTTATTATCTTGAACAGAATTATTCTATAAAGAGAGAACGTACATATTGATCCACTCATATTATTTTGTTTGTTTTATCTTTTCTATTTTTTTTTTTTTTTTTTTTAAACAAAATATTTCCTGAACTTTAATCCCTTATGTGACCTATTCTGATGTTATAGTTCTTAAGTTTTCCGTGTAAATAAACACACAAAATAAAACTATTGAACCTAAAATCTAGCTATAAATAAAATTCAATGATTTCAAGACTAAAAGTGTTGTTTTTTTTTCTTTCTTCTTAAAATGAAAGGATAAAAGGATACAATAATATCAATTTCTCGAGAATAGAGAGCCTTTTTTGTTGTATTTTTTGTTTTATCTGAAAAAGTTAACAAAAATCACGTCGTATATGATTTAAGAATTTGTGAAATTGAGTAAAAATTAAAACAACATGATTTTAAAATTCATGCATGTACAATAATACATACTAAATTTTGATTAGACGAGATATGTGTATAAATGTATGTATGTATGTATTTGAAATGTATAAACGATATTCATTTGTATGATAACAATAAATAACTCATTGTCGATAATGAATAATGTATGAAGGGATTAAAATGAATATAAATGAATAAAAAATATAAAAAAATATAAATAAAATAAAAGAAATAAGAATAAATATACATAAACCATTGAGAAGAGATCCTTATCCTGTTTAAACATCACAGTTTTTGAAAGTTCATTGATAAAATGTCGAAAAAAGGATTAATATACATATAAAAAAAAAACAATATTAAAATTCGAATAGGAAAATCCTTGAACTTTTCTTCCATGCCAGTGCACATTTAAAAGAAGAAAAAGCAAGAAAGGATGAGTTGAATAATATGTGTGAGTGTAAAGTACAACAATATTTTAAATATTTTTGGATGATATTTTAAATACAAAGTAAAAAAAAAACCTTGAAGATATGTATACTTAATTAATACATTGAAAATTTACATTAAAAATTAAACAAAAGAATAGGAAAATTTATTCAAAATTTTGTTCAGCTTACTTTTAAAATTTGTTAATTCTAAATTTTTTTTTCTTAAAAAATAGAAACAAAAATAATGTGTATGAAAAATGGCAAATCAAAGAACAAAAAACAAAAATTTTCTACTTAGCAACCTTTTTTGTTGTTATCTCTACACCACTGTTGGAAAATATTAATCAGGTAATTTTATACAAAAACACACAAAATTTCAATTACCATACGTTTTTTTTCTTGGGAAAAAGCAAATACAAACATACATATCTTATTTGTAATGCTTTATACAGGTTATGTCAATCCCACGCAAAAATAAATTTTTAAAAAATATGTAAATGGGAAAAAAAAATTAGAAGTACCTACCTTTCAATAATTATGCTACCCACCCACTTGCGTGAATTGGAATCTATATGTAGTTTTATTTTATTTTTTTTACTAGAATCTCTTGGCATGAGCATATTGAAACTTTGAATTTCTTAAAAAGGATAATGTCCCCTGATTACAAGAAAAAAGTACAATAAAACAAAAAAAATAATAATTATTTCAATTTTCCTATTAAAAATAATAAATCAACATGGACTTTGTAGTAACTGTTATTTGGTACCTAATATAATTTATTTTTATATAATAAATAATCAAATATAATTACTCATTAATTTATCACTGTTGTTACCTTTTTTTTTTTTTTTCGTTTTTTTAGCTTCCATCAAATTTTCACCCACGAAATTTTATCTTTTAATGATTTCAATTATTCATACAGTAATCATATTATAAGGCTATTTTTTCTAAGAATTTAGGTAAATTGAATTTTTAAAAAGTTAAAATAATTTTTGATAATTGTAAAAATTTTGTGAAATTGAAAAAAAAAGAAAAGAAAAATGAAACAGATTATATAATGAATTTTCTGAAAAACTAAAGTATGATTATTTTTTTTTTTTTTGTTCATATTTGTTGAACAAAAAGAAATCTTTTGATAATTAAAATTAAATTTAAAAGGAATTATAATTGGATTTAAGAAAAGGATATTATCAATAAATTTTTTATGCTTGTGTGCATTTTAAAATACGCCTTATCATTTATTTTCATTTGAATGTTCAACAACGACACTATTCATTGTAAATTTTTTGAATAATATGACTATATTTTATTATATTCTAATAAAAAAAAGAATCGTATTATTTTAGCATTTCAGAATCTTTTTTTTTTTAAATAACGAACATTCACTCAAAAAACTAAGAAAATGATTAATTCGTATACCTATTTTATTACAATGCCAATCATTGACAGTCTTAGCAGTCCTTGTCAAAATTAATATTTTGTTATGCACTCGAAAGAGTCTTGCAGATGAATTTAATGAATAGAATCAATACACCAAATACACTTGTTTAAAATATAAAAAAAACTGTATTTATTTTAACCGTTATAAAAAAATTGAAAAAAAAAGCATTTTTGTACTACTATGAAGAGATATGGAAAGGATCCAGTGTATTTCTCTAAAAGGAGTTTTGGTATAGAAAGCCTTAGCCTAATAGTTTGGGGTGCCTTCTCTTTATCTGGTACTCTTCCATTAGCGTTCTCTTCTACTAGAATTAATAGTGAAGAATACACTGGAATCCTGAGTCAAAGAATTTTGCCTTTTTTTCGAGTTTTAAACAGGACAATGCTGCAGATTTTAAAAATCATGGTTTGAGCAGCATGGACTTAATGTTTTGGACTGGCCTGCGTGCTCTCCTGATCAAAATCCTATAGAAAATCTTTGGGAGATTTTGGTAAGAGAAGTTTACGCTAATAATAGGCAATACACCAGTGTTGCTGATTTAAAAAATGCTTAAAGAATCTTGGGCTCACTTCCAAAAGAAATATTGCAAGGACTAATAAGGAGTATGCCTGACCGAATATTTGCCCTAATTGAAAATTGAGGAGGTCCTACCAATTATTAAATATACTCTTGTTTACTTTTTTCTTTTCAAATTTGTTACTTATTTTTGAAATTAATTAAGTGGTGATATATTTATGAAACAGAGTGTATGATCACATGATCTACAAAATTTATCTGGATATGTTTTTCGCTATATTCATTTTCTTATGAAATAATTTCAGTTTTAAAAATAAAAGAACACTCAACATTCAAAATGCTTATGTAGATAAAAGAGCTTTATTTTGAACTTTATTTTACAAAAGCATGTTAAAACTTCTCTCTAACAATGAGTAACATTTTATCACAGTTTTTTTTTCTTATTTCAGAAATTTAAATTCAATAGAAATTGTTGAAAAAATATTCAATTTACTTGCAAAAAAATTATTTTTGTTTTATATAATTAACGTATAGTTTTTTTTATTATGGATTTAAAAAAATCTATTCTCTCTGTGTCTTAATTTTCTACATATTTTTTATTCAATTGACCCTTTTCCATTCCACATTGCAAATAAAATGTTCTTAATTTAATTAAAATATTTATTAAAATTGATTACATTAAAACCTATGTGTATACATATGTATCTTGTCCAAATGTTGTTACTCTACCATTTACAATGATTAATTGAATAATTATTTATTTAAATTCAACTCACATTAATAATTTTTTTTGCATATGTTTGGGGGTAAATTAAAATGTGAGTTAAAGACTTATTGAAGTATTTAATTTTCTATAAAAAAATCTTTAATACTTAAAAAAGTGCAGATTTAATAAATAATAAATAAAATAATGACTTGCTCCTTTTACTATTTGTTTTCTTAGACCCAAAACAAGAAAAAATTGCGTTTAGTTTCTAAATAACAAATGAGATTTTAATCAATCCAATTTTTTATAATTTTTTTATATTTTTATTACTGTCTTTTTGTTTTGTTGACACATACAATAATCTCATTGAATAATCTAATTTTTATCATGTCTTTGTCATTTTTCCATGGAAAAAGCTTCATTTGCATACACCTGAAGCCTGACCGAACAAAATAACGATAAAAATCGAAAAAAAAAAAAACATATCTCAATTGATCTAAACCTGAACTGAATATCCTGTATATTCTTCGTTGTATCTTTTTCTAGTATATGTATTACACTTTACAGTATATTATAAAAGTATCTTATTTGTGCCCCATCATATAACATTTTTTCGTGTTTGTAATATGAATGAAAACATAAAACGACTATGGATGATAAAAGTAGAAAAAAAAATAAAAAATAAAAAAAAATAAAAATAGAAAAAAAAAGTTTAAAAAGTAAAATAATACAATTTTGAAATTTTGTTACAAAAATTGACATGACGTGCTGGAGAAAAAAGATAAATGCTGTGTGTGTAAGTATTAAATTGAGATATAAAAAAAAAAAGCAATAAGAGGACGACCTTTCTGTTTTTAAAATGAAAATATGTTTAAGATACTTACGTTCGATCTTTTGAAATACATACATGGTATAAGGATAATATAATGATGGTAATACTACTGATGGGCAGGATGATGATGATGATGATGCTGATGATTTTGGAATTTATGATGAAAATGTGTAAAATTGAACAAAGCTACTTAGTCACATACTACAAAATATCTCCTTTAGTTTTTTTCATAAGTATATATGTATGTAGACAGAGAGAAAGCAAATTTGAAATGAAATTTTATCTTATAACAAACATTTTACAAAAAAAAAAACCTTTTAGAAGAATCTGAAGAAGTGAATGAAAAATAAACCTTCAGACAACTTTGTTTTTGTATGCGTTTACAAAAAAAAGAATATATAGGAAACTTTAGAAAACGAATACATGAATAGCAGATTTTCTGTAATTACTGTAACATCTGGGATCTTGAATAATGCTTAAGTAGGATTAAAATATGATTGAATCCTTTGATTTTACAATGGGCTTCTCAGACAAAAATTATATGATAAATTGAGGTTTTTTTTTTGTAAGCTTTAAGAATGTATATAGATACATTCAAAATCCCAATGATGACAATAAAAACTGTTGAATCGTGCGTTATCACAAATGCGAAATTATTTTGTATTGTTTTAAAATACATAGGATGTATATGTTTCAATAGACATTATACAAGTATACGAAGAATGACTATTATACTCGTACATATGTACAACAAAATATTAAAGACAAAATAAAGAAGTCAGAGCATACATTTAAAGATACATTTTGAAGAAGAGTTCTGAAGAAAATTGAATAAAAAATAATTTTCTTAGAACATTTATAAGAGTGGAAAAACAAGAAAATGTAAAAAAAAAAAACCAAAATTTCTGTCGCGTAAAATTCTAAAAGGAAATTGTGCTTAATTCATTATTATATCCTTGTTGTATTGTTGTTTAACAAAAAACTTCAATAAAAACAAAAACTTTTTCCATTCATTCTAATTTATGTGTATTTTTGTTTTTCTAAATTTATTTTATCCTTTTTGAAAAGAGGAAAAAAAAATTCCTACATGCATTTCCTGAAATTATTTCTATTTAGATTTTATTTATTTTCCTTTTTTTTTTTGTCCTTATTTGAAATGTCTTCTCTTAAGCAAAATAAGTTTTTAAACTTTAGATTCTTTTTAAAAAAAAAATTTAACATTTCTTATGTTACACTTCTACAATTTTTGTTGTTGTTCTTAGTATTTATTACCATTTTTTGTATTTGTTTTATTGGTTTTCTTTCCCTCCAATCTTCTGTGGTCCTTTATGAAACGAAAAAAAAAAACCACTAAAGTTTTCAAGTTTTCTGCTTAACAAAGTGAAAAATTTAATCATCAAACAATGACAGAGTAATAGAAAAAAATTACTAAAAAGAAAATCATGTAAAAAAAAAGAAGAAAGAAATAGGAAAATAATATTAAACAAAAAAAAACAGGAAAAAGATGAAAATAACGAAACTCTTGAAATTTTGAATGTGTGTATGTGAAAAATTATATAGCAAAAAATAAATATTGTAGTAATAAAAAGATTGGAAATATCGTATTTCATAATATTTAATAGAATTGTTTGAAAAAAAATATATATATAAGTATATTTTCCCTTTAAGTGAAATATTACGGAATTTTATGTTTTTTTTTTTCCTTTGTGATTTTCATAGTGCTTATACTTGTTGAAGAATAGAAAAATGTATTCGATGTGTCAAAGCATTATTTTTAAATTATTTCTAGATGACCTTTCATCGTTTGAAATATATTTACAAATTTTTTTTTTCTTCACTTTTTTCTTGAAAATAAAGGAAAAATATAATAAAAAATAATTTTTATCGTAATATTGGTGCAGGGCATATATTCCACACCATAAATTTAGGTTGTTATATACAAAGCAATAATGAGAAAAAATTTATATCAAACTTGACCTTAATATGAGTTACAAATTTATGAACAGGAAAATTATATATTTTATTAAATTATTACAGTTAGTTTGTGAAAAGGGAAAATTGGATTTTATAGTATACTACTGCATCTGAATTTGATTAAGATTTGTTTATTTTTTTACTGTTGCAAAAAAATTTTAAGAAAAAAAAAAAACTAAATAAAGGTTTTAGGCGACAGGACAAAAAAATCGTAGCTTTAGAGCATTGTTATACCTATACTATAGCGTCAAGATCTAATAAAGCGAACGTACTCTCGCATAACGGTACAGCAAAAAAAAAAAAATTATATTGTTGTGTTGGTTTGTTCCCTGGCACTGAAACTAATAATTTTATTGCATCATTTGTATCGGTTTCGATACTTTAAAAGTATTTTTTCTAAGGTGGGATTATTTTCACGAATTTGAATCATGTTTGGATATTCTCACAGTAGAAGAAAAAAATGACATGTTTTTCTTTCATCATAAATGTTGGAATTTATGGAGAAGTCAAAGAATTAAGACTTGTGAATTGAGGAATTAAAAGAATTAAAATTATGTACTATATAAGTTCGGTAATTCGGTAACATTATGAACAAAGGATCAAAACAATAATTTAAAAAAATGAAACTTCCCTTGAATTTTAGTATTTTAGCTAAAGACGAACATTCTCATTTAGTTTTCAAGTTATTTTCTCATAGAACTTTTGTTAATTTTAGTCTCAGTGAAATATTTCGAAATTTCGGTAACTTTCCAGTAATTTATTTGAATTCTTAAATTAAAAGATAGTTTTTCTAAAAATTTAAAGTCAAAAATAAAAATTAAACCACTGTGATATGTTTAGAAATTTTGAGGTACGAGTGAAAGATAAAAAAAAGTTGTTTCCTGAAAGCAGGGCGTAATCGATTTTCAATTTTTGGGAAGTTCTTGAAACATACTCTAATTGTGTTTAAAAATTTATTATTTAATTGAAATTTGTCACATCGATAATATTATATTTACTATATCTAACACGCATCACGCATTTTTCTAGTGCTATATTACTTTCTAAGAATCATATTGATATCTTTATTAGTTTGTTTTTATTAATATAAACTATAAATTGGTGGATAATAAATCAACTATTCAATAGATTATAGTTTGTTGTTATGAATTGTGATTAACACAACGTGTTAATAAATTTTCTTGACAAATTTAAATTTTATAAAATTTATTATTAAAGTTTTAATTAAACTTTTCGCATGATAGATTTTAGCATTTGATATGGTTTTTTCTTTATCATTCTGATAACTACATGATAAAAAAATATTATTTAATTGTGGGAAATTCCTAAATTCCTTTATAAAAAGAAGAGTGTAAACATTTCCAAAAGTCAGTTATCAAAATGTATCGGTTTGTAACATTTACTGTTGTTATTACGTGCGTTTTCGGTGCATCGTTGCTAAAGGGACCTGTTCCCAAATTAGACGGTCGTATAGTTGGTATAGTTGGAGGTGAAAATACTACAATTGAAAAATTTCCACATCAAGTATCTTTGAGATACGATGGTAGTCATAATTGCGGTGGTTCTATTTATAATGAAACTGTAATTGTAACTGCAGCTCATTGTGTCGATGGATTTTTGGTGGAATTGATCTCAATTGTTGCTGGTGTAACACGTCTTTCTGATAAAGCAGTACCTGTAGATATCGCTAAAGCATACGTTCATAAAGACTACAACCCAAACATAAATAATAATGATATTGCCCTACTTATCCTAAAAGAACCATTAAAATTTGGAGATTCTATCCAACCAATTCCCTTAGAAGATTCAGAAGTTGAACCAGGAACTCGAGCTTTAGTAAGTGGATGGGGTACATTGAGCGAAGAGGCATCATCATTGCCAGATGTTCTTCAATATGTCGAAGTTCCAGTTATAGACCATGAACATTGTAAGGATGAATATAAATTACTTCATGTAGTTACGGATGCAATGTTATGTGCTGGTTATGAAAATGGAGGGCGTGATTCATGTTATGGTGATTCCGGAGGTCCATTAATTGCAAATGGAAAATTAATTGGTGTTGTATCATGGGGTAATGGGTGTGCTCGTCCACAATACCCAGGAATTTATGCTAAAGTCTCAAAGCTTCTTGACTGGGTAAAATCTGTATTAGAAAGATAAAAAAAAAAACTAAATTAAAAATTATTAATAATGTTGCTATGAAATTAAAATTTCTTTTTGAAATAAAAGATTTAAAAATAGTTTTTTATTTTATTTATTAAATTCTATTGATTTTTAAACCCCTAATTGTTATTTTCTTGTTTTTTTGGAAGAAAAGAATGGTGTTAGTTTTTTATCTGACACTGGAACTAATAATTTTATCGTATCATTTGTGGATACTTGGTGTAGTTTAATATTTAATGTTGGAATTTATGGAGAATTCTAAGATATAAGACTCGTGAATTGAAGAAATGAAAAAAATTAACAATTAGCATAAATATTACAACTTCCTTGAAATTCTAGAAAGAATTTTAAAAGAGTTTTCATTTAAGTCAACGACCTTTTATTTATAAAATATTTTAATTTTTTTTCCACATAAACAAGATAATTATTAGCTCATTTCCAGCTATAGTAACATAAAGTACATGTACCGATATATAATAGAAAAAAATGAAATTTTCGTTTTTTTCATGTAAAAACAGGAAATTATAAACGTGCAAAATAGCATGTATATATTCACTTCACATGCATATTTTGCAAAATAAAAAATATCCACAAAGGAGATGAAAAAATGTTCTATTCTATGAAAATTTAAAAAAACGAATTGTATGAGCAAATTCTTTCATAAAAAATAAATAAAATAACGTAGTATCTCTTCTATATGCATTACTATTAAGTACCCACACATATACATTTCCGTAAAGTATTTAAGTGATTATTTTGCACATGAAATGTACCAAAGCATTTGGCACAAAAAGAGGTTTGTATGCGTAAAAAAGAAAATATTCTTTGAATTCCGTTTTTCTTTTACAAAAAAAAATTGTACATTAGTTAATCCTCAAGGCAATTAAAATGAAGAACAATAATCTTTTAACATATACGTACATATGTATATAAACTATAAATAATGTTTATGTAACAGTTAGCATGTCGTGCTATAACAATATAGCATTGTGAAAAAAAAAACATAAAATCGGTATGAAATATCTTTTTTTTTTTACAACACGGATGTTTGACACATTGAAATTTCTATTTTCATAGTTTGTGAAGGGTTCAAGCTAAAGGAAATAGAGAGATGAAATAATAAATTTGTAAAATAAATTCAAAATTAAAACAAAATGCTGTTAAAGTTTAGAGAACCAAGAATTTAAAAATTAAGCTTTTGTTGTTTTCTTTGTGGTAGCAATATAATTGACATTTTTTAGTATATGTATATAATGAAAAAAGGATAATTTTCGAATTATGTCTGTCTGGAATTAAAATGACCTAATGATAATTGACAAAGGTCAAAAAATTTAAAATGAGGATAAATGTCAAATGTTCTAATTAAAAATGTAACTAATTAGAAAAAAGCTTAGAGAGAGATTTTTTTCAATATTGTTGAAGATAACGAAAATAATTAACAAAATTTTGTTGAAATTCACGATAAAAAAAATGTTTATAGTTTTTTCATGAATTTGAATTTAAAATTTGGCTACAACAATATTATTGATCAATTTTTATCATTTTAAGATAGCTTTGTAGAACCAGCGTTGCTAAGTACTAAGTACCTATAGTAAGTAGAATCTTTTTGCTTTTGCAGTACCGTAGCACAGTATCCAGTAGAAATGAATCAGTATTATTTCAAAGCAAAATTAACTTAGAAAGGATTTAAATCTGAAAACACAAGTAGGAAAATTTTGAGTACAATGGACTTTCCTGCCTGAGTGCTCGTGGATGCCTAATCCGCATCTCCCCTACCTACACAAACAACATGATAAATTTACAAATCTTTCTTTTTGAAACTTTTGAGAATAATAATAATTCTTTAGCGGTAAAATCAACCTTTTTCAATTCCAAATATTCAATTATTCATTAATTTTCAATTTGACTAATTTTAATGTGATTTATTTTTCAATTTAATTTTGCAAATCCTTATACTCGTACAAACATCATCAATCACAATTAATCATTCATGTTTTTATAATTCAATTATTTGTTTGTATTCATTTCAAAAAGATAGAAAATACATAATTGTAAAAAAATCAATCAAACATAATATGTATATGCAACAGGGTTATATTAGTCCTTGTTAACAAAATAATTTATTGTAAGTACGACAAAAGGATTTGTACAACCTGTAACAAAATTAATGAACTGAAAAAAAAATGTCAGAAGAAAATGTATTTATCCCTTTTTTCTTTGCCACTATATTTATTTTCATTTCATTTGTAACATTTGTGTTTACATGAAATGGTTTTTTGTTATCGTTTTTCAAACTATAATGTTCTAAAATGAATCTTTATTTTGGTGTCAATTTGAATTCTTGAAGGATTCTTTTTCTGCTGTTTATATAATTATTATTTAGCAAAATATTATTATCAAATCAAGCATTTTGAAAGAAAATTATTTTTGATATATTTATTTTCTTTTTAACTTGTCTGTTTTACAAATAATATTCCAGAATATTATAAGAAAAATAAAATGTTTTTTTGATGTTATTTGTAGTGATCAATAATAAGGAAAATACAATAAGTATGGATACTCGTAGAATATATTGAAAGAAAATGGTCATTTTTCATAATTGAAAACTTATAAATAAGAATATCTTCGTATCTTCACGTTTTGAGGACTTTAAATGTCGATAGAATTGTCGTATGTCAGTATTTTTGTTTTGAAAAAAAAAAAAAATAAATAAATAAATAAATAAATACTCGTACTTAAGTTTTTGCAAACTTTTATTTTGAAATATTTCAGCTTCCTTTTATTTCAGAAGAAAAAATTACTGAAACCAAAACTACAAAAAAATTCAAAAGTTGTAGTCTAGAATTTTCATTAAAATCAATTTCAAAACAAATATATAATTTCAATTTAACAATTTCATTAAACTTCATCTGACTTATTTCCTTTTGCTAAAGAACAAGTGCACAAGACAGCAGAAAACTATTTAATTTATTATCATCATACATCATATCTTTCACTTTCAATTATCAAATAACATTATCATCACCCAACTAACCCATTACAAAAGACATCAATTTTATTACAAAATTCAGTATGACACATAAAATGCTTACATATATGAGCATAAAAATACATACATATTATATAGTTAATAATATACATATATATGACAATTTATAAAAAAACATTCATGTATTAATTTGAATTTTTATCCCTGTTAGCAATTTATTAAAACTTTCGTTTAAATCTCCTTGACACTTTCAATTTTTCGTTGCTTTTCTTCTTTCGTTCTTTATGTAATCATAATCACACCACATTTTCACAAGTAGTTTTTGTTTTTTTTTTTCTTCGTCGTTACACGAATTTTAATGTGTTATCCAGGAGCATTTTAACAGTAAAGTCCTTGCAAAAAAAAAAAAAAAAAAAAAAAAAAAAAGGCAAAATATATGCTTTACTTTTCCACATACACACACAAAGGATATATGCAAGTTAATATTTTTCTTCTTCAGAAAATCTTTTGTGTTTTCCAATCTTCAAGTATTTTCCAAAAACAAAATATTCGTATCATGTGAAATAAAAAACAAAAATCGTCCTGTAAAGTTTTAGGAGTAAGTTTTGGTTTTTAAAATAATATTTTCTTATAATATTTTATGTTTTTTTGTTTTAGTTTTACTGCTTTAAAAAATCTTTGACAGTCAATGGATATTTTGTTAATATTTTTATGTGGATCATATAACAAAACAAAAGAAAACAACAACAACAACAAATATGTTAAAGTAAAAACATAAAATTTATATTTTCAAATTTGTTTTTGTCATACCATTACAAAATATTTTGAAAAGAAGAATTTCGTTGCAATATTAAAGTTTCACTTGAAAATTCGAAATTTTTGATAGAATTGTTATGTATGTATATATGTATATGTATGTATATGTACATTGTACATGTATGATATAACATTCTTATTATAATATAGAAATTGTATCTTGTTTTCGATATCATACTGCTTCTGCTTGTAGCTTGTGTGTGTAGAATGTTAAAGTGAAATTTAATATAAAAAAAAAGTATTGAATATGTAGTTCAATGAAACTAAAAGAAAATTTATTATTTTCTTTAAAAATTGTTAAAAATCATAAATAAATTTTTCACTTGAATTTTAAAGATACATAAAAGGATCATAAACTTTGAAGTTAATAAGTTTGAAATAAAAACTTTTGGAATAAGAAGTTTATTGGCTTTTCCTCGTCGAATTTTTTTAGTATTTGTTTTTGGAGTGTTTTTGAAATAAATGTAATTTTGAAAAATTTTAAAAGCGATAACAAATAGTGAAAATAAATATATACATATATAGGTACTATGAACCATAAAATGGGCAACAAAAAATTAATAAGTATGATTTTTATTAATTGTAATATCGCGTAGAAATGTAGGTGCGAATATGCAAATAAACAAAAAAAAAAAAGATTATGAAAGCAAAGAAAGTGAAACTCGATTCAATTTAATTACGTTTTCGTGAAAATCCGTTTTTTAAACTTCGTAACTCGATTAATTTGAAATTTCGGAATATTCTTAATTTCTACAAAACCTTCTTTAACATAAAAGAGATTCTTGGAACAGATCATGAGTTACAGGGCACCAAAAAAAAACTTATTTTGTTTCTTTCAAAATATTTGTCTTAATTTGATACAGAATAAATTTTAAATAGGAAAAATATATCAAAATATTTTTTTCAAAAACATAATTTTGTAATTCCTCACTGAAACCTCATTATTGTTCAAACAATACGTATATCCTTGAAGAAGCTTGTATCACAGTTCTTAATCAATTTCAACGTTCTACTACGTAGATGTTGGTTTGGCTCGAGATGTAGTCTAATAGAAATATGTATTTTGTTAAAAATTATTAGAAAAATTCGATACACACTATTATCGTCACACATACAATACGGAAATACGGTTAATGAGTTCGCTAATGAGTAAATTTTATAATGTATACTCACACAAATTACGTTAATGAGTACTCATATGAAAAGAAATGGGTTTTGTCTTATTTCTTCAAAAAGAAGTGCTGCTGCTCCTCTTCCTTCAGCATTTCTTCGCAAAAGCCACTTTTATGGCTCCAAATGCGCTTTCGTTTTACTTTTTTTTTTAAGAGCAAGTACCATAGCTGAAGCACTCAAGAGTAAATCTTTGTCACAGTAATCCATTTTAATCAACTTATTAATTGAATTTTTGACACTTTCAAAATAAAAATCTTTGTGAAAAATCAAGAATTTTACAGTAACAAATGTGTATGCGATATCACAGACTCACATGAGATTTTGTTGTTGTTGTTGACACATTGACTATAAATTGTTAACCGTCTTGTATGTGTGACAATAATAGTGTGGATCGACTTTTACTTGCACAATTTTCTATAGCTTTTTTTCTCCTTGTAAATAATGTTTGAAAAAACAAGTTTAAACGATTGTCGTAAAACAATGACGTCATTGAATCACATATGTGACGACAAAGTTTATATACATACGTGACAATATTTTTTATTCTTAACATGCATCCTGTCACAATTTCTACTATTATTGTCTCAAAAGTTTGTTTGTTAAAGAGTTTTCATTCAATTGTTTTTCGTTAATTTTTTTTTTCTGGATTGTTTTTGTTTCCTTTTTTCTTTTTTTTTTTTCAATAAAATATATTCGAATAAAAAAAAAAGTTTGAAAAACTTTAATTAAAATGGAACCCGTTTACCAATTTAATTTTCTAAAGTTAAATACACAACACAAAAAGATAAAAGCGAAAATTTTTAAAACAAACATACATACAAACAATAGTTTAGACTTTTATAATTAAAAATTGATGAAATCTTTTTTTTTTGTTTCTTCTTCTTTCTCCTCTACTTTTTTTTTTTTTTTTTTTTTGAAAAATAAGTATAATTGAACTTTATTTTGATTTCATTTACAAAAGAAAATTAACAATAAAAAATGAAAACAAATCGAGAATCCCTGAAAATTATCGTTAATTTCCTATCCTCAACTTTTAATATTATTTTTAGTTTTTTTTGTCTTTTATTTTGATAGTGTTGAAAATTATTTTTAAAGTTTCAATGAATTTTTCATACATTTATTACTTCTTTTTGTTATCATTAATCAGTTCAATATTAATAATAATTGATATGTGTTGCATAAATTAATTGATGATGAATAAAAGCAATCAAAACAACAACAAAAATTAAACAGTATATATAGATAGATATCATAGATTCATAGATAATATAAATGGACAGGAAATATAATTAATTACATCTGTCAGTTTTGTTATTCAGAAAATAATTAAAAAAAGAATTGAAAAAAAAAAAACAAAAAAAAAACAAAAAAAAACAAAAAAAGAAATAAATAAAAAAAAGCTACGAAGGACGTTAAAAAAATAAAATGGTGTATTGAAAAAAATTGATGAAAAGAGGGGAAAATAATTAAAAGATCAAAAAACTGATGATGAAAAATTACATCATGTACACTACGTGTACAAATTTATGTACATATTATGTATATGAATATATTCGAGCATGAACCTGTGTGTTTCACTTCAATTCCTCTTGTGCTATTAGTACATGAAAACAAAAGTTGGTAGAAATGAAAAAAAAAACATTTAAAAAAGAGCTCGTACAAAATCAAATAAAAAAGCTTTGTTTTCAGAGCAGCCATTTTATCGACTATTTATTTGATGCACATACACACATGATTTTGGTTTTTGTTTTTCTTCATTTTTTTCCTGTTACAATGCATTGTATTCACACTTCATTAAAAAAGAAGATAAACGGAAATAGCAAAAAAAAAAAAAAACAGAAGAGAATGCCTAAAGACAAATTAATGTAAAAATTGTTTTAGTAATGGTTTTTTTGTAATACAAAGACAAAGAGAAATGAAGTACTAAAAGGATCGTAGAACTGATTTTTCAATTTTTATTTTTTACAAATAAATTTTACGGTAATAACACACAAACGATATTAATGTGAAAAAAATATATTAGAAATTCGATTAAATAATGTTGCTGACATTGAATTTTACATGAAATTTATTGAAATCACTCAAAGGCTACAATAAAAGAAAATAATGGACGGGGGGTGAAAATACGAGTATGCCAAATGACATGTATGTACAACATATTCGATTAAACTCATAATATTGTTGCGAAAAACAATCACATACACTTCTAAACGTTAACAACAAAAATTTAATTAAAAAGGACTTGTTAGAGTTATAAAATCAGTAACGGTTTTTAAACAATCAATGATATTAGTTGCATTATTGGTAGAAAATAAGATTATTTATTAAATAAAATTAGTTTCGGCTATTTAATTTTAGATGGTAAGTATGTTTTAAAAAAAGTTTATAATTTAGTGGTTTTTTTTTATTCAAGAAGATTATAATAAAAACTTTAAAAAAAGGTTTTTTTTATCGACTTATCATTACTTTTTTTCAAAGTTATTTTTAAAGTTTAGGAATGCTGAAGTTTATATACTTGATTGTGTATGTAAAATACACGAGTATGTACATGGTCAATTTTCTGCTAACGTAGAAGACATTTCTTGTGAGAAATTTTAATAAACAATTGTTGGATAATAAAAGTCTAGAGACTTGATACTTCTACATTTATTACAATTTACCTTCACTTTTAAAACTGTACAGCACATACCTATTTTTTTGACCTTATGTTTTAAATTTATCTGGAAAAAGGACGGTAACGCAGAAGACTCACACGCAACTTTACTAATACATTCTTGATATTTCCTTTAAGAATTCTGTGAATTGTTAAGTATTTAAGAATTGTCACTTTTATAGTTTTATTGTAAAACATATATCCTTTGAAAAAGTATCCAATAGAAAACCCATAAAATTGATCTATCACGATAAGCAATACAAATTTGTGAGGACATTCCAGGTAACGCAGAAGAAAAAAAAGTTAACGCAAAAGATATTGTAGAGTAATTTTAAAAAATATTAAAATATATATTGTATTTGTAGTAATATACTAAAAATCAACACCAATGTCAGGTCAGCTGCCTATAAAAACACAGAATTTTTTTATTTTTATCTATTCTTTTCAACACTTTTACTGAAGAAAGTGAAAATTTTTGTTTCATTTTACAGAAAATTGCCCACATATGTATATAAAACAGTAAAATCACATTATTTAAAAATTTTCAAGATATCGCACACAAAATATACTTGATATTATTAAAAGACTAAATTAATGAACTTCATGTGCACGTATATAAAACTTTTTTCAGAATGTTCTTTAAAACAAAAATAAAATATTAAAAAAAAATATATATATATATCCATACTTACTATATCATTATAAAATTATCTTGCAGTGAAATTTATTTTTTTATCTTATAAAAAAAAATTTACATCATTTAAAAATATTTCATATTGATGTTCACGTATGTTTGTACATATATGTATGTATCCACTTATTTTTTATATCATTTTTCAGAAGAGCTTAACCATTAATTTTCACAGATTTTTTTTTTTCCAACGTAGACACCTGATACGAGTTGTAAATGAATTTATTTAGAAAGTTAAAATCATACACAATATAAAACACATACATACAAATTGGCTTTGTTATATTTTTAATGAAATATTTCCCGAAAAAGATAGGAAAATGGAAAAACAAATTCATTATCAACTTAAAGTTTTGAACGAATATCATGAAATTCAAAGTATGTACTTGAATTAAAAACTTTTGTATATTGATTTACAAAAAGGTTTCATTTCATTATTTTGTATTTTATCAAAAAGGATAATAAGGATCGATTACATTGTTTTTTGTTTTTGTTTTTTTTTTTGCAAAACACAAAAAAAAAATCGAATCACACTAGTTATCTTTGAAAACTTTTTTATA
This sequence comes from Bombylius major, assembly GCA_932526495.1. Classification (NCBI taxonomy): domain Eukaryota; kingdom Metazoa; phylum Arthropoda; class Insecta; order Diptera; family Bombyliidae; genus Bombylius; species Bombylius major. The sequence goes on along the minus strand of OW052042.1, from coordinate 21,879,289 downwards.
AAATTAATCAAATCCTTATAAAAGTTTTAACAAATTGTAAACAAAAAATAAAATTCAACATAATAAAATAATAAAAGTCCTTTTTTACAGTTATTTTAATAATAATTTTAAGTGATTAATTAACTGCTTGCATTAAAACGTCAAACTTTTCTCCGTTATTAAGAATTTTTTTTTTTTCATTTTTTTCTTGTTTATTTCTTGTTCTTTTTTAATTTGCAATTTTTCATTCATAAACTTTCATAACTTGTATTCTTTTGTGTTATATTTTGTCATTAAAACTATTCAATTTAAAATTTTAATATACTTTGTATAACAATAACTAAGAAAAGTATATTATATACTTATTTTTTTAGTCAAAAGATAATAATTAAAAGTAAAATACGAAAGTTTAAGATAAGATTTTAACAATATATACATAAACTTATCTTTTATCCTTTTCTACTTTGTATGTTTTAAGACATATTTCGTACAAAATTTTGTATACCATCTTTTTGAATACAAAACTTTATATTTATATATTCTCGAAGGACAACACAATAAGACAAACTTTAAATTTGAAATTTTCTTCAAATATGTATTTTTATTTTTCTTCCTTTCTTGTAAGGAAAAGAATTTTGAAAAATTATGATAAAAAAAAGAAAATTTAATTATTCTGATTTAATATTATTTGCTAAAAAAAAAAAAGAAGAAACTTTTTTGTTTTGCATCCAGAAAATCAAATTTTTTTTATTTTTCACTCACCTAAAAAATAAAAAAACGTTCGAAATATTAATTTTTTATGTTATAAATTTTTAATTTTGATAATTTCATTTGAAAAAGCTTTTATTGAAAATCGTATGTGTTTTGATTTGTATTAATGTATTGGTTTTTTTCTTATGTCTTTTTTCTTCCCTCATACTCGTACTTCTTCAAAAACTCCAGATTAAAAAAGGGTTTTTTGTACAATAAAAAGATTTTATGAAAAACTTTGTTAAATGAGTACTTCCTGTAAAAGATACACCATAGAAACATCATTTGTGAATATCACAGTGCAGTGAAGATAACCTTTTAGAAAAATACAAATCAAAAAAAAAAAAAAATAAAAACAATATTTTATAAAGCTCATTATTTAAAAAAAAAAAAAAGTTGTTTCCGACTTTTAAACTCATTATGACTTTGAGTTTTGTATTGTTTAAGGATACGGGTAGTGTCATAAATGAAAAGAATCTACTTAAAATGAACACCGTATGAGTGCACATTATATTATAATCATAATTATTATTTTTTTTTATTTTCAGGACATGTGCAACAAATAATAAAATAAAAGTTTCAGTAAATTTTTTTTTTTTTTGAACAGAAAATAAAAAAATAATTTTTAATTTTTCTTTTTTTTAAATTTCATTATTGCTCATTTAATTTCTGTGTATATGAGTTTCTACTACTACAACTTTTTCTACCATAAAAGAATGATTTTAATGAACTTAATTTTTGTTATTTGTTTTAAGTCTTTTTTTTTTTACATAGACAGCATATTAAATTTGCAATAAAATTACGTCTTTTGTTAAAAATATTTATTTTTGTTTTGCATAATTTCAATATTTTTAAATTTTATAATTTTTCCTGTTTTTAAAATAATTAAAAGAAAAGGGCGTTTTATATTTCAGATACAATTAAAGTGACGGAAATTCATTGATAATAAAATTAAATGTAAAATAAAATAAAAGTGAAAAAATTTCTTGTGGAAATATAGAAACTATTTTTGTTTTATGAAAGGAAATTTATTTTAAGAAAAAATACTCCTACAAAATATTAAATTTTTCAAATGAGATTCTATCAATTTTTTTATTGAAAATTCTCAACAATTGGTTTATGTTTTTTTTTTAGTTACGGAGCGTAATAGTTTTTTAAGCTATAGCTTCTAAAAAACTTACGGAAATTGCAATTTATTAATTTCTAAGTAACCACCGTATAGAATTAGTTTTAAGGGTTCTTCAGAAAAATATAAAAATACCATCTGTGTCACTTACTTACTAAATAAATTTGAAATAAGAAAAAATAAAACTAATAATTTTAATAATTTTCCTTGTTGTTGTTACTGTTGGCATTGTTGATATAACAGTTATTTCACAATATATTTTATTTATTGAAAAAAAAAATGCATTTTCCATTCTGTATTATATTTTTTTCCTTAATAAAAAAATTCAAACTATAAAAATTTATTAAGAAAAAAGAAAAATTGTTTTCTATTCATTTTCACATTTATTTCTGCATTTTTTAAATTTATTTTTCCGTTCCTTTTCAATTCAATATTATTATTTTCTTTATATAAAAATATTTTAAAAATGTAAGAAAAAATATTTCAAGAAAATCATTATGATATCGAAGTGTTTGAAAGAAAGTATTTCAAATATGAAAACCATTTAAAATTATTATAAAAAAAAAAATTGAAATAAGAAAATGAAATATTGTGAGAAGAATTCATAGTGTAAACCTTTCAGCATCTTTTAGTTTTTTTGAATTTTATTTTATATTGAGAAAGAAATCAAACCAACCGCACTTTGGGGAAAAAAAAAACATATTTATTCATTGTTGTTGTCACGTCGTTTAAGAGATGTGATGGCAATATTTATACATACGTATGTACATATATTTAGATACATAAAACTGTGAAAACTCACTAAGTCCATAATTAATACTTTTAAGATAATGATATGTATCCCAAAATTAAAGCTTAAGATTAAAAATTAATACTTTATTTTAATTTAAAACAAATATTTTCCAAGTATAACAATTCATTTCGGCTTTTCACAAAAATATATTTGAAGTTTTGTGTATTTTTTAGTGGTGAACTTATCTCATTTTCTACGTCTTATGGACTTAGTGAGTTTTCGCAGAAAGAAGATTCTCGATGACGATCATTTTATAATTTTTTTAAGCACTTAGTATATGTATATGTATACTCGTATATTTAAATTTTATTTAAACAAGGACTTTTTTCTTGATTTTTCTTGAATGTCATAAAAAAAATTACTTAATTCAACAAAAACCTAAATTACAAAAAAAAAAAAGGAACATGTAATGGCTTTTTAACAATAAGAACCTGGGATTTTATTTTATTCTCATATTGTTGTTTTGAATAAAAGGATATAATATGCATCTTTTTATCATATATATTTTTTGTTTTGCATTTCATATTTATTTCTTAAAATACTGCTCTTGTACTTTACGTAGGGATATGTAGTGAATTGTTATAAAAATTCATAATAATAAAGTGAGGAAAATGATTTCAATGGAAAATTGTTATTGTGGTTTTCTTTTTATTGAAAATAAGAAATAAATGAATATAGTACATACATACATATGTATATGTATATGCATGTACAGATACATATGTTGAAGCCACATATATCTATTAAAGGATAAAAGAATAAGGAGCAGAAAAAATATTATTGGTTTTTTTTTAAAAGGTACATCACTATAGAAAGAACTTTTAAGGTAAATTGATCCTTTATAATAGTAATATCAAAGCATGTTTTTACTTGACAGGATTTTAAATGAACAAAAATAAATGATGATGATGATGATGATGATGTTAAAAAATATTGAATTTAAACATAACTTAAAGGCAAATATGTATATGTAACATTTTACTTCATAAATAAATAAAATCGTTGCATTTTACCTACTGAATATATCATGTAACATATAAAATGATAGTTTGAGAAAGAAAAGTAAACTAAAAAAGGAAGAAAAAAAAAATGTACTAAACTAGAGTAAGCTTTTGTTGTATTTAGATTGTATCTAATCACATACCATTCATGTTTCATATCCTGAAAACTTGCAATTTATGTCATTGTTGCTCATATACCAGTAATGCATTGTGTGTTCATAAATTGAAAGTTTATATACATATATACATATATGTACGTACAAGTATGTGTTTTGTGTGTATATTTTTTTCTTCTTAAATATGTATATATAATATAAAAACAGAGTTTGTCATAAAATGTACCAAACATACTCGTATATTTTGCTCTTTGATGTTACATATTTGTTTCATGTTTCATGTATTTCTTTTTTTTTTTTTTGTACGCCCACAAGCAATTTAATCGAAATATGTACTTAAAAAAAAACTAAAAACGAAACTATACATATTTGAGTGCATGCATACACATGATATTGAAGTTAACTACAATATGTAATATTGAAGCTATATCAATTTTCATGTAATATTCGAGGTCATACCATACAATTTCCGTTTTAACGGGTTACACTCATACACAAATAAAAGATTTATAATGAAAAAAAAAAATAATGATATACTTTTAAATAACTAAAATTCACCTACAATATATGAAATTTAAGTATAAATACATACTCGTACGTACATATATCTACATACATACATATGTATACGTATGTGAAAGTAAACTAACACCATTTTCACTGCATTTTACAAATATTTCAAAAAGTTTATTGAAGTTATTTTGAAAATTCAATTTTTGATCTGAAAAAATATTTTTTTTTTGAAAATGACAAACACAGATGCTATTTGGAAAGAGTAATATGAAATTTTTGATCATTGATGTGAAAATTCAGAAGAAAAAAAAAACAAATATTTTTGTAAAATTGTACAAATATTGGACAGCAGCTGTATTAAATTTACTGAAAAAATGTAGATGTTGTGTGTATGTTTTCTTTTGAATTTAAGCCTTTGGAAAAGTAATGGAATTTTTACAAGTTAATTTTTAAAGGATAAAAAGAAAACAAAATCGATTTGTGGTTTATATATGTTCTATATGTATATGTATGTACATACAAATATTCTTTAATTATTTTGTACTTATTCTTAATATATTTGACATTTTCCTCTTTTGAATTTCAATGCAAGTAAATTGTTCTTATTCCTTGACTTTTTGAACCCACAAATTGTACACCATCTTATATAGTAGGCTGCGTCAGCGCTCTTATATCACCAACGTAATTTATTTAAATTTATTTAAGGAAATTTACGTTTACGTAAGAAGAAAAAAACCGGTAAAAGCAAAAAAGAAAACAAATTCTAAAAATTGTTTTGCAATTCCTCAAAAATTTAATTTATATGATAAAATGCAAAATTTAAATTAATTCTCTTCAATAAATTCAAATTAAAAATTTTTGCATGACTTCCTCATATCACGGAAATTCATGTTTTCCTTTTTTTTTCTCTACATACATACATACATATTTCAGAAAATAATCATGAAAATGAATTTTCGACTAAAAAATTGATAGCAACAACGCAACCTAAAGAATTTTGTCGTTGCAGGAATTTTAATTTTTGATTATAATTTTTTTTTTGTTTTTATTGTTTTTTATGAATAACAAAATAATTTATAATATTTCTCATAATTTGAATTCATAGTGAAAATTCCTTGCAAAAATAAATATTTCAAATATTCAATGACTTGCAATTTAAATTAATGAATTTTTAATGAAATTCGTTCAGCTTAATTAGAGATTCTTTGTTAAATTTTATAAAATTATTTTTTGGTCTTTATTAGCAAATTCTTTTTTTTGTTTTTAAATATTTACAATCCTTGGAAAATTCTTTAAGCCATAGTTTTTTTACTTTTTAATCAGGCTTTATGAATTTTTAAAAATGTTTTGAAAATGAAAACAAAAACCATGACGATGCGGTACTATAAAATTGTGATTAACAAATATTGTTATTGAAAATTTGATTCTAATTTCCAAATTATTTTTGACTTTAATTGTATTTTAATTATGAGTTTTTCAATTATCCTTTCTAGTTTTTGTACCAACTACCAGTACCAACATAGTACATTATTTTTGGTGTTGCTATGAAACAGGATTTAGATAAAAGAGTTTTATATGGAAAATTTTCATAAAAAGTTGTTTTTGCTTCACGTTTTCTTTCTTTAATGCTTAATTAATTGGAACATTATCCTGAAGACAAAAAAAAAAGGATTAAAAAATATTTTAGATGATGAATTTGCAACTTGGCTATGATTATTTATTAAATCAACTTAAATGGAATTTAATTTTCTAATTTTGGTTGGAGAATTTTACAATGTTTCTTAGTGGTATTTTTTTTAACTGCCTGTATCTGTAGTATTCTGGTTTAAATTTTCATTAAAATTTTCAAAAATTATTTGAAATGACGCGTGACTGAATTCAATATTTTGATGAGCTAGACATTTCTACCAATGATTTTGTCAGGTGCATTTGGATGGACTAAAATGAAAAAAGCGTACAAATCGAGTATTAAACACCAAATTATAAAAATGTTTTTATTTAATTATTTTTTTAATTGTTTTTGTAATTATTTCACTTCCAAAATGATAAAATAGACAGGAAAACTGTTTTGGTTTAATTTAATAATTTTTACTTGTGATTTTATTCACCATTCAACCATAGGTTGAATACTAGATGAAATCACTCACTAAGTTATGTTGAATAAAGTCATGCGTTCAAATTTAAATCATTTTTGGACTATTTTTCTTTAATAAGTGGATATTATAATATAATTGTCTACTTGTGGACTTGTTTGAATGTTCAACATGTTGAACACTACTTACATAAAAATCTGATTTCGATGTTTCAATAATCACCACTTCATCGTGAACTCATTGAAAGTGTTACATTTATCACCTTAGTTGCAGCGATGAGCTCAACATTACAACCGTGAATTTCCCTTAATGCTTTGACATCGTTCATTTTATTTTCCAAAAACAATAAAATACCAGAAAATCATACCAATTAATATCACTTGTCAACTAAGGTAGATTCACTATATGGTGGAGGACTGGTGTTCAACATGTTGAAGGTTGAAACGACTCCTTAATTTTTCTTCATTTAACTTTTATCTAAATATGTTAGGAATAAATATACATATATGTACATATTCGATACTAAAAAAGATATTCCATGGAATATCTATTCATCTTTTTTATTTATATTTATTTTGTTCCGGTTCCATTCTTATTCGAGTATATATACTAAAAAGAGTTATGCCCTTCAACATTGGCAATTTTTTTTTTTTATAGAATAAATCTATATTTTTTTTATGTATACATAGTACATACATATGTATATCAAAATTTCATAAATAAAAAAAACCTTTATAAAATTTAATTTGAATTCTAATTAAATAAAAAAATAAGTTTAAAAAAAAAGATTTGTATACCTACATGATAAAAATATATTCCTCATGTTTATTTGTTTTTCAATAATTGCCCAGCAAGCATAGCGATTTTGTTCGCAAATCTTCTCTAGAGATCCGTAGGTGAATCTTTGATATTTGGAAATGGTTGCGAATATAAAAAATGATAAGTTTTAAATTGCAGGAGAATCGTGTAAAATTCTTCGAGAAGAATATTCATTTTACACTCTTTCAAATGAAAATTAGAGAAATCATTGTCTTTTTGACGAACATTAGAGGAATCGGTGATTGTTCTTCCAGGGTTATTATTTGTACATTTTTTTTTTTTTGTAAGTAATGTAAAATAAATTAATTTTTGATAGTTAAATATTTTATTACATTTTTTTATGTAATCGTATAATATTTTGAATATTTAAAAACAAATAAACAAACAAACGATTATGTTGAAAAAATTTCCAATATTTGATGTAACTGCAAAAATTATAAGTAGGGTGAAGTTATGTGGTATTTAACAAATTTTTTTGGTAATTTGGAAATTTTTTAATAAAAATATTTCACATACTTTTTTTTTCAATTATTTTTCCATCATGATGTCTATTTTTTTGTTATCCTCAAACCTAATTCTTTTTGATATTAATAAATTCTTTTTCAATTAATTCATGTAAAAAATTATTCTGTACACTGATACACAATATGTTCATAATAAACTGAATATCTCCCAAAGGAGGTCTATATTAAAATATTTTATAAGACAAAAAGAAAAAACCATTAATTTAATTTAAATGTTAATTCAAATTGTATTTTACCTGAGAGATCCTATTTAAATAATCATTTCACATAAATTTGAAAAAAAAAAAATAAATAAATAGAGAAAAAATATCCTTGTGAAAAACAAAAACCAAATTAACCAAGTTAGGTTGTTGAATTATCCTTGGGTACAATATAATTTGCATTAACATTGAAAGATAAGAGATTTTATTTTATTTTCGCGTTTACAATTTTAACTTGAAATATTCAAATACACACCATCTTTTTCTGTAGTTAAAGGGTGTATGTATATACAATATTTATATATATACTCATACATTAGGTGTGCATAGTTAAGGATAAAAGGAAAACAAATACCTGTATATTCGCATTCCTATATATGTTTACGTAATTTAATTTTACTGATGATGATAAATTAAAAAGGGGTAAATGTATAGCAGTGATGATAACATGTTAATTTTCTAACAAAAACACACAGTTTATAATCTTTTAAAAACGTTTATTATTATCACACGTCAGTATGAGTATATTTTAAGTGTAATGCAAAGAAATTTAATAAATTTTCTATACGGACCAATAACGTACATACATTCTCGTACATTAAGTTTACAGATTATCTGATGGAAGAAAATTAAAACTTAAGGTTTATGCAGAAGAAAATATTTTTAGATAAAAAAAAGATAATTTACTTCGGTTAGACAAAACTAGTTTCACACTTAAAGTGACATGACTTACGAGTATATGTTTTTTGTGAAAAAAAATAATGAAAGAATGGGAACAGGTTTTACCTATTAAATAATTATTCAAGATGAAAAAGGAGAATATTAGGATGAGAGGGATGAATCGCAACTTACATATTCTAAATAAAACTAAGTTATTGTTCTCCATTAAATAAAACTTAACGTACCCAGTCGTAGACTATTAATCCGAAAATTGTTAAAACTTCTCTAAAATACCGGTTAAATTAAAAGTGAATTTTGAAAATGTAGAATGCATTTTTAAATTTCCTTAAAAAAAAAACAACAGTTATGTATATTTTTTTTCACAATTTAATTCTGAAGATTTTCAAAGTTTAAACATATTTGACAAAATTATTAACAATCATATACACAATACATACCATTTATCCAGATATTAAAAAGAAGACAAAGATCTGTCACAACAGAAAAATACATTAAATATGTCCTTGTTATATTTACAAGAAAATTTCAAATACGAATTTAAACAAAATTTTAGAATTAAAATCTTTAATAAAATAATTCAAAAATATGTTTATTCTCTTCTCATACAAAAATGATTATATACTCGTATACACATAACATTTAGCATATCAATTACATGTATTCATGCATGTACCTATATATAAAACTTTACACGGACTGATACCACCCACATACCACAGAGATAGATCATAATTTTCATATTCAGAATTGTAATCATCTATATTTTTGCATATCCTCTTTTGCTTCTTGTATTTTGTGGAAATATTGCAAATATTCAAATGAAAGTGTGAGTAGAATTCACTATATATTGTATATATTCTATATACATATGTATGAAATGCTTATCATTTATCATACAATAACATGTATGAGAAGATTCATTTATGTAAGTTATTATATGATTTTTCATTGTGGATGGTTTTTTTTGTTTTGTTTTAGTTTTAGATAACTGCAATTTTATGTACAATAAAAAGAGGATTAGAAAATGACATTAATGTATCAATTTCAAAAATAATCCTTAAATATGGTTTATGTGTATATGTAAAATATGTAGTACATTGGAATGTTAAAAGGAGCAATTGTTTGGTTTTTTTTTTGTGTTTTTGAATACTTATTGTAAATATAAGTATAAAGTTTGATATTAAAAGGACTTTTTCTTTATTTTTACTTAAAAAGTAAAGACATTCTTATTCAGCGAATGTGTACTAGCTTATTGTTTACTATTTCTTCTTCTTTTTCTTTTTCTTCTTACCATTTTTATTCTAAATGTGCTAAGAATAAACCGTGTATTCGAATTTAACACTCTGATCTCTGTTAACACGTTTTCGTCAAAAATCCGATTTCAAATTTAAATATCTCTGCATTTCGATTTTCGAATAACTTGAAATTTTTGCAGAGCGTTCTTCTCGTCATTTCCTACAATTTTTTTTCAAAGAACAGCGAGCTACAAGGCTCTAAAGAAAAAAACTTCTTCCATCTATGTTAAGGAAATTTTTGAAGACCTTTTCGTCCCTTTAAAAAAGTATGTTGGCGGAAGAGTAGAAAGTTGAAATTTGGCCAGAATGTTTCTTAAAGGGTTGGGGAAGTTGAGACTTGTCAACTTTATGCTTTTATAACTCAGCCTTTGTTGCACCGATTTGACGCCACTAAAAACGACTATAAGCCTAACCAAAATAGAACATTACGAGACGAAACGGTAAGAGCGAAAGTACATTAATAAATGATTCAACCATAATAGACGGTAACTCACGTTCGTTGAATTTCGTTAAAATTGAAATGTCATTTTTTCGTACGTTAGCTGCCATAAGAATCGTATTATTTAATGGAAGACGCCGTTGATTAATGTTGTATTTTGGGTGACTCAATTAATTTGTATAGTTTCGAACGATAAAGTAATTACAGTTTTTTTTTGAAATTAATCGGTTTTTTTAATTTCCTTATTTTTCTTTCCCTTCATTGATTTTTTATTGAATTTGGAATTTTTTGCCATAGTATATATAAATCTATGATATTTTCCAAATTTTCTATAAGTTTTTTTTTATTCATTTTTCAAAAAAAAAAAATCACAATATGTATTTAACAAAATTGAAAATAGTATTTCACCACTTCACACAGTATAAACTGAAAATGTATACAAAAGCAAACGTTTTATTACGTTTTCATTATGGGCAAAATGTCAAAATTACAGCACTTTTGCTTACGTTCGTTCAGTTTCTAACGTCGCTTTATGTTCTATTTTGGTTAGGCTTTATATCGGAAAACACTTTATTTTAATCCGAATTTAATAAAATTTGAATAAAGATAACCAAATTTTTGAACTTCATTCAAGAGATTTTGTTTTTTGTTGTTGTTTCAAACTAACATTTTTTTTCTCCTTTAAAATATATTCTCTGTACAAAAATTTAATTTAGTATTTTTTTTTAGATCTTGTAATGAGTGAAAGACAAATTGAGTTCTTTTGCATTTATTCATTTTCTTCATTTTTTTTTCTTCACAAAATCTTGCTTAAATCAAATAAAAAAGGTAATCACAGAAAAATATTTTTCTTTCTTGTTTTATCATTATAATAAGGTTATTTATTTTTCTGTGAATAAATAAAAACATTTATAAATCATTTTTGGAATCGTGGATCGAACGAACGAACGAAAAAAAAAAGAATAATTTAATGATTTTTTTTTTCACTTCTATAGAGAATTTTCAGATACAATATTATATTTTCAATATACCTGCCTCGATAAAAGATTCGAGATTTTATTTTGTGTAAAAAAAAAAAAAATCAACTTTTTTTTTTTGATCCCTCTTGAGACAAAATATGTATAAGACTGTTTTTTCTTTTGATTTGATAAACATTCCATTCCAAAGGATATCATTTATGAAATAGCAACAAAATGATCAACCGAAAACAAAAACAAATACAAAATAAAAAATGAAAAAAACAAAAAATTGTCTCATGATTTATGCATTAGCATTAGTCAAAATGAAATGAGAAAAATATAATACAATTGTAAGGACAAAATTCTATGAATAAAAAGATGAAACATTTTTTTTTTTGTGTATACGGTTACAAAATTTATAAATACATACATACAGTATACGTGTATTAAAATGAAAAATTCAAAAAAAAAAAACAAACAAAAAATTTTGAAAAAAAAAATATCGCAATCCTTAAAGTAAGACTTAAATAAAATAGGAAAAAAATCATCATAGAACATTTTTCTTTGTCGCATTTTACACAATACCCGTTATTATAAAATATCCACGTATTTATGTATTTTATTCCACGCGATAAAGGATACAACCATATAATAAAAATGGATGATATTCATCTTTTTCTTTTGTATGTCGTAAAATATAAAAAATAGTGGTGAAAAAAAAAATCCATAGAAAAAACATTTTTTTATTTTGTTGTCCCATTAAAGTTAACCAGAAAAAGATTTTTTTTTTCTTTCAAAGAAAAAGGAATGTGATTTACATATATGCATATATGTATGTCCTATTTCAAAAAAGAAAAAAAAAGTTAGAAGAACGAATAAAAGATGTATTTGTTAAAATACATACATTTTAGGATATTCAAATAGTTTACAAAACTTTATTTTGATTTTCTTTTGTGTGTTAAGTTTTTTCACATTACCGAAATGACCTTGTAAATTCACAAGACATGATCATTTCTTCGAATATGCGCCTAAAGTATATATACGTATAATGTCAAGGACCAAATATCTTTAATGTGAAGCTTTATTTATATCTGTATGCAAAAAAAGAAAACTTATTTTTTCTGCAACATTATTTCTTTTTCTTTTTGGATTCTTAGCCTACTTTTCCTTAACATATGTACATACATATATGTAAGATGAAAATATTTTTTTCTTCAAATGAAGGACATGCATGTTCTAAAATGACAAGTAAAAGAAAAACAAATTGTATTCTTGTAAATTTTCTAGATTATCATGTCAACATTTACATGTTTAATTAAAAATCCTCAAGGCAATATTTTTTAGTTTTTTTCTATGTAGTATTTATTTTATGTCCTTTAGACATTATGTTTTTACTTGATAAAGAAAAGAAGAAAAAAAAACTTGATAATAAAAAAATATACATAATATATCCTATATATTTAATAAGTTTTTTTGTTTTTGTTTTAAATTTATTATGAAATTCTTTATATTGTTTTCTTTTTTTTCCTGTTTTTTATATCTATTTCCTTTGTTTCTATGTTCATATTTCATTTTGTGGAATTATAATAAAAATACCTTAAGGATATTTTATGATGATTATACATAGGTACATATACCTATGCATGTACCTATATTTTTTGTTATCAAGTTTATGCTCATAGCTGTCGCACTTACATAATTATTTTCTTGTCTTGTTTGATTTTATTAAATAGTTTTACTCGAATTTTAAAAAAAAAAATTCTACAAGTGAAACTAAATAAAGGAAGTGGAAACGAAGTTTAAATTTCAATTTGAAAACAAACAAAAAATCAAAATATTTTGGTTATGAAAATTTTCCATGTTTTCTGTTTTAATTTTGTATTATAATTTTTTTTTTCTTGATTTAATAGTTAAAGCAGAAGCTGACAAAGAAATATTCTAGACAAGTTCCTCATATACTATAGTGCAGCTACAGTGCCATCGAATTATTATTATTTTATTTTTTTGTCGAACAAATATTTTTCATTCAATTTCTTCAAGTATTAATTTTATTTGAAAAGAAAGTTCTTTCTAGAATTCTAGAGTTTCCAAATGAATATAATGCTGAATGTATAGATATGTATGTACATGCATTTCCGTAAAAAGAAAATTTATAAACTAAAAATTATTACCACTTTTTTTGATGTTTTTTTTCCTCCTAATATTCTCACTTTTCATTGTTGCTCTCATTATGCTGAATTCTTGAAAAAAGGAGAACTTCTTTCGAAAGAAAAAAAAATTTCATTAAAAGCTTTAGCCGGATAAGTTTTAATTTATTTTCTGTATATTTATAACCACCATTTTACTTGTTGCTTCGGTCATGCGTATAAAAGATTTTCGAAATTTATGAAAATTGCAAAAATCAGAAAAAAAAAAATTATAACAAAATTTGTATGCTTAAGTTTGAAACTTTTTAAAATCTTCGTAAAATGAAACTCCGTGGAAGATACAATCAAAAAATTATCTCCTAAAATCCTGAAAGTTTATAGAGTTGAAATTTTGCAAGCATATACATATACTTATGTACCTGCATATTTTTTTGATTTTTGATTTATAATACACAAGAAACCTCAGAAAAAAAAAAAAAAAAAAAAAAAAAAAAAAAAAATTTTACAAAAATAGTTTGCGTTTTTTTTTCTACTTTTTAAAAAAATATTTTTCATGAATGCAATGAACCTTGAACTTTGTCAAAATTTATACATTAAAATCATCAAGATATGCAAGTTTTATATTTAAACTATTTTTATTCGAATTGTAACTAAAAATAATTCATTTTAATAAAATTATCAAAATTTATAAATAAAATGACAAACAGCGCTATAGTACATATTAATATCCTTGATCTTTGAACTTTCTATTATTTCCTAAATAGTTCATGCATGTCAATCATCGTCTATATCTGAAACATCACATTCAATCAATTAAAAATATACGAGTAATATCGATTACACAACAACAAAAAAATTCTTAAATTAGAATCCAAAAAATAAAAAGTTTGTTTTGTTATGCGGGTATAATTATCTTTTATCCTTACTTACAAAAAAAAAAGCTTCAACTCCCCTCATTATTTAAATTCAATTTGAATCACAAGAAAAAAAAAATATTTTGTAATGGGTAAGTAATTTTTTTGTTATTTCTATTTTTAATATTTAACAAGGCGAAGGCAATTTGAATTTGAAAAAACACGAAATAAACTTAATAAAAACTCGTGTTTTTTTGTTTTTTATTTTTTCCTTTTTTTTTCTACTTATTAATAAATAAACAAGCGTAGTTACATTTTTATCAAAATATATTATTATATAGCTATGTGTGTAAATGTATAGACTGTCAATTTGTTTCATGATTTAAATTGTATTTATTTACATATAAAGCGATAATAGAAAGAAAAAAAAAGTTTTGACAATGACGTAAAAAAAAGGATAACGAAAAAAAAAAAAAATAAGAATGAAAAAGGAAAGAAAATCTGGTAAAGTGGATTTTTTCTGTAAATGGGATTTTATTTATAACATTTTTTTTTCTTTCCTGTAATGATATATATTTTTTTCTTTTCGAAAATAGGATAATAAGAGCAGGAAAAAGGATAATTTTTAAATTTTGATTGATTTTTCTTTTAAAATTTTTTTTATTATCTGTATTTATTTCTTTTCCACTTTAAATGACGTCAGTCATATACCTACATATACATACATATAAATAAGTATATCTGCGACTTCGAAAACGTCAGATGATTGTCAATTGACGAAATTCAGCAATACACCGTCTTAAGCTGAATATCGTCAATTGACGATCATTTGACGTTCTCGAACTCGCACTATTTCAAAACAGATATTAACATTATGAAAATTGTGTAGTAAAAAGGTTAAAGGATTCTCTAAGGTAATTAACTAATCTTGTACTAGTACTAGGAATACAATTTATATCTTCAATGTAAAATAGATTTTTTTTTTTTTTAAAAAGTGAAAAGAAAAACAATCACTAAATCTTTATCTTTTTTTCACTTACAAAAAAAAAAAAAGTTTTAAGTGCTAATAACGATAAAGGAAGAAGTGTTTTTTTTCTTTTTTAAAAAAGGAAAAAAAAGAAAAATGTTCAAAATTCGAATGTTATTGACCTGACTGTTGTTAGTGTTTTTATTTGTGAGGGTGGATATTTTAAAAATATTTGTTTTGTTTTTTAAATTTTGTTTCTTTTTAAATTATTATATTTTATGTAGATTGCTTGTTGCTAGTACATTGGCTTTTTTGTTGGCATCGAATACCAGACTGAAGTTTATACATACATATACCTAGATGTATAATATTGGAATATACCGTTATGAATAATATATGAATGTCTACTTTTAATTATAGTGTCTGCATATTTAAAGTGAAAAATTATTTTTGGCAAGAATCCTATTGATTAAAAATACGAGTATATATTATATGGGGTGTTCCTGCTTAAATTGTAAAAAAGGAGATGATGAAAAATTCAACGTTTTACACTATTATATAGTGCCACAACGGCCGTTTTGAAATATTCAAGCTTTCTTCCATTGACTTTGCAAAAAACTATAAGATCCTAGAAAATCCTGTAAAACCAGAAAGCAAGCATGCAAGACAAATTTGCAAGCAAGATTATTTGCATTCATGAAGTCCTTTCATTATTTTTCAAGTTTTAACAGAAAATTAGTGCTGCCTAATTTCATTAACTTGCTAATTTTATTAAAAGGGAAAATTAAAAAAAAAAGACAGATAAAAAAATAAAGTTTATTTAGCTAATGCTTGCTAAATGTCAAAAATTGTTAACAAACTATACTCACTCAAATGATAACACAGTTTTTCTTCTTTTTCAAAATTTATATTTCAAGTTCAAAATGCTTGCAAGGCTTTGATATTATGAAATCTTTGACAAGTTAATCTTGCTTCAAGCTTAAATTTTTGAGAACAGCCGATTTTTATATGTTTTTTTTAATCTTCTCCCATAGAGATTGTTCTGATCTTTTAAAATTATTTGGTTGAACTATTTATTGGTGATTTATTAATGTTTACCCTGTACAAATATAATGCATATCCAGGCATTAATTATACTAGTATGAAACATATTTTTGGCGAAACCAAAATGTTTATAATACCAACAAAATTAAAAACAAAACTATAGAATTCTTACTATAGCAAAATAATATAATTATGAAGTTCTAATTATTATTTTACACTTGAAATAAACAGGATAAGTTACAATTAAAATACAATTTTAAAAGCATTATGAATTTCATTCTGCTCCAATACATGCAGAGAATTTTACAGATTTATCTTAATTACAAATATTCCACAAAATCTGTAATTGGAGTATCATTTATTTTTTTTCATTACTATAGAAATTAAACAAACATAAGAAATACTTATATATATTTATAACAAGGACAATAAAATAATATAAGGATATACCATTAGCATACGTTCAACATGCAAATTTTCAACAATAAAAATATTATTAAAATTATCCTCATAATGTTAACCGCAATCAACACATTATTAAGTTACAAAAAAGGACAAGCAAAAACAAAATATAGTAGATAAAAAAATGTATTGCGTCTTCATGTTGTCCTTTCTTCAATTGAACATAAAATGTATACCATATCCTATTCGTATATTTATTAACTTGCTATACTAACAAGGTACAAAATATAAAGTGGTGTTCACAGAATTTCATATGCGACATGATAAAAATCGAATTTTTTTTAAGTAACTCGATCGTATGTAAGAATACAGAGATACATTTTGTAAAATATATATAATATATATATATATTTTTTTAAATCCAAAGATACATATACAGCTAACAGCTGGAACTATTTGTTTTGGTATTTTTCCAAGCATAGTAAAAAAAAAGAAAACATAAAAAAGATTGTATTTTATAAAGGAAAATGACAACACTTTAACCTTTAATACTTTTCAATACTGATACAGTGCGAATATATTATGTTATTTTTATTTTTGTCCTGAAAATGTCATAGAATTATTTTATTGGTGTTGTCATTGTGATATTGATTATGATTACAATAATAAATTCATTGAATTGTTATTAGCATATCAGAAAAAAAAATAATAAAAAAGCTTTTACTATATTTGATTTGTATTACAAGTTAATTAAATTGAATTTGAACTTTTTTTTGTCTTCAGAACATTAGCTTTTTTTAAACTTTGAACTATGACCTTTTGAATAAATGCTAGGATAATTTCCTTTAAAAAAAATATTCTATTAATACAGAAATATTAAAAAAATATAAATAAAAGCTGTTATACAGTTTTTATTGTTGTTATTTTGTGGAAATTAAAATAAGGATGAATTTTTCTAGGTTCATAAATAAAAGAGATGTAATGATATAGTAACACGTAATCGTGTCATTAACATGTGATATGGTCATGTTAAAAATTTATGAAAAACAATATTTTAAAAAATTTATTTTTTATTTTTTAATATAAAAACAGTTTCATAAAATAAAGAAGAAGTTTTATACATTCTTTCATATTTTACATGAAATAAATTATTATTATTTAAATTTAAAAAAAATGTATTTTCACTTATCCTGTTGTTAATGTAGGCACGTATGTACCCAACAATACATACATACATAGTATTTAAGTATGTATGTATGTACATTCATATAGTATCTGCATTGCGGTGTGTGATGTTGTAGTGAAAAAAACATATAAACAAGACATGTTAATGACCACCCACAGGTTAACGATACTTTATTTAATGTAATAAAGTATAAATTTTTATATGTTTAAAAAACATTAAATGGTCTATACATATATACATATATATGTGTATGTGAATGAAATAACGAGATTTTACACACGTATGATACAAAAAATTAAAAAGCTAAAAGTCAGTTTAATATTGTGTGAAGTTGATAAAAAAATGCAAAATGTCAAGTATTATGAAAAACCATATATTTAAAAATTATTTAAAATGCAGGAGGTTCATAAAGGATAAAAATGTAATTGATGAATTCTTGATTTGTTAATTCTAAGAATGATTTTCTTTTATAATCTAAAAATTAATTCAATAGAAAATATCTCATTGGATCTGTTAAAATCAATTTATATAATTAATTATTTGATCCTTTTTATCGTGAAATAAAAAAAAAATACTTAATTAATTTTACTTTTTTATCTTTTATTCAACTATTAAAATTATCAATAATTTAAATAAAAAAAAAACCTTTCTTCTTCTCTTTTCTTACATCAAGAACCTTCTATTCATCAAAATGCCTCGATTATTAATTTTCGTTTTTGTTCTATTGAATTTAAGTGTTCAAATCAAATCAAATTCATTATTATAATCCCTCATTATTCTACTTGTGCAAATTGAAAATCTATAAATCCATAAAAATCCAATTTATGTAGAATTTTCTATGTTTAAAGAAAAATGGGGGGTAAAATAAAAAGAAAGAATAAGGAAAATAAAATATAGAAGAAAACTGTTGTGATATATGTATGTATTTACCTGTGTGTAGACGTGCAGTATTATATGTGTACATAGCTATTTGAAACTATAGTACGATAATGAAATTTTCTATAATGGCATTTGGGTGTAGGTGTATATGCTTTTTCATAGAATAAAAACAGATTAAATCCAATGCAAATCTTTTAACAATCCAATTAAAATCTTTACATGCTTGATAATTAAAGAAACAAAAAAACAAAAAATAGGTAGAAAAGGAAAACTAAGAAACAGAATAAAAGATTAAAAGAAAAAATCCAGACAGACTGAAAGAAAATAATTTGATTGTCAGTTTAAAGCATATACCTAGTTTTTCTTCTCTAATTACTTTTACAAGTTTAACGCATTTCATTTTAAAATTTTTGTTTTATGTATTTCATTTTATTTTGTGTAAAAAAAAAATCTAACACTTTGAAGTAAAAAGCAATTTGCTATCGATTTTTTAATTATCATGAAAGATTTGATTTCGTAAAGAAAAGGTATAGTAAAAAAAAAGTACATACATATGACATTTGTATGTATGCATATGTATGAATATTTGCGTTTGTGATATTGATATAAAGATTTCAAGTAAATTAGAAATTTCTGCTTAATTATTTTCTGTTTCCATTTTTTTCCAAGACATTTTAAAAATATAATGCATTGTAGTACTTTATTGGGACATACCAATGTTTCTATATTCATTATTTTTATTCACATCCTTATTACCAATAATAGTACATAAACCTGTTCTATAAAAATATAATTCTTCTCGTGTATAAATTTCCGCTTCTGATATACAGTTGTTAGCAAAAGTTTCAGGCCACAAGTGAATAAAATATCAAAAATAAATGAAACATAAATAACAAAAAATAAAAAATATAAAGCAAAATATAAAAAATAATAAATAAAAAAATTAAAAATTAAAATTTAAAAAAATAGTTCATGTCCAGACTTCAAACGAGACAGAAGTAACATTAAAACATTTTTAAAAATTTTTTTTTGTCCCTCTAAGTTTTTCTCTTAATTATGTAATTAATTTTCTCTATTTAACAATAGATGATTTAAAAAAATTTAATAAATCACTCCTCTTTTTTGCTGTTAGGGGATTGGAGTGCATACAATATTTTTTGGAAATATAACAAAACCAATAAAAGAGTCAAAATATAGAAAAATTTGTAAAGGAAAATAACCTATAATATTATGAGTATTAGAGATCCCACCTTTTTATTATATACTTTTTATCCACTCACTAACCCTTGAGTAACTAACTTTGTGGGTAAGAGTGAAATTTTTGGGAAGAGTTTCAGGGTAGTAAACGTTAACGGATTTACATGGGGTTTTCGGATTTAAGATGAGAGAATAGAATCGATCCTTTCGTGACAGTGATTAAATATACTGGAATATTCGGACAATATAAATTTAAAGAACAAGCTGTTACTGAGAAACTTCCGAAACGTCTTCGAACAACTCTTTACTCGAATATCATCGTAGTTACAGAGGCTTTATAATCAATTTTTTTACTTTTGCATTTTATTTATAAAAAGTATTCGTTTAAAAGTTTTTTATAAATATTCAAGCTTATTTAAATCTTTTTTTTTATATAACAGATAAGTAGTTGCATAGATTCATCGCTTACTACTCCAATAGAATAGTTCAACAATATTTCGATTGTTGTGTTGAAAAAGACACATAGTAGCTGCTTTCGATTTGCCATTTCCAAGTACTTGCGAGTACTAAAATGTGTCTTGGATAAATGGGTAAATCGAACGACACAAAAATTTTGATAGGTGTCAAAACCTAAAAATAATTTTTATTTTGTCATATATACATACAAAAAAGAAAAACACATCTAGTGCTCTTAGTTTTTAACTATAAAGCCCTCTGTTGTAAAAATTGTGCGTAACTACTTGTATCTACTTGAAAAATTTTACATGAGTAGCTACGTGTAGATGATTTATCACAGACTTCCACCTTATCTACTCGCAAGTACTTGAAAGTGGCAAATCGAAAGCAACTAGTGGCGACCACTACCTCATAATAATATTACTACAATTAGATAAAATAAAATAAAAATAAAATTAGTTCAATTATTTCGCTAATAATAAAAATATATTAATTAAAAGTTAATAGTAATTAACTTTTCACTGGTGGTCTTAAACTTTTGCGCACAACTGTATTTTTAAAAATATTCTAAAATTGTAAAACTATAACATTGTTATGTATTTTTAAATCATTTTGATGCATTAGAAAATCACTTACTTTAGCGGATGTTTCAAATTCAATTTTACAATTTCCAGCGATAAGCTTTTATCCTTGCAACATCCGTTTAAATTTTCTTTTTGTTACTGTTATTTCTGTTTTTTTCTTCCTTTCTTTTTTGCATAAATTCTATTTTAAAAATAAAAATATGTACATAATTTCATTTTATTAAAATGTTTTTATTAGCTTGGTTTCTTGTCTGTCTGTTCGGTACAAATTTGGAAATTGATTTTTAATTTTTAACCAACTTTTTGATGAGATAGAAACTTGAAACTTTCAACATAGCTCAGAACTGCATGACAATGCAATATTACATCACTAATGAAAGTTTTAAGATTTTACTTTTTATGATATTCGATCCCCAAATTTGGTCTAAAACAAATAAAATATTAATTTTTCTTTACTAAAATTTAATCTAAGCAAACTCTGATTTTCAAGTCAAAAATATTTTAGTATGCTTCATTTCTCATTTTTAACAGCCATCTCTGAAAATGTAGTACCACTTTAAAAATTTTTTTTTGTTTATGAATAATATTTTTGAAAGCAAAAATAAACAAATGAATAAAAAAATTCAATAATAATTTCAAATTTATGGCCCTTTTTCTTGAAAATGGGATTATAACATACAATAAGTAATACATAAAATGAAAGGTAATTTTAATAGCCATTCATAATGAAAAGAAAAATTTTGATACATAGGGTGTAAAGAAAGTTACAGGTGATTTTGTGTTGGGAGGTCTTGCATAAAACTCATAACTTTGAACGCCCTCTAGCGGCGAAAATAGACACGATCGAAAGTTTCGCTAGTACAATTTTTTTCATGGAATAGTCCAGCGAATATCGTGGTACCCCTCTTGGTAGTTAGAAAGAATACACCCTGTATGTATATACAAATATATTTGTTTTTTAAAATTAAAAAAACTTTTTTAGTTTTACTTATATTGTTTTTTAATGTAAAATAATATCAATAAAATCGATTGACAAATTTCACATAAGACTAAAAATCAAAAAATAATTAAAATAAAAAAAATTTTTTAATATAAAATGTTTTTAAAACGGACTCAAAAGTATAAAATAATTTTTCATAGCCTCATACACATTCTCAACCCCATACAGATAATCCTGAAAATTTGTAATTGCGAATTTTTAATAGCTATAAAAATACTTGTAAGATTAAAAACGAAAAACATGGGGCGCAAGATAAAATAGTAAGAAGTGTAAAGAATAGCGCAAGTTAATAGTAAGAAGTGTAAAGAATACCGCAAGTTAATAGTAAGAAGTGTAAAGAATAGCGCCCCACGTTTTTCGTTTTTAATCTTACAAGTATTTTTATAGCTATTAAAAATTCGCAATTACAAATTTTCAGGATTATCTGTATGGGGTTGAGAATGTGTATGAGGCTATGAAAAATTATTTTATACTTTTGAGTCCGTTTTAAAAACATTTTATATTAAAAAATTTTTTTTATTTTAATTATTATTTCTTCTTTTCCCTTTTAAAAAATCCTTTTTTATAAGAAAACAATTTTAAATTATTATTAAACGGAACTTATTTTAACGGTACTATGCAGTGTCCTCACTAACGTCACATACATACATATGTCCTTACTGGCGCAAATCCCATTTTACAGCCAAATAGTACTGCTTAAAATTGACATGTTTTACAGAAATCGTTATTAAAAATAGTTCACACTATAGTAAACGAATGTATAGCCTAGAAGACATTTAGGAAGAATCTTAAGGATTGAAAGATTTAGTGCAATTTCATCGTCATCATTATAAAAAATTCTATTACAATGTCAGTTTTACGCTATTTGCATTTTTTCTTCCGTAAAATCTTAAATTATTCTAATTTATTCTTTTTCTTCTACCCACCAAATTACAATCAAATTTCTTTTTTTTTCTTTTTTCTTCACTGAAAACGACATTTAAATATTAATCACCTATTCAGATGAAAATCGTTTTATTTTAATAATTCTCATTATATTGTACAGACACTATTTTGAATGCATTGAAATCATCAAATTGTCAAGTGCAAACGTTAAAAAAGAAAAACAAAAATATTTTCACGCAGTCAGCGATTTTTTATTCGCTATGAAAAAAAAAAAAAACTAAAAAAAAGAGGAGAAAGAAAAATAATTGCCTTACGATGTCCTCTACGAAATAGATTTTGTACCTAAACGTCCTGTGCAGCCTTATTTTTTTTTACACAAAATGAATGTCTGCACACAGAAATAAATATTTTTTTTTCGTTTTTGCTTATTTCATCGTTTTTTTTTGTTTTTTTTTTAAATTTTTTGTATTATTGTATTTTTAAATTCAAAAGATTCTGTTGAAAGAAATATAAAGGGCAATGACATCAAAATATACAGAAAATTAAATAGAAAAAAAAACTTCAAAAAAAGATACAAATACGAGACATGTATACATATACTTTTTTCAGTGATAAAAAAAATCATTTCAGTCACCCCCCACATAAGTCTTCCTTCCGCCATAGAAAACATTTTCATTGTGAAAATATATTTGCCAAATTGCACTATTCTCTTTTTTATATTTTACATTTTTTTTTTTTTTTGTGAATTTTTCAATATTGTGTTGTTAAATTTTTGATATTTTATGACTATAGAACTTAAAAACTCTTATCCTGTTGTAATCCACTTTCTTCTTTTTCTTCATTTCTAGGTTTTTAAGCTTTTATTTATTTTTTTTTTTTCATTTTTCATACTACAAGTTGAACAAAATAGTTTTCCACTTTTCCTGGCATGTATTCGTGCGGCTAATAATGTGGTGAGAAAAAAATGTTAATGTCTTTTTAGTATTTTAAGAATTTTCTTCTAAAAAGGAAGGAATGTATTCGTAAAATTAAATATTTTTCAAAATATTCCCGAAAGAACTTTTAAATTTTCAAAATTAATACAAACAAAAAGAAAAACAAAAAAAATAAAAAAGAAGAAATTATTTATGCATGTGCTTTTTGCTTATTTTCCTTGATTTGCTTAATCTTCCTTTTTAAAACTATTTTTGGCTGACCTCCAAACAAAAGCATCCTCGATATTATCTTTCATAAATTTATTATTAAATAGCATGAATACATACTGTACCATCAAACACACATTCACACACCACATATAAAGCAAATTCAAATTGTTATTGCTTTAATTCTTTTCAAAACTTTACAGAGAATGGTAAGGTCATTTTAGTATACAAACTTTTGCATGCAAACGTACTTTATACGTGTATAAACAGAGTATATCCTTCCGGTAATATAGTATTTCTATTGCATGAAACAGGATCAGGAATTCAATTCACGTGCATCTTTGTAAGAAAGGTTATCCTTTTTATGATTTTGTTTCTGTAACCATCAACTTGACCTTTTAGACTTTGAAATTTTGTGTTTTTTTTTCTTTGCAGTTTAAAAAACAATATTTAGAAAAAAACTGAAATTTCAAGAATGAATTATCTTTATAAAGGAAAATATAGAAAATATATTTTTCTGCAAAAAAAAAAAAAGAGTGAACACATTTGTTGGTTGGTTTCCCGTTCTTTTGTATTTGGAAATTCTGTCTCGTTTGTTTTTTTTTGCTAATATGATATTAAAGTAGCTTTACACTACTTGACTTCTCATATCACTTTAAATACTATATATCACTAGTAAAAGTTTGACAGCGTTTACACTGTCTGATTTTGTTGAGAAACTTTGTCATACGACTTTACGCTCGACATACAGTCGGGATCAAAATTGAAAGGACACCTGTTTAAAATAAGGTTTCAGAAAAGAAATTCTGATTTTTAAAAAAAATAAAAATGTTTATTGTAAATATTATTACGAACAATAAAAATATAAAGGTTGACCAATATTTATGTTCAATAATAATTAAATTCATTACCGTTAGTATTTTTAAAAAATAATAATAGTTTTGAAATGATAAAATTTAACTAGATCATAATTAAGAGGCCATACCTTTTAAAAAATAAAAATAAAAGAAAATCTGAAAATTAATATTTTGTATATCGCCCTTTAGACTTTATTACTGCTTCGCAACGTCTTTTCATACTTTTTACTAATTTTTTCAATAAATTCGATGATTATGTTCTCCCATATTGTATTGAGTTCTTCGAAATAGTCTTTTTTGTCGTTTCTTAGTTTTCTTTTCACTTTCTGTTCCATCAAGGCCCATAGATTTTCTATGGGGTTGAAGTCAGGGCTTTGAGGAAGCCATTTCAGAACTTTTACATTCAAAAAATTTCTTTGTTTTTTTAACTGTGTGTTTAGAATTGTTATATTGTTTAAATATGAAATTTGATCCTAGTCCCATTTTTTCAACTGATTCCTCAAGATTTTCATTTACAATTTGTATGTAGGATTCAGCAGTCATTTTCCCTTCTATAGGAACTAAATTTCCTACGCCTGAGAACGAGAAACATCCCCATATCATTAGCGAACCGCCACCATACTTTACTTTAGGACAAACAAAATTTTCTTGAATAGTATTATTAGGTTCTCGCCATACTCTTTTTCTTTTTCGACTGCCAAACAGTTCAAATTTGCTTTCATCGCTCCAAACAACTTTTTTCCAAAAAGCTAATGACTTATTTTTGTGTTTTTTGCAAAACACTAGGTTTTTTTTATTTATTTCACTCAACAATGGTTTTGATCTTTGAGCTCTGCTTCGTAAATTGTTTTCGCTTAGTCTTCTTGTAACTGTGCTTTTTGAAATGTCTATTCGTTCATTTTCTATAATTTCCTGTCGAGTAATTATAGGATTTTTTTTTCACAGTTCTCACGATTGATAAGTTTTGCCTTTTTGTTGTCTTTTTTTTCATACCACGTCCAGGTAAATTTTTCAATGTACCGTATTTTTCGAATTTTATACAGATTTTTTCTACACCAGTTTTTGATATATTGTATTTTCTACAAATAGCGCGGTCTTTAATAACTAATTCTCGAATTTGAATACACTTTTTTTTCTACTAACCATTATATTTATTTTTATGTTCTGTAAACTAAACTTTTATACAAAACTAATTAAACCAGTTACATACACCAAAAAAACGCGGTTAACTAACAATATTTAATTTCAATAACTAAAATAATCAATTATGCTATAGAAAAAATTACAATAGAAGTCACTCAAATGCCGTTAAACTAAAAATTTCTAGGTGGCCTCTTAATTATGATCTAGTTAAATTTTATCATTTCAAAACTATTATAATTTTTTAAAAATACTAACGGTTAATGAATTTAATTATTATTGAACATAAATATTGGTCAACCTTTATATTTTTATTGTTCGTAATAATATTTACAATAAACATTTTTATTTTTTTTAAAAATCAGAATTTCTTTTCTGAAACCTTATTTTAAACAGGTGTCCTTTCAATTTTGATCCCGACTGTATTATCATGAAAATAGATTTTTTCTATTTTCGTATGACATTTGATTTGACTTCGTAATATTTGATTTTTTTTATTTCAGTGGTTTATCAGCATTATGAGAAGTCGTATGACAATACATATGTAAAATAACATATATAAAGTGGGTCTATGAAAATTCATCGCCAGCAATTCTTCGCCAGCAATTCATCGTCTCAACAATTCATCGCTACAGCAATTCACCGCCGAGTTGCTGGCTGAATTGTTGAGGCGATGAATTGCTGGCGAAGAATTGCTGGCGATGAATTTTCCGGATCCCATATAAAGTGATATGACAAATCAAGTAGTGTAAAGGTACTTTTAGTAGATATTTTTTTTCGAGGAAAATTAAAATGATTTTCTTTTATTATTATTTTTTTTTTATAAACGAAATAAAAATATTCTATAAAAGTTAGTCTATTTTCTGTTTAAGTTTCATTTAGAAATTTTTTAAGGATTTTTATGGTTTAGATGAATTTTCATCAATTTTTTAAAGAAATATTTTTCCTTCTTATTGTTTCCTTTTTTATTTTTGTTACTCTTTTGACATGTAATTTTCATTCCATCCACTAAAATCAAAAGCAAAGTATTTATTTATTTTTTAATATGAATTGTGTATACATACATACATATGTATACTTACCACATATCAAAAATAAAAAAAAATAAAAATTTGGAAATCCTTATAAAGGACAAACAATAAAAATAATTGAGAATGTCATTAGGCTTTCGACATTTTCATTCTACATAATATTTCGTGTATACATTATATTTATATTTATGTATTTCCTTCTTAACTCCTTTCGATAACAAAAGAAATTCCACTGAAAGAACAAAAAAAAAACATTTAAAGAAACAAAATGAGGTTATAAATAAAATTAACATTACATTAGCCTTGAGCCTTTCTAATATTTATATTCCAATATGTTCCAATCTTTTCTGTTTTTTTTTCTTTACTTTTATAAAAACCATTTTGTTATACATGGTTGATGTCCTGTTTTTGTTTTTTTTTCGTTTTTCAGTAACATAAGAAAATATATTGCGGTCTATTATCCTTTTATATAACAAGATATAATGAGTATAGAAAATTAAAGGAAATGTAAAACTAAATCCAACAAATTTTCTACATATAAATATACAGATAAGTAAGAATTTTACAAGGACAAAAAAAAAAATTATAATTTCCTTATATTCCTTTTATTACTTTACAATGTTATATTTTCTACCCAATACGTTATACGTATACATATTGTTATTGAATATTTGTAAGAAAACAAATCGGTTTTTGTGGGTAACCAAGCTAAAATTAAATTTCATTTTTAATGTAAAATTGTATTTCCTTTTCTTCATGCGTATAAAAGTATGTATTATAGTACACACACAAAAAGAAATAATCAAGTTCTAAGGACATAAGAAAGGAAAGATTTTCAAAATTAACCACAAATTTGAGTTTTAAGGATGCATTAATGTCATTAGGTTTTAATTATTTTCAAAATGTTTGGAAGGAAACAAAAATTGTTTTTTTTAATTTTTTTTTGTAAGAAATTTAAAGAATTTAACAGAAATGTTTTTTTGGAAAATAAAAAGTTTTTTTGTTTTTTGATAGGTTTTATTTTTCAATGAAAATGAGATTATGTTCAATAAAGGAACTAATTTGATGCTTTTAAAATTTTAATTAGTTAATTAAATATCGTTTTGACCTATTTCTTTACTTCTGAAATGAAATTTTGATTAAAAATTTTAATTTTTTTAATATTTCAAATTTATAGATAAAATATTTTCTGTTAATGGAAATCAAAAATAATTTAGAATTTCAGAAAATTGAAAGAAAAAATGAAAACAAAGAAAAATATAAGTAATTTATTCAATTCCTTTAAAATGTAGGCATATATATTTTTTCTCAATTTTATGGGCTACAGAGTGTAGAATATTCTTTTAATATAAGATTTTCAATGATATTAATTAGACGTGTATTGTCAGTTTTATTGATAAAAGACTGACTTTGTGCATCTTCGAAAACGTCACATAATCGTCATTAATTTGATGAAATTTAGATCAACTGAAGATCGTCTGACATTTTCGAAGATGCACTTTATTTATTAACTTTACTTTAAATTTTATTATACATATGTATGTATGATAAACTTCTTGAATGAAACAGGATGATTATAGTGATCTACCGGTATTTTTTGAACATCCTTTCCTAAGGTTACGCGAGGTGTGGTGTCAAATGTGCTAATTGGGTCTTCGAAAGATTTCGAATACCGCCACGGCAACCAACCAACCGTGATAAACTTCGAAGCTTAGAAAAGGGCAAATTCTTCTTTTATTCAGATGAAAAATTTGCCACATTTCTCACAAAAAATGAGTAATACCCGAACAATATAATTTTAACTAAAAATTCTAAAATAAAAAACTGAAACTAATTGAATAAAAAACTAAAAAATTTACAATATTGAAATAAATTAAATTATTATTAAAATTTTTTGTTGTTCAAAAATCAATTCATTTCCTTGATAAGGAAATATTAAAATTATTGAATTTAATTGAAGATATAGAATATCTTTTCGCTAAAAGAAAATCAATAATTTCACACTTTTCACTTAATCCGTTTTGAATTTACCAAAATTAAGTGAAATTTGAATTCAAGAACACCCACAAATTCCACTGTCGAAATTCAAATTAAATTCAATCTAGTGAATTGTAGAACATCTAAATTCACTTTCGCATTTCATTGCACTACAAAATGAAATCTCGGAAATGCCTGAATACTCATAATTAAAAAAAAAGAAGTAGGTACTGATTGATTTTTTATCACACAAAAACGAAATGATTTCAATAATTAAAATACGATTCAATTGTGTGTGAATTTTATTAAATATAAACTATTTTTAAAAAATTGCAATGAAATCCTAACTAATAAATTTTCATGAAAAATAAATATCATATTTTTCCATATCAAAATACAAAAATGAGAAAATAGATTATTGAAAAGTACATATTTAACATACATATGTGTAATTGTGTATACATTCAATTAAAATAAATATGTACGTACATGTATGTAAACAAAAAAAGTTATTTTATAAATTACTTTTATTTTAATTTAATTATTAAAATGCATTTTTATACAGTCTGTTCAAAATAAACGTGTTGTCTGTTTTACAAAGTACACAGCGTTTATTTAAAAAAAATTTAGCAATATGAAAAGTACATTAAAGTGCCATGATGATACCATTGTGGTCTTTTCGATTTTTGCATAACGTAGTACTGCAGTATTTGGGATCCAGTTGTTATTATTTTTTCCAGATGGCAAAAATTGAGAAGACCAGAATGGTATCATTAAAATGGATTGACCGCCACAATTATCAGGTTCCAATCCAGTTGAAAATGTGTGGTCTTGTCTTACATGAAGTAGAAGCTTAAAAAAAGAATAACTACTACAAAACAGGTGTCACAGCCATGAAAACAATATGAATATGTCTTCCTACAGAGTAATTGGTCGAAATAAGTTGCTCAAAAAGATGCCAGTTCATTATAGACAATGAGGAGACTGCACTTGATATTAGTTTGCCTGCGCAACTCGCACTTTAATGTATTATAGTTTCCATTTTGCTAAATACTTTTTAAATAATATACTTTGTAAAACTGACAACACGTTTATTTTGAACAGACTGTATTAATGTACACATTATTTTAATAGTAGAACACCTCAATTACATATAGATTTTCTCTTCTCTATGAAATTTTTTGATTTTCATAATATTTTTCATTTTAAATTTATTTAATTAATTAATTTTTTGTCGAAAAATTGAATTTTATATTTCAATGAATATTTAATTTTAACGTTGTAATAAAATATTTATAATTCACCAACTGGTTGTCATGAACACACACAAATAATAATCCGTTTATATGATTAATTTTTGCAAAAACAGAATGTGTAAATATAATACAAAGAAAAATTATACTTATGTATGAATGAATGTATAAAAGTGTGGTATACACATACATACATATGTAAAGATATTTAATCATTGCTGTTTACTTATTTTTTTGTTTGTTTTTATTTTATTTACATACATATACAAATGTATGCGTGCATATTTATTCAAAATATTGTAACCACAGTAATTAATCAAAAATCAATTTTTGATTGATTTCCGGTAAATCATAAAATATACAGGTAGAGAAAATAATAAAATAAAAAAATAAGTAAATTAAAGTTGAGATAAATCTATAAATTAAGAAAATTACAAATGAAATAGGAAAAAAAAAATAACAACAATAAAATCGTATATCAGACATATATTTTAATGTCCTGATGAAAATTTATAATGAAATTTATTGTGAATGTAAGCGATGATTAAAAAGCTTTTCTTTGTGTACAATATATCATCATTAAATAAATTAGTAAGTCAAAAGAATCAATAAAACTTGACATAACAAAAAAAACTTTATTAAGAAAAATAAAATTGAACAATTAATTCTTGAATTATATTTAATTGAAAAAGTTAATTAAATAGAGTGTTTCGGTATCAGTTTGTCATTTTGTAAAATTAAAGCCAACTTGAATGAGATGGTTTTACTTTGAACTTTAACCTTTTTTTGTTTCCTGAAATTTTACCGGAGTCAAGGCCAATTTAGAACAGTTTTATGTTTAATGGAGTTTTCCCACTTGTCAGGCCGAAAAATATCCTTAATAACGAAAATTTTTAGTGGTCAAATAGTTTAGTGAATTCTTTTTCTTTCAGATATAGTAGTCTCTTCACTAACACAAATCAAAAGGAATTTCCAAGGACATATTACAATCTTTCTGTAAAGAATTAAACTAGATTTTTACAACTTAATTCTACAGAAGTATAATGACTTTAAAACTTCCAATAGGTAATTAATATATTTTAGAATGAATTTTTTACACATATTTATGTATCCCTATAAGAAAATAACATAAATAACAATTAAGACATTAAATTTCAACAAAATATTTATTTTACCTTAATGAAGTTTTCATCACCAAGAAATCAAAAGAAACTTCTTTTTTTATTTTTCAATAACTTTTCATCAAAAACTTATTTGAAATTTTTCCAATTAATTCAACAAATTTATCAAGAAATACAACATTAAAGACAAAAACTTTTGTCTAAAGTGCAATTTAAGTTTAAATTTCTTATAAAACTTCAAGAAATTAAAAAGATAAAAAAAAGAAATAAAAATAACAAACTATCAAGAATCTTAAAATTCATTTAAGAATACATTAGAAAACGATATAAAAGTAATTTTCAAAGTACTTATATAATTTCACTTGGAAAAATAAATTTGTTGTTGTTATAAAAATTAATATCGTAATATTTTGCTATGAATAAGACTTTGAAAATACAAGTTATAGTGAATATTAAAATATAAATGTAATATATAAAGGATATTTAGTTTTATGAAGGACATTATAAAACATTGTCGTGATGAAATACAGGTTTTTGAATATTTTTATAATTTGCAATTAAACAAAAGTTTTGATATTTTACAAAGTTTTGCAAAATTGCTACGATAGTTAAGTGAAAATTTAAAGGAAATTTTTGGTGAAATAAATATGGCTAATTATATTGTATAATTTTTATTCATTTGAGTTTTCTTTATACAAATCAAGAATTATGTACATAGAAATAAAGGACATTCTAATGCTTTTTACGTTATTTCACACAATTGATTTTTTATTATGTACCTTGACACGTTTAATAATAAATTTTGTTCGAATAGGATTTTCTTTGGAAAAAAAACAAATGAAAAATAAACTGAAGTATTTTTTCAATTATAATTAATTATAAAAACTTCAATGAATGATGTTACACCACCGTCTTTAATTTCTCATTTTTTATTTGTTTCTCTTATTTCATTAAAATCTTTTTTTGTCACTTCAATTTCAATCATTTTTTTTTCTCATTAAAATTCTAAAAATTCTTGGATTCCTTAAAAATCAATTTCCTTTTCTTCATTTATTTTTTTATTTTTTAGTTCCTTTCTTTTATTCTGTTTTTGTTCTGTATTTGAAAACCTATTATTTAATGTTAATTAGAATAATTTGAAATTCGTGAAAAATTGTTTTTTTCTTTTTCGTTTTTTGGTTATAAAAGTTATTTAATTTTAATTCATAAGTTTTATAAATTTTACATCGTATTTTGAAAATAATTAAAAATTCTTTTATAATTTTTTCTGGCAAAAAAAAAAAAAAAAAAAAGAAGGATAATGGCAAAATGAGAAAAAGGAAAACAAAAAAAAAAAAAAACAGAAAAGTTTTGAAGTAAAAATATGAAGTTATTATTATTTTTTCTTTATTTTTTTTTTTTAAGAGAGAATATATATTTTTTATGGCTCGTTTTTAAAATATTCAAGAAAAATCAATTGTTTTCGATTTTTTTTAAATTCTTTACTTTCTCATTCGAATTATATATTTGAAAATGCATTTATTATAATTGAAATTGTTTCTGAATGAAAGAAAAAATTAATTAATTATTTCAATGTGATAATGATGGTCAATTGAGAGGAAGGAAGAAGAAAAAAAACATTTTCCAGGTCAAAAGGATAAAGTTTTTTCATTTAAATTTTAAATATCGCTGAGAATCAATTTTTCATAGCTTTTTTTTTATCTCACTTTTATAAAAAAAAAAAAACGGACCACAGATTGAAAGTAAATTTTTCAAAGTGCGTTCAAATTTGGCGTTGTTGATATTGAAATTTAAAACTCATACCAGAATTCTCGTCACTGGTCAATCGTATTTTAATAGATTCACGAAAAGATTTTCAGGATACCATAAAATAATATTTAAATTTCTAAATGATATCTTTCTTCAAAATATTTCTTACGGAAAATTATCATTTGAGTCACCCTACTACTTACCTTTTTTTTTTTTTTTGTAAAAACTAAAAATTGTATCAACAATTTTACTTCCAACAAATATCTACTTTGAAAATTACCATTTTTCACTTATAAGTCATTTTCATTTAAAAAAAATAAAATAAAAAGAAAAAGAGATATTTTATCTTTAATGGACTCATCCGGTATTCTTATTCCTTTAAAGTATCTTGAACTATTTCATAATAATCTTCAAGTGCACAGAATATCTTTTTTATTTTATTTAAACTCCACTATATTTGAAATTTTTTTTTATACTTTACTTATGAAACATAATTCAAAAACTTTTCTCATTTTCATGAAATAAAAATGTTTCAACTTTAAAATGCCTCATTTTAAAATGAAAATTCTTTTCAATGTGTTTTCGTTTTTTTTTTTCTTCTTTTTTTTTTTTTTTAGTTTGTTACTATGAAAAATATCTAGTCCATAACTTTTTAATTTATTTAAGAAAATAAAATAAAATTTAGAGAAAAACATGAAAATTTAAAAAAAAAAACTCTAATTAATTTTTTTATTCAAAGAAAGAACTTCGATAAAAAGAACACAAGTATAAGGAGAAACTAAATTCTTGAAATACGTGCTGAAATGCACTTCATGAATTGTGTATTGCAAACGACAGGCAATTACAACAAACCTACTCATTAACCATAGCAAAAAAAAAAAAATAATAATAATAATAAAAGTCATTTTTAAAATGCGAATTTCTTTTAAGTCATTATATTATGCAACTATATTCTTTGTTTTTTCATCTATGTACAATGTGTATGTACTCGTATGTGTATGTATAAAACCAGCAAGCGGTGTAGAGTAATGTGAGGTTTTAATTTTCTTTTGTTGATTTTTCACTTGTGGTTTATTCTTTTAGCTATTAAAATGTTTGTTTTTTTGTCTTTTCTAGAAATTATAAAATCCTAATGAAAAAATTAGCTAATTACAAAAACAAGAGAGAAAAAAAAGAAAAATTATATTAAAAATAAAATGAAAAGAAAAAACAAGAAAACTTTCGTAAACTTCGTGACCAGAAAGTTTAAAGAAATGGGTTTTTTCTTATCGTCACACTTTGAAGTGAAGAAAAATTAAAAAAACAATATGAATGATTTTTGAAGGAGATTTTTTAAATAAGTAAGTGTTTTATAACTTTTTTTTATTGTTCATTGTTATTGGAATTTGATGTATGGCTTGTTAGGAAGTATGTATACAGCAATTCATCTTACCTTAAGTCGACCCTACTTTTGAAAAATGTTAGGTTTGTAGAATTTAAAAAAATAAATATTATGAATGAATGCCCTCACTCTATAACAGATAATTAGGTAATGCAGCTAAAAAACACTAAACTTAAAGATAAAAAGATAGAAGTGACTTTAAAACTTAAGGCTGCTTCTTAAACGGTAAATCATTTACTGTAAATTGGGTGAACAATAATAGAAAATAAAGCGTATTTTTGAAATTATTCTTGAATTCATTAAATAGAACTTAAGAGCACGTTTTCTGATTCTGTTATTTAACTTATTTATGCACAAATATTAAATCGTATTAAGGATAAAACGTTTTGAGATAATACATTTTGATTGGTGTTTATGCGTAGTACAACATTTTGTCCTCACTCAAAACGTTTTAAGTAGAGTCACCTAATGACAATTTACTTAAAACGGAGAAAGTTTATATGCACATTTTAAAAACGCATTAAAATTTTAAATGCGAATTTAATAGTGTATTTACTCAAAACGTCGTTATTTTAATGAGTTTTGAAATTTGGTTTATGCATCCTTATTTAGTCAAGACAGAGTGAGTTAATTCAAATTAAAGCTTCACATATACAAGGTAAGTGTAAAAGTTTAAATCTAGAAAACGAAATTTTTGAACATAAACAAAAATGCTCAAAAGCTCTGTATATTTTACGAATATGACACGATAAAATTTTCGAATTACTTACTCACCATTATACAAGTATTTAAATTATCTACTGCCATTTAGTTAAAAAAAAAAACAAATAAAAAAGTGTGAAGTGTTTGATGTTTACTTTGATTTTGTAAAAAAAATTCAAATCGCAAAATCCCATTTTATTTTATTTTAAAGAATTTTTAAGTTTTTTAGAGTAGATTTTTTTTATTCCATATTATTTTTATATAAAAACGATGTACAATATAATAAATTCAACGTAACCAAATTTTTCATTTTATAAAATGATTTTTTATAGTGTTTTTTACTAACACATCAATAATAATAAAAATGAAATATAAACGTGTTGAAAATATACATACATATGTGTAAAAAAATAATAGATTCAATTTAAATTCAACACGTCTCGCTTAAAAAAGTGATAAAAAAATGAATATGATGATGATACGTACTAACAATTGTGATGAATTTTACAAATTTTTTAAATGTTAAAAAAAAAAATAAAAAGAAGAGAGGAATCATATGAATTTGAATGTTAAAAAAAAAAAAAAGAAAGAAACATGTACGTAACGTACGGTCGTACGGATTGTTTTGTTACACAAAATAAAATCAATAAAAAGAGATAAAAAGGGATGACCTACCAATATTTCATTGTAATACAATAATTGAATTTCATATTAGAAAGGAAATATCACTTACATACGAGTACAATAGAACCGCATCATTTTTTAGTATTAAATTTTATTTTTGATTTTGTATGACTACATATACATACATATACTATATTATGTACATATGTACAACACATTATAGTGTGTGTTTTTTTTTAATATCATATATGACAGCTAAATGGAGCATTTATGATAAATTTCATTTCGATACATGACTGCTTTTCAAATATTATCAATATTTTTTTCCCCTATTATCCTTCTATTGATTAGAACGACACAAACGATGATGATGATGATGATGATACTGCCACAAATACAACATTTATATGACGGTAAGTATAAATATTTGTACCATTTAAATGTTATGTATTTTTTTTATAGATTTTTTTTGCATGTGTTTTGAAAAGTCAGAATTTTTGGTAAAAATTCAATTCAATATTAGGATTTTTGTTTCCGATTTTCTATTGTTTAATTTTAACATATTTTTTTAATGAAAAAGAATATTATAAAAGCTATTAAAATGAAAATCAATATTTAAATAAAATATTTTTTAATTAGAATTTTTTGTTCTATTAATATATCGAGCATATAATATGGCGTAATTCGAAGCGTTAGTAATTAGAATGTACTCTTTGGAAAAGTCGAGATACTTAAGGATTTCGAATGCTGATTTTTGTTCAGAAAGACCATTGAAATTGAACATCCTTTTTTAAGAATTTGATAATAATTTTCTGTAATTAATTTTATAATTATTATATAGATAAACACAATATGTTTTTTGATTTTCCACAATTTTATTTTAAAATAAATTTTACTTTACTTTTACTTTACGAATTTATTGAACCGGTCAATTTCGCCTAATTATGGCATTTTCCAAGATTGAGCTCAAACTATAATTATCAAATGCATGTATTATTAAATTGAATTCACAAAATATAACTTCGATGTGCTTGCACCTTATCGTGGTGAGAGGGTCACTCATGTCTGAAAGGTCAGTTCTGAGATATCAGACTAAGCCAAGCACAAAGAGAGGAAACCCTCTTAACTCACCTAAATCGAAGATTTAAAAGTATCGCACTGAGCGGCTACTTGGCTTGGTAAATGAGCTGGTTGCAAACGATCCCCTCCAAAGCTCAGCCAAGGTCAGTTGTGCTAAATGCCTTAGTATGCATTGTTTCACAAAAAATACAAATCTTAAAAACTCTCTATCTTCGGATGCAAATCTGTCTTCAGATGAAGACACACTAACCTCCATCGAAATGGTGAAAACAACGAAGTAATAAATCGATGCCACTCTTTGGTCACATGTCATATTATTGTAGTCAATAAAGTGATTTGATATACCAAATGTTATTTTTTGTGTAAGATAAATATTCTTTAGAGCTAATTTTTAAGTTCTTTCTTGTTTTACCTATATAAAAATATTGTTTTATAGTTTAGCTTTTTTTCCTTTTTCTGAGTTGCAATTTAAAACAACTGAAAGGCATGTTTTTATGAAAATATTTTTTCAATGATTCATGTTTGAATTTTCGAAGACTTCATTTAACAAAATCTGTGACACCTTTTGTATTGTATTTTTAGGATGAAGAAACAAATCAATCGTCTAAATTTAATAGTAGATACCAATCAGTTGACAATTTTCACAAAGAGGCTTATGCTCAATGACTACAGTTTTTTAATTACATAAAATATTCAATCTGACTGTAAGTTTATAGATTTTATCTTGAGTTCAAAATCATGCTTTGATGATACTTAATTGAAAACCATCACGGTTTCCTTGAAATCTGCTTTAACTTAAAATTTGAAAACATGATGGTTTTTTTGATTAAGAATACCTACAGCTTAAGACGACTTCCTTCTGTAGGAGATTTGAATAGCAACAATGTTTAGGTAGTAACTAAGAACGGTAAGCGACATGATATTTGGTAGCTCAGTGGTAAGAGCATTTCCCCGGAAAGGAAAAGGTCCGTGGTTCGATTCTCAGCCGCATCGAATGTCGTCTTTTTCTGTTCTTAGCTACTACACTTCGCATCAAAATTTACATTTGGGCTTAAAAAAGCTAGCCAGCTTTAAGAAATTGTCAATTATTCAATTACCTTCGGCATTTTCAGAACTTTCTTAAAGCAGCCGTTATGTTTTTTATTTTTTTTTTGTGGTATACTCTAGCGTATTGTTTCTGAAAAAAAAAAACAAGAAATAATATTTAATACTGAACAGTGAACAATAACAAAACATCCTACGTTGCCAAAAAATTATGTTTCATTTTAAAAATCCTTTCATGGGAAAAGCCAGAAACATGATAATTTTTTTCTCATACTATGACAACATTTTGATAAAAAAAAAATCTTGTTAATATCCTTACATCACACATAATAAATTCTACTTGTTTTTGTGTTCTTGAATAAATGTTTCATTTATGGTTACATACATGCATATTACATACATACATACATATGTAGTACATCCCTAATCTTTAATTTACCATAATCTTTAAACAATTTACTATTCTAGCTAAATTAAAGTTATATCTATAGCATTTACACAAGTGTTTTCTGTTTTTAGGCACTTCATTCTACGCAATATTATAAGCTACATGTTTCAAAAAACTTCTTCACTTCAGGCGTTTTTTGTTGTTTTTTTTTTTTCACGAACAAAGGTAACAAAAAACATTGCATTAACATAATTAGATTACGATATAAAAACGTAAGAAAAAAGAAAATCTAATTTATTATGAAAATGAAAAGGCAAGATAAAATATATTACACATAATGAAATTTCTTTTTTGTCCAGTAATTATAACAAAAGTGTTATAAAGTTAAAATATCACATTAACGAAGAACAAAAGAGTATAAAAAATGTTTTAATGATTTTTGTTGTGGTTCATAAAAATTTCGATACATTAGAAAAATAATTCAGAGTAAGGATAATATGAACGTGAAATAAATTATAATAGTATTATAATATATTATATATTTATACATACATACATATATAACTGTATCAGGTCAGGTCACCAGGTGTATACATGGTTCAACTGGTTAATGACATTAGAAATGTCTTAGGTTTGAATTTCGCTAAAGGTATAATATGTATATCGTAGGCTCAAATATATGAATCAGATGCATACCTAACATCGAACAAATTGTTGCACCTACTGACTAAAAAACTTTTGGAATTTATTAAAGCTCTTGACTTTTAGACTAAATCCAGTATTAGGGTATTTACTACAAAAGATGTAACACGGGTCACCGTAATGATGTAATAAAGCATCCCATCTCTAACACCCGTGAATATTCACCAACAGGTAATAAGTTGGTAAAAAATTTATGACGGTCATAACTTATCACTTGAAATCGGTATTCACCGAAAAGCTTTTTTCAGCATGATTTTAATAATCTTCGAAGAACTAACAAATAAATCCAAATAAAATTCACTTTTTCCATGTTCATATTTTGTTCCAATTCTATATTTCAATTATATATTTTTATTGTATTATTTTTCTATTTAATTATATATGGTATACGGGTGCTCATAACCTGGTCATAACTTGATTATGACGGTCATAAACTAGGATGGTGAATAGACTTACGACTGTCATAAGTTATGACATGATGGTGAATATGGCCGTAAGAGCTGGATGAAATCTTATCTAATCTAAATTTCGCTACCGATTTTTAAGAAAAAAAAAATTCTGTCCGTTGCCAATTATTACATTTCTCATCAAATAAATAAGTTATCAATCTACTGATAAACTTTATGGTTCACTTCACACATAAAATTGATGCTTTTATGAACTCACAAGTCAATTAAAATTCAAAGTTATTGAAAGTCTATGGAAAATTTCAATTTAATGAATTCCAATTATTTTAAATTATTGATAAATTAAACATCTAAAAGCACAATAATTATCCAACAAATAAATTTCTACTTGAATTAATTAATAATAACTTAAATTATCACATTAAAGATTATTTCTTGCTTTTAAATTTCAATTGTAATTTAATCCAATAGAAATAATTGTAATTTAATAATGAATAATAATAATTAATAATGTAAAAATGATGTATGTTAATTAAAAAATTACCGAAAATTTTACTTAATGCCCAACAAAAACACATTATAAAACATTTACATACATTCAAGCAAAATAAAATCTCGGATGAACAAAAAATTTGCATTTTATTATGAAATTTAATTATCATTGCAATTTAATTATTCTATTCTAAATGAAAATTTATTCACATTCAATTTACCAAAAATAATTGAATTTGTTTGTAATTACATTTTTATTTATTTATTTATTTATTTAAAATTAGGTTAACAACTATGAGTTCCTTAACCTAATTGATCTACCGAGGTCGTTAGACCATATCGGCATGTTAAATCTATGCTTTACTTATGACTAACTACAATTAGACTTATGACCTAGTTAGAGCTTATAACTAATTAGAACTAAATTTATGCTAAAATCTAAGATTAGACTTACAAGTTTTAAGTTATATATAAATAGATTTTTAAGTTAACCTGCCTTAAGAATTTAGTTAATAGGCGAGTTCGACCTGTTTGTAAAGTTTGGTATTGAAGTTAGTAAGGTGTTGGGCTATGGGCTAAACATGGTGTTGGGATAAAAGTTATATACATTAGAGTCTGTCGGTCGAAATGTATATGTCACCATGGGTTAAATGACAGGATGAGGGATGTTATTTGTTGTCATTTTATCAAGAATTATCTTAATGATTATAAATGCGTCGGAAGCGTTGACGTTTAAGGATAGATGGTGATTTCCTAAAAACGTCAGACGTTTCCTGGAGAAAAGCTCCCTAAATCGATGACAGTCCATGAAGGTATGCTTGGACGTGAGCTCAACATTGCAGTCTAAGGGACATTTTGCTGGGGCGGATTTATTTAACAAGTGGGCCTTAGCAGGTAGGAAATGTCCTGTCCTTAACCGAAATAGCTGGATCGCAATGTGGCGAGGCATATCTGCGTAGACGTAACTTGTTGGATTCGGAGAGTGTGAAAAAGGTACTGAGCGGACGAGATGTAGGTGTCAGTTCTAGATTGAATTAAGCGGAATATTCTTTCCCGTCTCACTGATCGGTAGTCGCAAGGGTGCTCAGACACATAGGGTCAGCAGCTTCATTTCCGGCAATTCCAATGTGCACCGGGCACCAGAAAATGTGAATGTTTTTATCTTTTGCGATGATGTTACGGATTTCTACCACCAGCGAATTTTTGTTATTTCCATTTGAAACAGCTTTAATCGCCGACATGGAGTCAGTAGCCACTGCACGGAAGCCAGTGACATCCGCTAAGAGCTGACATGCTCTCAGTAAGGCCATGACCATCGGATGGTGTTGTTAGTAGGTCTGGAGGGATGCTATCAATGGCTTTCTTAAAACATGAGGATTTGAAGTACTTCGTTGACGGTCTTGCCATGATATCATTTATGGTAAGGTGTAGTGGAGCTTTGGGATTGTGAATATTTTTGAGGATGAGGTTGGAGGAGATTTTGTCGAATCTATCTTGTATGTTGTCAAAGTCGATTCAACTAGTAGGGGCTGGTGTTGATGCAGATTTGAAGTTTATGGGTTAGTGTTTTGAAGTTTTTTCCAAAAAGGCACAGACCGTAGTCCAGTCGTCCATAGGTAAGAGCTTTACCTACTCTAACTGCCGTGGGAGTAGGTAAGCCGTATTTCCTGTTGCAGACAACCTTGAGAAGGTTATATCTTCGTAATGTTGCCCGCCAACTGGGTTACATCAAAAACCATATAACTACAAAGATAAACAATTGCCATATATCCTCATGTCACCATTAATTTTTACTTCTACACCTGATATCATGTGGCTACATGTTTACTGAATGTTATCAACATTTTATGCTTATGCAACAATTTTAAAATCCAGAGCAAACCAAAAATACGTTGATGTTGCTAAACATTATATGTACCCAATAATGTGTCTGTTTACCAAATATAAATAATGGTTGCATTGTTGCTACGGCAACATAAATTACGATTTGTACTTTTGAATTTATTTTCATTATATATGATATGATAAAAGTTTTACCAGTAGCCTGCGTTACCTATAATTTTGTAGCCTGCGTTATCAGGAATTTTGTTGTTTTTTAATAATATACAAATCTATTAAAATACTATTGAATATCAATCAAAGAATATACCTTCTTCCATAAAACCATATACATTTCAAAATATTTGTTGCATTCAGTTAGCAAAAAATTTCAATGAAAAGTAAAAAGGTACATTTTCTGTTTTCGTGATGATGTAGTCTGCGTAACATCTGTTAGAGTTAATAACAAAAAACCAGTGTAATAAACATTCAATTTTATTTTTATTTTGTAATTATGATATATTAAGACATTAACGTATTGATCTAAAATATTGAAAAATAATCTTTTCTTAGTACAAATTTATGAAATACATGTTAAAACGTCGTACGATTTAGTCTACCTTACGTAAAGAATTGCCCTGTAAGGATGAGTTAAATATAAGCAAGTTGACTTTTATTAGGTACCTTGAAATTCAAAGTGTCAACCTGTTTTTTTGCGATTTTTATTTTTTTGCAAAAAGGAAAAATAATGAAGGGGTGAGACATTGAGAATCTGAAAGTTGAAAAATAAGGCATACCCTAGTATACATATGTACGAGTATTTAATGTAAATAAACTCACTCAAGAATATTATCATATCAATGACCATAGAAACTAATAAGACTTGGCTTTAGTACAAATCTATGAAAATAATTTTTTATTCAAAAATTCGTCTCGCATCCCAGTGAGAGCTTTTATTTTTCAAAACTAAAGCTTTGTTAGCTTAGAACAAAACCATTATAAACTTCATTTGTAATGACGAAAACAATAACAAAACTTTGACGTTACATATTTATTTTTTGACAGTATTTTATGACGTCATACATTATTATGATTGCTTTGATCATGTTTTTCCAAATTTCTGTTAAAAATTTTCATTTTTTACAAATGTATAACAAAAACTAATAATGATTACATTGTTGCCGTTATTTATATTTTTGAATTTTTTTCTATTTGATCAAAAATATATATTTGCTTTGAAAAAATTTTTCTTTGAAATATAGAATATTTTTTTTTTCTATTCTTTTATTATACCTCTAGATACTATATACATACATATATAAATATATATCTCGCCCAATTCATGCATGACGGACAGGACATTGAAGAACATTTTTTTGAATCTTTCTTCTTTTTTACCTTTATACATATAGTTCAAATGTATTTCAGTTAAATGTAAAAAATAATGATCCACCCAAAGACCTGTCAAACCGAAAAAGAAGATGTTTTCCAAGAATTCTGGTTTTAATTCTATATGTAGGGCGATAAGTGACTATGACGGACGGGACATGAAATGATACTCGTTTGTACACTCATAAATTCAACAGTATTTTTCTTCGAAGTATATAACTTCACACCTCCTGTTTAATGGTAAATTTTTAGGTGGTAGTCTTTTATTTGATGGTCTCTATTCCTTTTGTTGTATTTATTTCTCAGTAGTTTTCCTATATCTC
Source organism: Bombylius major (assembly GCA_932526495.1). NCBI lineage: Eukaryota > Metazoa > Arthropoda > Insecta > Diptera > Bombyliidae > Bombylius > Bombylius major. The sequence continues at coordinate 21,835,780 of OW052042.1, read as the reverse complement.
TAGTCCAGGTCCTTCATTCTACTTATATGACCTGCCCAATTCCATTTTAATTTTCTTGCAATTTCTATAATATTTTAAAACCCGTTTGTTTTCTGATTGTATTGCTTTTTATTTTTTGTAATTTTTTTAACTTCTAGATAATTTCAATTTCTTTATCTGAGGTGTTTATTCCTAATTTGGAATTTAATAAATAATTTATTAAAATATTATTTATATCTTCCGATTCTTTTATATTATAATATATTACCATGTTTTTTTGTCTATTGTTTATTTCTAACCTATTAATTATTTTACTATGTATGTACTTAAAAAACATTTTTTTGTTCTCTTATTTCTAAAAAAATGTTCTTCAATTTAACAGTTTATACGGTGAAAAAATAATCCGAATTTTGGATTAAATTGGGAGTAGCGTAGAAACGGTAAAATTGGGATTAAAAAAGTACATGCAAACGTTGATATTTTTATACACTTATAGTACCTATAGGTACATATTATTCTTCTTCCACATAAAAAAAAGAAGAAGAACGTGACAGCTTTACTTTCACCATAAAAATTAGAATCCGCCATATTGCATATTACCTCACACATACATATAAAAAAATTGGGATTAAACCCAAATAAATTGGGCTTAAGCCAAAATCCGAATTATCGAGTTTATACGACAAAAAATTGGGATTAAACCAAAATCCGTATTAAAAGCGAAGCAGGCATAAACTCGTACAATGTCCCGTCCGTCATGCATGGAATGGGCGATACAGTGATGTTCCAATAATCCGTATACTCTAAAATCCGAATTTCCAATAGTCCGAACAATTAAAAAATCTCTATTATGTATTCTATAATTCGAATTGAATGTTTTCTATAATCCGAATTGATGTAAAATTAAAGAAACATTGCTTTTTTTTCTTTTTTTTTATATTTTCTATATAAACCTAACTGTTATCTGTCTGGCAATATCCCGTTTTGTGATATTTTTAACTTTATCCATTAATAATGCATATATACAAATATACAATTTATGTTTAGAATTTTTTAATTAAATGAAAAATTCTGTGATTATAGACTGAGAATATTCACAAAAACCTTTTTCTTTAAATTGGAAACAATTGTTTTGCACTTCAATGAAGTATGTATCAAATAGTTTTATTCACGAAAAAAAAAACCAGACAGAATTACGGTACTTCACAACGACCATATTCCACATTCGTAATTTCACTTCACAATAAATATATCTAACAAATATGATCCGGATTATAGAATACTTGAGGGCATTATTTCGGACTACAGAATACTTACGTGCATCCAGAAAATCGATTCGGATTACTGGATAATTCGGATTTTCGAGGTCCGGATTAAAGAGGTCATACTGTAATATTCTATATTTCAAAAAAAAATGTTTTCAAAGCAAATAAATACATATATATTTTTGATCAAGTAAAAAAAAATTCAAAAATATAAATAACGGCAACAATGTAATCATTATTAATTTTTGAATGAATGAAAAAAAAAATTCTATATTGCAAAGAAAAATTTTTTCAAAGCAAATATATATTTTTGATCAAATAAAAAAAAATTTAAAAATATAAATAACGGCAACAATGTAATCATTATTAATTTTTGTTATACATTTGTAAAAAATGAAAATTTTTAACAGAAATTTGGAAAAACATGATCAAAGCAATCATAATAATGTATGACGTCATAAAATACTGTCAAAAAATAAATATGTAACGTCAAAGTTTTGTTATTGTATTCGTCATTACAAATGAAGTTTATAATGGTTTTGTTCTAAGCTAACAAAGCTTTAGTTTTGAAAAATAAAAGCTCTCACTGGGATGCGAGACGAATTTTTGAATAAAAAATTATTTTCATAGATTTGTACTAAAGCCAAGTCTTATTAGTTTCTATGGTCATTGGTACTACTATTTACAACTCTTTTTCCAACAAATTTTATATAAATTTACTTAAAAATTTTTTTCAAAATTATAATTACAAAAATCACTTTTAACAACCTTCTAAACTAATGAAAATTTGTTTCATGTTAAGTTTTGTAGAAAATAACAGCAAAAATTAACATTAAAATTTAGAACATCTAAGATAATGGAATGTTTTATCAAGTGGTCTTAAACTTTTGCACAGCTGTAATTTCAAGAAAAATTCTAAAATAATAAGTTTCGTAATAATTATTGAATTTTTTATATTTGATCCTTTTTAAAACATTATAAAGTTTCGATATAAAAAAAATGAAGAAAATATTTTATTTTATTTTAAAAATATATAAAGTTAAAATTGATTGTGCGACAATTTTTCTTGGTGGTCTTAAACTTATGCACAAGACTGTAGATGGGCTATTGAAAATGGTGGTAATATTCCATCAGAAAAAGTTGAATTTCTGCACATTTGCCGTAAGCACAGGTGCAATTTCAACACATTTACATTAAATAATAAATCGTTACAGTCCGAAAAAAATTAAAGATTCTAAGTATAATTTTTTGAAAAAACCTGAAATGGAATGAGCAGGTTAAACAGATAGTGGCTAAGCTTAACAAGACTCAAAATCTGATTAATATTCTAGCTGCAGGTAGAAAGGGAGCACCACTATCAGCTCTCATACCTATTGCTAAAAGCTTGATAAACGGCATCTCTGGTTATGAGTTAACCTTAATCGTTTTCCTACATCAACAAAATTCAAAAAGCTTGCAATGGTATTCTACGGTTGACTTCTGACGCTTACTGTTCCACGCCAATTCCCATTTTGCTGGCAGAGTGTGGTATTTGGAATGTGGAGGGCAGGATAATGAAGTTAAGGTTGAGGTTAGCAGCTAAGCAGGTAGTTGATTCTAGAGCTCCTTTACATGTGTGTGCTCAGAATTTTATAAAAAATCAATACAGAACTAGAACTTCTTCATTAAGACCCTCAATAATCATTATTTCAGAACTTGGTGCTTTATTACTTTTATCTCCCCCTTTTTTAAAGCCAAGTTCTTTAGATCAAAATAAAATAATAGTAATTGATTGGTTATCTCATCACAGTAAGAATAACATAAGTGAAGATTTTTTTCGTGCTACACATGCTGAAGTGTGTGAGAGGTATGCTGACAGATTGCAAATGTATACTCATGCTAGTAAATCTAGTATCGGTACAGGTCTGTCAGTAGTGTTCAAGAACAAGGCCGGCAACTAGAGCTCACTAATTAATAAAAGACTGGCTAAGAACTCGACTGTGTTCGATGCTGAGTTGGGTGTAGTGTGGTTGGATGCTGGGTTAAAAAGTAAAAAGTATAATAAGAAATTAATAATTTTTTCAGATTCTTTATCGGTGGTGAGGGCGATAAAGAAGGCTGGGAACGGGGAATTTCTAGTTGAAGTGGTTAGAAGCCTACTAATAGAGTGTGAAAGTTTAATATGTTGGATACCCGGTCATGTCGGAATAGCAGGCAACGAATTTGCGGATCAGTGCGCTAAGTCTTCTATACAGATTATAGAAGAATCTGCAATATTCGCCCTGCCAAGTCCCCAGGCCATTTACAGAATAGGGTTGCAAACGTTAAATGACAAAAGGATTAGTAGATTCCGGGAGAGTGAGTCTGAGACCATTTCAACTTAACTGGAAATCAATGGGCAGTTAGCTTCACCAACGTTTAGCTCTGCGTTGAATAGAGTCGAACAAATCAGCTTGTTAAGGTTGCGCATGGGTCATACGAGGCTTACTCACGCGTTTCCATTGTGTAGTGATTCATCAGTGTGTTCCTACTGTGATGAAATTCCACATAAAAATAGTTTTAAATTTTTATTAAAATGCAGTTTTGTCAAGGCAAGGTTGGCTACCTTTGGTATCAATAATAATAATTTAGAAAATTTTTTGAAATCATATCAAGAGAAAGATTCAATTCTGTTTAAATTTTGAAAAGATTCTAATTTATTTAATAAAATATAAATATGTTGTAATTTTCGAACGAGTTAAGTAATATAAATTTGCCTTATATCTTGAATTAGTATGTTAAGAAAAAATCTTTTGTTTAGTTTTTAAAATTTATAATTCTTTTATATTATTGTTAACTAGAATTTTTAAGTAAGTCATTTTATAATAGGTACTTATAAGTAGATTAGCTATGATTATTAGTTAATTATTTTAAGATAATTAAATGTAAAGGATGTTGGTCTAGTCGCCGAAAGGCCCTGGCGGGTCGTGGTGAAGGCAAGGAGCTATCAGGTTGAGCTACCGGTTTTCGAAAATTCAAACTGATTTTAAAGACAACCAAGAATGAAAATACTTGGCGCATAAGGAGAAAATAGTGCCTCTCAAAATGGAATAAAGACAAAGAAAAAGAAATAGATGATGATGAATTCAATAAGACGTTTTATTTATGTACTCACATACATTTTTCAAATGATCCTCATTTTGAATAATTGTTAATAATTTTTATTTAATCGAACACAATTAAGGCTATTAAATAATAAAATTCTGAGATAGAAAAGCAAAAGTAAATTGCAGTGAATTTTAAAAGATATTTTTAGTTTTACTTATTGTTAAAAGCAAATTAAACATTTATTGTAAAAATTGACTATAATTTTCATGTTTAAATGTAGGAAAAATAAAAAAATTTAATCACTTTTTTGTACCACTTTATTCTTTAAACTTAGAAAAAAAGTTTTAGTTCACACTTTAATCAGAAAATCTTTTTGGTTTTTGTAGTAAATTAAGCATAATGCAAACTTTATATTGCTTTTAATTTTAAATTAAATACAGAAGTTATTCATATAATTTTCTGTCAATGAACATGATATGAAAAAATTACACAAAACTTTCAATTTCACACTTCAAAATTGATTAATTGTATGATAAAGTTTTTTATTTTTTTTAAATACCTTAATTTAGTATTTAAATTATTTTTGAGGAAAATAATAGAATTAGTTGTAAAATAAAATTTAAAAATTATAAATTAAACTTAAGTTACAATACATACGATTAAAATAAAACATGAAAAATATAATAATTTTTTTAATAATTCTCATAATTGATCAATTTATTTTAATTAATTGTTGTTGTTATTCACAAGTGAAAGAAATGATAAAAGAAAGAGAACGAAAAAGAGAAATGGAAAAATGGACAGGTATTAAAAAAATATATTTTTTTGGAAGTCTACAAGTATTTTTAAATTTTTTAAGTTTAATTTTAATCTGAAATAACTAGTGTTAAGAGGAATTAAAAAATAAAACTTGAATTTTACAATTTTTCTTCAATCAGAAGTTACATATTTTCAAAAACCCATATTATATCTTTCATTTTCTTTCATATTTTGTAATGTGTAATCCGTCACTCATCGCTCTTAATTCGATTTCTGTTTCTACATTAACTCGATCACAAAAGAAAAAGATTTTTGACTGGTAGTCGCTTTTGTGAGCAATTTTATTTTAAAAAAAATATTGTGCTATTAACTGTAACTTATTATTTTATTGTAAAATAATTTTTAATTTATGTTTTATTTACATGTTAATGTTTCGACTACCTGTTTTTCTGTTTTTTTCAAACAGAAATCAAACTGATAAGCATCGGACAATAGACTACAAAATCGCTAGCAAATGTCGCTAACTCATAATAATAATGTTGTTCTATATTCTAAATCAACGAAAAATGCCAGCGATTTTGTGATTAAAAGTCCGTCACTCATCGCTCTTAGTTCAATTTCTGTTCCTAAAAAGATTTTGTTTTATTAATTTGTGATTTATTACACTATTTTACCGTGTGCTGTGAAATAATTTTTAATTTATTTTTTATTTACATGTTAATGTTTCGACTCCCAAGTCAAGACACCCGAACCGACAACAACCGGTAAGAAAATTTTCAAAATGTTCTTCAATTTTTCTCAAATTTTCGTATAAAACCTAATGTTAACTCTTTTTTGTTTATTTTGTTTTTTTGTTTTTTTCAAACAGAAATCAAACTGATAATCATCGGACTATGGACTACAAAATCGCTAGCAAATGTCGCTAACTCATAATAATGATGTTGTTCTAAATTCTGAGTCACGAAAAATGCCACCGATTTTGTAATGCAAAGTCCGTCACTCATCGCTCTTAGTTCGATTTCTGTTCCTAAAAAGATTTTGTTTTATTAATTTGTGATTTATTACACTATTTTACCGTGTGCAGTGAAATAATTTTTAATTTATTTTTTATTTACATGTTAATGTTTCGACTCCCAAGTTAAGACACCCGAACCGACAACAACCGGTAAGAAAATTTTCAAAATGTTCTTCAATTTTTCTCAAATTTTCGTATAAAACCTAATGTTAACTCTTTTTTGTTTATTTTGTTTTTTTGTTTTTTTCAAACAGAAATCAAACTGATAATCATCGGACTATGGACTACAAAATCGCTAGCAAATGTCGCTAACTCATAATAATGATGTTGTTCTAAATTCTGAGTCACGAAAAATGCCACCGATTTTGTAATGCAAAGTCCGTCACTCATCGCTCTTAGTTCGATTTCTGTTCCTAAAAAGATTTTGTTTTATTAATTGTGAATATTATTCTATTCAACCGTCTACTGTGAAATAATTTTTAATTTAATTTTTATTTACATGTTAATGTTTCGACCACCAAGTCAAGACACCCGATCCGACCACATCTGGTAAGAAAATTTTAAAATGTTCTTCAATTTTTTTAAAATTTCTCTATATAAAACTTAATGCTAGCTCTTTTTTGTTTATTTATTTTTTTTTTTAAACAAAATTCAAACTGAGCATGAGCGTCGGACTACCGACTACAAAATCGCTAGCAAATGTCGATAAGTCATAATAATGATGTTGTTCTATATTCTGAGTCACCGAAAAAATATGCCAGCGATTTTGTGAATCAAAGTGCGTCACTCATCGTTCTTAGTTCGATTTCTGTTTCTAAAAAGATTTTAATTTATTAATTGTGACTTATTATTTAATTGTACTCTGTACTCTAAAATAATTTTTAAGTACAAAAGAAAAAGATTTTTTTGTACTCTAAAATAGAAAATAGGAAATTTGAAGCACAAACAAAACCAATTAACGGTAAAATTAATATTTTTTGTTGCTTCTATACATTTTCGAAACATTCCACGAAAAAGTTTTATGATTAAAAATTTTATTTCTTTAATTATATCTGTCCAATAGAGTGTAGACTATAAAATTAATTAATTTCATTAAAGCTTTTTCAAAAATTACTTTATCGTTTTTTTTTAAATCGTTATATTTCTTTTTTCTCTTGTCGTTTTTGGAACTAATCTTGTGACACAATAGAGAAGCCAAAAAATGTAGCGTTGCCAAAAACTAGTAAGTTACGTTTGAGTAAAAACTAATTTTTAAGATTTTCAAGAAAACTTTTCAATTAATAATTTTTTTTATTTTAATAAAGAAAGCATTAAAAGGAAGATACCGACACAAACAACCGGTAAGCGGAACTTTTAAAAAATGAAAGCAGTTTTTTTAATTTATTATTTTTATTTTTTGTGTTTTTCTATCTTCCTAATTATAAAAAAATTTTGAATAATATATTTTATCTCCTATAATGCATTTTAAGTGATTTATATTTTTAGAAATTTTCTTCATAACACATTCTGAATGAATTATTAAATTTAACTTTTTATCTTATACTACTTCTTAATATTTAAAACTATTTACAAATTCAATATCCAAATTTCCTATACTAACGACAATTTTTGTTTTAATGCTAAATTTCATACACACTTTACATTTATTCAAATTCACTTGTAATTTATTCACAGCTTAACATTCATTCAATCTAACTTAATTTGCACGCAACTGTTTTTCCATTGCATCTGCATTATATTATTATTATTATATTATTATTATTATTATTATTATTATTATTATTATTATTATTATTATTATTCTTATTATTATTATTATCATTATTATTATTAGTTATTTCAATGTCATCTCTTCGAACTTGTGCCTGTGTGAACTACAGGATAGTAAAAAATGCTGGAAAATGTTTTTTCCCTCAAAAAATGAACTTCGCATGAATCTTTTTCATCTACAGATACAATACGTCGTAATAAAACGTATGGCCAAACTACTCCACCTCTGTAGTTGGCAAGGTAGCCCTAATAGGTTCAAAGAAAATATTTTAAAAAATTTGAAAAAAATAAACAGTTTGTGTAAATGCTACCTACTTATTCAACGCATAACACTTAAATGTTGAATAAATTCAAATAGCACAAAGGAAATTTTATTAAATAAAAATAATAATCAAAATTTACTTGTTTCTCAAATATTTACAAAGAACACCATCAAACGACCACCACGATTATTTACTTAGAACTTTCAAAGTTTGTATGATATAAATCCATAGTCACACGGTATAATTTATTAGCTTTACGAATTTATAAGACATCCAGAATCATTAAAATGTATGGGTGGCTAATGTGCCCCTATGGCCATTGTGCCCCAGTCTACCCTACCCGATGAGTTTTTTGCCTCGGTAATATTTAATTTAAAAGATTTCCCTCGATTGAAATTGAGATCTGATCACCCCACACACGAGACAGATTTATTCAAATAATTTGTGAAAGAATATAGAAAAGTATGCCTATCTTGCCTGTACTGACATCCAAAAAGAAAACTAGTATAGATAAGCATATTTCTAAATAATCCTTTTTTTTAAATACAAAGCCATGCCACTATATGCTGCGAAACTGATTTATAAGCTATATAAGTATTTATACATTTTATATTTAATTCACTGTAGATATTCTATATTATCGGTTGTATGTGTTTCTGATAAAAAACAAAAACATTTTACACTTAGTATTCTTTTTTATTATTTCAATTTCGTTTTTATTTGTATTTATGTAAGTACATTCATTGAATGTTCAAATAATAGGAGAACAATAATAATATGATTGTTATTTTTATCATATAATTATTACCAGTTATTCTTTTTAATTGTATCTAATTTTTACTTATAAGCAATACACACTATCAAATACTGAATGAATAGTTTATATAATGATTCAAGCGTATATATAAAAATTAATTTCTCTTTCTTTTTACCTGATATTATAGTATGTATTATATTTATGTATGTACGTCATTCGGTTTTAATTTGTTTGATGGTTCCGTTGAAATTTTATTGTGTTCTTGTATTTTAGTATTAATTTGTGATAATCAAGGAATATTTAAATCTTATTTCAAATACAATTAATTCTGAGAGTAATTTGTTAGGTAAATTTAAAATTTTTGAACTTAATAAGAATATGTATATCCAATTTTTTTGTTCAGATTCAGGTTATATGTATGTTGGAATGAAAACGTTAATAAATATTTTTTAAATTATAGAATAAATGATAAAATGAATAAATTTTGCACATAAATCAAACATGAGTTTATTTTCATGTAAAATTATCATGGATATCACCTTCAAATATTCTCACGCGCTAAAAGAAGAGAGCGAAGCCCGGAAGAGGATACATCAGATGTCTACATACCTTGGGAAGAACATACCTTGATTTCCACTATCCTGATGAATTTCTGCACATCTGCCACACACTTTTTCACCCTGGTGGTTAAAGCCCAGACACTTTTAACATCTTATCACATGAACAGCGTCCTTTATCATTATTCCATTCAACATTCACTTCTCCACTTTCTCCACAATTCTCTCACTACTAAGTTTGCATTTTTAAGAGATTCGTTTTGATTTTTTAATGCCGCTATCAACCTCAACTCCTCTATATTTTTTGCTTATACGTAAAATTTTTATGCGTGGATTTTTTTCTTACACTTATCTACGTTATAATTTTAATTTAGTTTACAGTTACACTTAGTTTAAAGTTTGGCTTTTTATTGTAATTGTGTAACATTGAAAGGTCCATACAGATTTAGAGAACGACGTTTGCAATGAAACAACTATTGTTTTCTACTAACACTGTCTACCATACGATTTATAGCTGGACAATGAACATACTTCTGCAACAATTATAAAAAAAAGTTTGTTTTAAAATTTTCAAAAGATACACCAAACTGGTGTAAGAATCACCAGTGGCTAAAAAGCGTAAAGTTAAAGACTACAATAATACTGGTAATCAACCAACGCCTTCTTTTTTCTATTAAACAGTTAACTTGAAAACATAAAACTTGCACTAGCAATTATTAATTCTTATTACTACTTTATAATTTGAAATAATTTTTAATTTAATTTCTATTTACAGTAGTTTTCGGTTAATTATCTTGCGCTTAATTGCGTTTTTCGTTTAAACGATTAACAAACTCAGTAAAAGAATTTTCTCATGTTCATATATACAAAAAGTTTTCGTTTAGTTGAAGTTTCGCATTTTTGCATGTTCCGATAATTGAGTTGGCTCGTATGCATTTCTTATATTTGAGTACATGAAAAAAAATTCGGTTAATTGCCTTAGAGAAAAAACTGATAGAATCGATTTAATGATCCAGATAGGTACTTAAAAAAGTCACAACTCTGGTATTTTCAGACATGTCAAAAATTTTACTCGCAATTCTATGTTATTGCATTGCATATATTAATTGTTATGTTTTTGTTTTTTTTTTTTTGGTAGAATGTATGTACACGAACTGAATTACAAATACGTACATACATATGTATATTTTATTTTATGTTATTTTTGTATTTTTTTAAAGTATTTTAAAAACAAATACGTCTGAAAAAATGTTTATTTGTTTTTTGTTTTTGCTTAATTGTCTAATTGAAGCAATTAAGTGAAAATCAGCCAATTGCTTTTTCGCTTAATCGCCTAAAATATCCGGACAACTTACAAGACGCAATTAAACGAAAACTACTGTAAATGTTAATGTTTCGACTACCAAGTCAAGACACCCGAACCGACAACAACCGGTAAGAAAATTTTGAAAATGTTCTTCAATTTTTCTCAAATTTTCGTATAAAACTTAATGTTAACTCTTTATGGTTTATTTTGTTTTTTTGTTTTTTTGTTTTTTTGTTTTTTTCAAACAGAAATCAAACTGATAAGCATCGGACTATCGACTACAAAATCGCTAGCAAATGTCGCTAACTCATAATCATGATGTTGTTCTGTATTCTAAGTCACCGAAAAATGCCAGCGATTTTGTGAATCAAAGTGCGTCACTCATCGTTCTTAGTTCGATTTCTGTTCCTAAAAAGATTTTGTTTTATTAATTTGTGACTAATTATTTCATTGTACTGTACTGTAAAATACTTTTTAATTTATTTTTTATTTACACGTTAATGTTTCCACTACCAAGTCAAGACACCAGAACCGACAACAACCGGTAAGAAAATTTTGAAAATGTTCTTTAATTTTTCTCAAATTTTCGTATAAAACTTAATGTCAACTCTTTTTTGTTTATTTTGTTTTTTTGTTTTTTTCAGACAGAAATCAAACTGATAAGCATCGGACTATCGACTACAAAATTGCTAGCAAATGTCGCTAACTCAATAATGATGTTGTTCTATATTCTGAGTCACCGAGAACTGCCAGCGATGTTGTGATGCAAAGTCCGTCACTCATTGCTCTTAGTTCGATTTCTGTTCCTTTAAAAAATTTTTTTTATTAATTGTGACTTATTATTTTATTTTAATGTGTAATGTAAAATAATTTTTAATTTATTTTTTATTTACATGTTAATGTTTCGACTCTCAAGTCAAGACACCCGAACCGACAACAACCGGTAAGAAAATTTTGAAAATGATCTTCAATTTTTCTTAAACTTTCGTATAAAACTCGATGCTAACTCTTTTTTGTTTGTTTATTTTGTATTTTTTTCTCTTCAAACGGAAATCCAACTGATAAGCTTCGGACTATCGAGTACAAAATCGCTAAGAAATGTCGCTAACTCATAATAATGATGTTGTTCTATATTCTGAGTCTGGAAAAATGCCAGCGATTTTGTGATGCAAAGTCCGTCACTCATCAGTCTTACCCCCCAATTCTACATAAGAGTCTCTTATTTCTCTTACTTCTCTAAACTTTTTATCATAAGAGATTTATTAGCAGAAATTGGTATTCTACATAGCAGACGTGTGGTGATAATAATGTGTAAGAGACTAAGAGGTTTTGAATTCACCAAAATCAGCTGATTATCATGACATTTGTTTGAATTTGAATGTACGAGTTTATGCCTGATTCGCTTTTAAAACGGATATTGGTTTACCCCCAATTTTATCTGCTATAAACTCGATAATTCGGATTTTGGCTTAAGCCCAAATTATTGAAATGGTGAAAGTGAAGCTGTCACGTTCTTCTTCTTTTTTTTATGTGTAAGAAGAAGAATATGTATACTTTAAGTGTATAAAAGTATCAACGTTTGCATGTATTATTTTAATCCCAATTTACAGTTTATAGCGTAGGTACTCCCAATCTAATCCAAAATTCGGATTATTTTTGTTAAATAAAAATTTGAAATCATAGGTTACTAGATATTTAAAATGTTATTCATAGCATAGTTTTTACTGATTTTTGATTAAACGGTTTTTAATTAACTTTAAACAGTATAACTCAACTTTTAAATAATTTGTAAAAAAAGAAAAAGTGAAAATTTACATTTTTATTCCCGCGTATTTAGAAAATATATAATATATATAATATAAAATATAATACTATATTCATTTAAAATGAATAATAGTATTTCTTCCATTTTATTTATTATTTTTATATTATTTTTATTTTATATTATTATTTTTATTTTCTTTTATTATTTTTTTTTTAAATTTTTAATTTCTTCACTTTTTAAAAACTCCACTTCTACACAATAACTATAAGAGGACCTCACCAATGACCTGCTAAGTTAATAGACTTTCGAGGTTAGAAACGTCTCTTATCTTCTTATCCAGAATACCAAATTCTCTTAACTAAACTCACCACAATTTTTAAGAGATCAGCTGATTGGTGACATCTCTTACCTCTTACCTAGAATAGCAATTTCTGCTAAGTGTCTGCTAATTGCATTTAAGAGGCTAAGAGTCTCTTAGTCTCTTATGTAGAATTGGGGGGTTAGTTTGATTTTTGTTTCTACTTTAACTGGATTACGAAAGAAAAATATTTTTTTGTACTCTAAAATAATTTTTGTTTATTTTTTATTCACATGTTAATGTTTTAACCTTCAAGAGAAGTATTCTAAGTTGACAACAACCGGTAATTACAATTTGTTCTATTTTCATAAGTCCATATTTGTTATTCATTTTTTCAATCTGTCAATTTCAATATTGCATAAATTTTTTTTAAAAAAAATTTCTATAAAATATGTATATAATGATAATAGTGGAAATTTGAAGCACAAACAAATTTAATCAACGGTAAAATTAATATTTTTTGTTGCTTACACTTCCAAAAAAGTTTTAGATTAAAAAGTTTATTTCTTCAATTACAGTCGGGATCAAAATTGAGAGGACATTTGAATTTTATCAATTCAAAACAATTATTTTTTAAAATTACAAACGGTTAATGAATTTAATTATTATTGATCGTAAATATTGGTCAATCTTTGTATTTTTATTTTCCATAATAATATTTATAATAAACATTTTTTTTTAAAAATCAGAATTTCTTTTCTAAAACCTTATTTTAAACAAGTGTCCTCTCAATTTTGATCCCGACTATGTTCAGTAGAATGTAGACTATAAAATTATTGTCAATTCCATAAAAGTTTTGTTTTTTAAATTACTCTTTTTTTCTTTTTTCACTTTTGACTTTTCGAACTAATCTTGTGACACAAAAGAGAAGCCAAAAAATGTAGCGTTGCCAAAAACTAGTAAGTAACGTTTGCTTGAAAAACTAATTTTTAGGCTTTTGAATGAAACTTTTCAATTAATTATTCCTTTTTTGTTTTAATAAAGAAAGCATTAAAAAGGAGATATCGACACAAGCAACCGGTAAGCGGAACTTTTAAAAAATGGAAGGAATTTTTTAATTTATTGAACATGAAAAATTTCAAAATTTTCTAATTTTAAATAAATTTTGTAACATTTAAGAGAGAACACCTGTGAAGTCGAAAGAAGAAAAATTATGTAATAATTTTAAAAAAACTTCTGATTGTACTATGAAATATTTAAAAATCATAGTAACAAATTTCTTAAAAGATAAAATTGGCGATACACATGTTTCCGTTGTTATTGAATATAATGAATTTTATGGGTTTAGAATAGGTGGTTTAGTATATGAAAAATTAAAAGTATTGGATCTTAATAATATAATAATAGAAGACATTCACTTTGAAAATAATAAATACGAATTAAAAGCTTTTAAGCATGTGTTCAAAATTATTGGCGACTACCGTACGAAAAAGTTATTGATTTTGAGTAGAAGATTATCAGGTGTTTTAACTACTATATTTGGTATGTATTAACATTAGTAAAAAATATTTATTAAGTTATTACTGTGTTATAATCACAATTTTTAATTTCAGTAAAATTGCACATTACTGCTCTAATAGATGCTGCATTAGAAAAAAGACACGGAAAAACATATATGAATATAAATTCTGTAACACTTAACTTCCATCCTGAATGTGTTAAATACGACATCACGAATTATCGTATGATTTTTAAATCTATGGCAATATACGACATACGTAGCTTTCTTAAATATTATCCTGATTTAGCGAAAAAAGAAGTACCAAAAAAATTATCAGCTGTATTGAAAGATAAATTACACAAATACGCTAAAAACATTATTTTGGAAGAATTGAAATCATAATTTTTATTTTAATGAAAGTATCGTTTAGTTTAGTCTTTAGTTTAAAGAGTATGTAAGCAAATCCACTATATTCTTGTATTTTATCAATAAAATACATAGTTTTCTAAAAGTATTATTTCGATATCAATATTAAATTCGACTTGATAAACGATCAAATTTAATATGTCAATTAATAAATTTCAGAAGTAAATTTTCAACGAATTTGTTAATGTAATAATATGCAAATTAAATACAATGTATTGTAGTTTATAGTAGTGTAGGAGGTTTAAGTGTTCTTTATATCAATAATGTTTACGTAGTAACTAAGAATAGCCGCGACATAGCATCCGATAGTTCAATTGGTAGAACAGTGTAAATGTGATAATATGCAAATTAAATACAATGTAGTTTAGTAGTGTAGGAGATTTGAATATTCTTTATATCAATGTTTACGTAGTAACTAAAAACGGCCAGCGCCATGGCTTCCGATAGTTTAATTGGTAGAAGAGTGCCCCGGAAAGGCACGGAAAGTCTTGGGTTCGAATGCTAGTCGAACCATATCACGTATGTCGTTTTTTCTGTTCTTACTCAAAGAGAATAAATAATTACTAGTTATTACTAGCAATGACCATAGAAACTAATAAGACTTGGCTTTAGTACAAATCTATGAAAATAATTTTTTATTCAAAAATTCGTCTCGCATCCCAGTGAGAGCTTTTATTTTTCAAATCTAAAGCTTTGTTAGCTTAGAACAAAACCATTATAAACTTCATTTGTAATGACGAAAACAATAACAAAACTTTGACGTTACATATTTATTTTTTGACAGTATTTTATGACGTCATACATTATTATGATTGCTTTGATCATGTTTTTCCAAATTTCTGTTAAAAATTTTCAATTTTTACAAATGTATAACAAAAATTAATAATGATTACATTGTTGCCGTTATTTATATTTTTGAATTTTTTTTTATTTGATCAAAAATATATATTTGCTTTGAAAAATTTTTCTTTGAAATATAGAATATTTTTTTTTTCATTCATTCAAAAATTAATAATGATTACATTGTTGCCGTTATTTATATTTTTGAATTTTTTTTTATTTGATCAAAAATATATATGTATGTATTTGCTTTGAAAACATTTTTTTTGATATATAGAATATTACAGTATGACCTCTTTAATCCGGACTTCGAAAATCCGAATTATCCGATTCGATTTTCTGGATACACGTAAGTATTCTGTAGTCCGAAATAATGCCCTCAAGTATTCTATAATCCGGATCATATTTGTTAGATATATTTATTGTGAAGTGAAATTACGAATGTGGAATATGGTCGTTGTGAAGTACCGTAATTCTGTCTGGTTTTTTTTTTTTTTTTCGTGAATAAAACTATTTGATACATACTTCATTGAAGTGCAAAACAATTGTTTCCAATTTAAAGAAAAAGGTTTTTGTGAATATTCTCAGTCTCGAATCACAGAATTTTTCATTTAATTAAAAAATTCTAAACATAAATTGTATATACCTATGCATTATTAATGGATAAATAATTTTCAAAAATAATGATGTTTTATACTGTTAAATACATATCCAGTAATCCGGATAAGGCCGTGCATTAATTAATACTGTATTTTTTTTCTATTCTTATATTATACCTCTAGATACTATATACATATATAAATATATATAAAGTGATATTCCAATAATCAGAATAATTGAATGCACACCCTCATTCGGATTTGTGAAATATTCGGATTACAGAGTACTATTGAATTATATTAAAAATGAACAAAAAATCATTAACGATGAAAATGTTTAATGTTTTGTGCACGCTTTTTATTAATCTACATTTTCACTCTCTTTTTATATTAATTTTTTTCCTTTCGGCAAACTTGTAACTAGTAAGGAATACTACAATACAATAAAAAGTGCACCAGACAAAGTTAAAAATATCACAAAACGGGATATTGCCAGACAGATAACAGTTAGGTATATATAGAAAATATAAAAAAAAAGAAAAAAAAAGCAATGTTTCTCTAATTTTACATCAATTCGGATTATAGAAAACATTCAATTCGAATTATAGAATACATAATAGAGATTTTTTAATTGTTCGGACTATTGGAAATTCGAATTTTAGAGTATACGGATTCTTGGAACATCACTGTATCGCTCATTCCATGCATGACGGACGGGACATTGAAGAACATTTTTTTAGAAATAAGAGAACAAAAAAATGTTTTTTAAGTACATACATAGTAAAATAATTAATAGGTTAGAAATAAACAATAGACAAAAAAACATGGTAATATATTATAATATAAAAGAATCGGAAGATATAAATAATATTTTAATAAATTATTTATTAAATTCCAAATTAGGAATAAACACCTCAGATAAAGAAATTGAAATTATCTAGAAGTTAAAAAAATTACAAAAAATAAAAAGCAATACAATCAGAAAACAAACGGGTTTTAAAATATTATAGAAATTGCAAGAAAATTAAAATGGAATTGGGCAGGTCATATAAGTAGAATGAAGGACCTGGACCAGAGATGGAGGAAAACTACTGAGGAATAAATACAACAAAAGGAATAGAGACCATCAAATAAAAGACTACCACCTAAAAATTTACCATTAAACAGGAGGTGTGAAGTTATATACTTCAAAGAAAAATACTGTTGAATTTATGAGTGTAAAAACGAGTATCATTTCATGTCCCGTCCGTCATAGTCACTTATCGCCCTACATACAGAATTAAAACCAGAATTCTTGGGAAACATCTTCTTTTTCGGTTTGACAGGTCTTTGGGTGGATCATTATTTTTTACATTTAACTGAAATACATTTGAACTATATAAAGGTAAAAAAGAAGAAAGATTCAAAAAAATGTTCTTCAATGTCCCGTCCGTCATGCATGGAATGGGCGAGATATATATTTATATATGTATGTATATAGTATCTAGAGGTATAATAAAAGAATAGAAAAAAAATATTCTATATTTCAAAGAAAAATTTTTTCAAAGCAAATATATATTTTTGATCAAATAAAAAAAAATTCAAAAATATAAATAACGGCAACAATGTAATCATTATTAATTTTTGAATGAATGAAAAAAAAATATTCTATATTTCAAAGAAAAATTTTTCAAAGCAAATATATATTTTTGATCAAATAAAAAAAAATTCAAAAATATAAATAACGGCAACAATGTAATCATTATTAATTTTTGTTATACATTTGTAAAAAATGAAAATTTTTAACAGAAATTTGGAAAAACATGATCAAAGCAATCATAATAATGTATGACGTCATAAAATACTGTCAAAAAATAAATATGTAACGTCAAAGTTTTGTTATTGTTTTCGTCATTACAAATGAAGTTTATAATGGTTTTGTTCTAAGCTAACAAAGCTTTAGATTTGAAAAATAAAAGCTCTCACTGGGATGCGAGACGAATTTTTGAATAAAAAATTATTTTCATAGATTTGTACTAAAGCCAAGTCTTATTAGTTTCTATGGTCATTGTTACTAGTCTATTACAGTAGTAAGTATAAAGCTTTTTTCATATGATTTATGTAGTACATAATAACGCTTGAACATAAGAAGACCAATTCTAATATCTCTGTTTTTATTGAGGTATAAATTTTGAAATTTTTAAAATATTTTTGTGAACATATTTGGATTAATTTAACATTTCAGTTTGTCGTAAACTTCATAGTTTTCATGGTGTAATGATTTATAAGGTGTGTGCTTTAGAAACGTCGAGTTGGCATTTGGTACAAGTTTTTTTTTTTTTTTTTTTTACACTTTTTTTCAAGTTCAACTGTCAAATTCCTTTGTTAGCAAGCTGTGTTCTGATTGGCCAGTTCGATTCGAGATTTGTTTACGTTTAAAGCACACACCTTATATATCATTACACCATGACAGTTTTTAACTTTTTCTTTCGTAGTTTCATAGTTTATACTCATATTTGACAGTTATATGATTTGAAGTAGGCCAAATTTTTTATACAAAGTTACAACTAAAAAAAATAAAACTACGAAAAAGTGAACTGAAATAGTCGTTCATGTCAACTGAACTACAAAATTTCAAAACTGAAAAATTACGACGAACTGAAAATTGAAATGAATCCGCTAAATATCTTATAAATAAATAGAAATGAAATATACAAATTTTTCTATTAGGTGGAATCAATAGAATTTGTATGTATATTAAGTTGATCAAATTTTATACAAATCTTGTTTTGTTTATATTAAAAACTGATAAAAAGTCTATTAAATAGAATAGAAATTCATAATCATAATATTCATAATAGATTCAGGTGTTAGTCTCTATGTATTTAAATTCACAATCTATTGTGAATCTATTATATGCTGAAGCTTTCTGTTGGGGGTTGGGGGTAATAATTTGCCTGGTATATATGAGTGGTGGTTAGTAGGTGTTAGATGTATAGGCCTGGAATCCTGTTACTCTCTAGAGCATTCTCTATAATATAGATTTACAGAAACGCCTCTGCGGTTTGGATATTGAGGTTAAGGCGGTTGGTATTTCTATGGAAAGTTAGACCTTCCTTCAGAAACAGACTTCTAAAGTATGTGCATTCAATGAAAATGGCCCTTATCGGCGAAGTCACGTCACTGAAAGTGAGATGTCACATTAGTGAATTTGTATTTTTGAACTCGAATGTAGCGACATACGTCACACGTATGACAGAAATCGGTATTAAATAACGAAGAAGATGTGACAGCCGTCACTTATACAAGCCAGAGACAGTCACATCAATACTGAAGGTGACACGAACAAATTAAAAAGTAAAGCGTTCTGAAAAGTAAGAGTGGAAAGGCAATAAAAGTCTTCAAATTGTTCAAATTAACACACTTATTGCCTTATCGGTTAATTTTCATTGAATTTATCAATTTTTAATTTTTTTTTAAATTCATTCATAAACATAATTTTTTTTGTTTTTTTTTTTGGATTGATCATTAAAAATTGTATATTGAATTAACATAAAAACTCTTCACTAATTATGTTTTTGTAATTGGACAATTTTTATTAAAAACAAAAAAGAAAAATTAAACATTCACAAAACATAAATTTTTCAAATAAAATAGAAAATTTATTGCAGATTTTGATATATACTTCTTGGATCATTCTGTTTAATTTGTTTAATAATATTTTGTTTAATTATAATTTTTTTAATAATTTCATTTTCATTGAATATTGTCCTATTATTATTAATTTTTGGTACGGTAATTTTTTTGATTCTCTCTTCGACATGATTATTCAAAGAATTTATTAAAATATTTCTTAAATTTTTACCTAATAATTCATCGACAATATAAAATTTTGGTAGATAATTTACTGAAGATATTCTTTGTTTGAATTGTTTTTGTTTGTCCTGTAGAAATAAATTATATTATTATTTTTTTAATAATATACACTGATTACCGAACAAAAAACTTATAAAAAATCAAAAACAGCTGTCATAATACAAATTTCCCTGTCATTACTAAATATCACTGTCACTGGTACTTTTACTCTCTATCTGATATCAGGGATTGTTAGTAAATTAGGAGAAGTACGCTTAATGGCTTTGTACAAACAGGAATATTTAAAATATCTTGTTGACTTGCTACTAATTAGCTCTATGATGATTTGGTTCAGTGGAGCGGTTGGGTTGTGGAGGTTTTTAAGGACTAGATTGGAAGAGATCTTGTCGAAAAAGAGACAGATGCCGTAGTCCAGCTTTCCATCTGGCCATCTTCTTTGCCATATTTCTTATTGCAGGCAGCCTTAAGGAGATTATTAGTTTTCTTAATACTACCAGCCAGCTGTTCCACATGCCTGTTCCACATGATGCGGTTTGAAAGGGATTCTATAATTTGAAATTACTATGCAATCTTCTCTACATGTTCTTTTCCTGCAAGTATGTACTGCATCAACCTTGTCAGGTGATAATTTAGCACCATTTTTCTTACACCACACATCTAGTGTTTGGACGCTCTTTTGCAGGGTATTATTGACCTGAGGCGTAGAGCCAGAAGCATATAGGATAATGTTGTCCGCATATATGTGAACATACAGGTCAGATATGTTCTGAAGACTAACAGCAAGGGAATAAATATAAATGTTGAAGAGGACTACTGAGAGAGGAGAATCCTGTGGTAGGGCATGATTGATGTATCGAACCGTAGAATGCAAGCCTTTGACTCTGACCGCTTCGCTTAGAAAGGATAGAATGGTTTGGACAAAGTAGCGGCTAATCTTCCACTGCCATAGTTGGATAGCTATTGATTGTTTCAGGACTCTGTCGTATGCTTTTTCTAGGTCTAGGGTTAGGAGGACAGAATGTTGTGTCTTGCCCAAAAGCCAATGCGAGATCATCCTGTAGCCCATACAAGAGAGACAAACATCCTCTTCCCGGTCTAAAACGCGAAATCGCATGGGGGAGTCTTTGTTCTGCAAGCCACGACAACCTGTTGGTGAGAATCTTTTCAAAGAGTATCCCAGGAGATTGGTCCGAACTAGGAGGTGAAAAGGAAAGTGCATTGGACCTTTAAGATTGGGATAACTTCTGCCAGCTTCCATTCGAAGGGGAAATAGCCAGAAGTTAGGATTTTATTGAAAACCATGATCAAACGAGCTTTCCACTGGTAGGTGGACTGCTTAATCATGCCAAAGGAGATTCTTTCAAGACTAGAAGCTGTAATTTTAAAACATTTAAGAGTCTAGTCAAATTCTTCTCGAGTTATGGGATGTGTCTTTCAAAACTACTCATAGCTAGTTTGCAAAAGGGATCAATGTCTTGGAAATTAAGGATATCTGTGCTGTAAAATTTGGCCATCAATTCGGCTATTGCAAGGGGATCGTCAATGAAGGAGTCTTCATTATTGCTACCGTTGGCGATTCTAACTGGTTGAATGTTATTCATACAGTTCCTATCCTGGATTGACCTGACTTTTCGCCAATTTTTTTAGACAGTGCTGTTCGGGTTGATTGACTCTACAAAATCGATCCAGGCTTGTTTCTTTGCTTGTTTGATGTGTCGTTTAAGGGCAATCGCTGCTTTCCTATAGGAAATCGCTTTGTCCAGGATTCGTGCCGTGATCTGGTTTTCAGGGTAAACCAGGACTTGGAACTAGGAATACTAAAGTTGGCTGCTACTCTTATAGCTTTGGTTAGTATGGCTATTTCTTTATTTAGGGTCTTTGGAGAGGGGCGGTGTTATCTCTGGATTCAATATAGGTACATACTTGGGAATATGTTTGCAGGCGGTGGAAGTGATTATGAAAGTAATGAGAATTGGTGTATGGTCTTTACTGATGGGCATTAGTGTTATCCGTACGAAGTTCGGGGCTAAGGAGGATTAAATTAGGGTCACATCGATGTGCGTTAGAGATCCGCGTATGCTTTAGTGCGTTGGGGAGCCATATTTAAGACTACGAGCTGGAAATCTCCTATCCAGTCTTCGATTTGTCTTCCTCTGCGACTTGCAGAGCCCCATAAAGAACTGTGAGCGTTGAAGTCACCAAGAAGGATAACCGAACCATCGACCCTCTCTATAAGAGCATCTAGTCACTGGTAGGATTGTCTCGGTCGTTTTCCAGATAGATGTTGATCAGCACCAAACGAAAGGGGTTATGTATCATAACACTGATCGATGGATTGCAGGTGTCGGTAGGAGATCTCGTGAAATGGATTCAGCTCCTAATCATAACCGCTAAGCCACTTCTTCGAGTGTCATGGACATTATGAACAAGGACATTGTATCCCTTACTCACGAAGTCATCCTGCACAGCCGCAAAGTGGGTCTCTTTTATGGCTATTCCATTGGAGTATGACAGGGTGCCGGATTTGGGACTGTTCGGAGTTAAGATCAGGGCCGGCCCAACCTAATTTTTCGCCCTGTTCGAAGAACAAAATTTCGCCCTTATTCTGTTTAAATTTTTAATGAATATTAAAATGTTCAAGCCGTTTCCACACCACCCTTGGGTAGACTTTCAACTCACATTTCATATTTTGAAAATAAATCAATTTATATACATAATAATACATACTTTCATATAATTCGAATTATATACGGAACTATTTATATACATACATACAGCCTTGAAAATAAAAAAAGTTATTGCAAACTGTTCAAAATAAAATCTTGCTCCTATAGTATTATTCGATCTTCATTAGAGATGAAAAAACCCATGAAAAAAAACAATTTCGTTGGATTTTTTCATATTTTTCCGGATTTTTTCATAAAAATCCTGTAGTCCTGGAAAGGAATTTTTGTAGTTTGTAATTTGGCACAAGATGTGTGAAACACCCTGTACACCCAAATTTCATTAAATATCATAAATTTACCTACTTACTTCAAAAAATTGAAAAAAACCGTTCAAATGAATGTATGTATATCTTTTTCCTATGATTATGAAAAAAACAAATGTTTTTTTCCGCTTTTTTGGAAAAAAACCGATAAAAAGCAACGGGTGAATGTATTTTTCATTTGTGAAAAAAGCATTTAAAAAGCAGCTTTTTATGAAAAAATCCGGAAAAATATGAAAAAAACGGAAAAAACCAATTTTGAAAAAATCGGATTTTTGCTTTTTTCATCTCTAATCTTCATAAAAACAAACAACAACAAAAATGCTATACACACATTATTAGGTTCAATTTCAAATCTTGCACAGTCTCTGCTTTATCATTCTATATGTTTCGTATGGGCGCTACAAAAACAACAATATATAGCAAACTGTTCAAAATAAAATCTTGAACCTATAACCAAAATAATTCAAATTCAAAATAATATGAATTTAGAAGAGACGGACAAAATTTTGAGGGGATAAGACAGCACAAAAAAGGAAATGTGTGTAGTATTTTTGTTGTTGTTTGTTTTTATGAAGATCGAATAATACTATAGGTTCAAGATTTTATTTTGAACAGTTTGCTATATATTGTTGTTTTTGTGGCATTCATACGAGACTTATGTTCATAGTAGATGATTCTGTGGTCACAAGCACTAACCGCTTAAGTCTGAAGATGCTTATGTCGACTTAAGTGGTTTGCAAATGTGACCACAGAATTGGTTCACACAAAAATAAAAATCTATGTATATAAAATTTTAATATTATGTAAATATTTATATTGTTCTAATGGCGCCCCTCTAATTTTGTCGCCCTGTTCAGCTGCTCTGTCTGCTCATATGTAAAGGCCGGCCCTGGTTAAGATCTATTGTGTAACAATGAGGGTTTACTCGGACGTAGTGATTTGTGTATCTTCAAATGTAGAAGAGTTGAAATGTATGGGATATCTTATTTGTTCGTTTTGGTTTTTCTAATTTGGTTTTTGTTTAAAGCTTTACTTCTTCAGCGGGTTTCAGTATCTATGTAGTCCAAGGGGCAACAAGATCTGATGTATTAATTTTATTTCTTGTAACTAGGGAGTTCTCGGGGTGTCGAGATTTGAACTGAAAGAAGTGTTTGAAAAAGAGGTTAATTCTTTGTTGAAACCTGTGGGTACGGTTATTGTGTTTGTGTTTTGATTTGTTTGGGAATTAGTTTTATTAGTTTGTTCAGTGTGTTTAGAGAGGTTGTCAACGAGGTTAGTGTTGTTAGAGTTATTATTGTTATTAAGTGTTGTTAGTGTTGTTAATGTTTTTAGTGTTATTAGTGTTGTTAGTGTTATTTGTGTTGTTAGTGTGATTAGTGTTTTGTGTTGTGTTATGAATAAAGGGCTTAGATTTTGTTACTTCAGCATACGAGCATACGAGCTGACGTTGGTTGAACTCGGTGGAATTGGTTGAGGGTCTGGTTTCCGTCGTTGCATATTGGGGTGCTCGCTGTACCATAATTCTCTGGCCTTGTATTTAGAAAGGTGTTTATCGTACATAAGCCGTATGATGTCTTTCTCTAGTAGGAATAACGAACAGTTCCTATCGAAAGTGGTGTGACCTTCAGTGCCACATCCACAGCAGAAGTTTCTAGTGCAGGAGTGTTGATCATCGCTGATAGTGATGTTACACTTCGGGCATTTCTTTGCGTTTTTACACTTAGTCTCATGGCCTAGTTGAAAGCAGTTGCGGCATCTCAAGGGGTTTGGGTACCATCTTTCCACCTGCACCTTCTCTTAAAGTATTTCCATTGTTTTTGGAGGTTCAAGAGTGTCGAAGGTCAGTATTACTCTGTCGGTGTTAACTCGTAAAATTTATTATAAAACCTTTGTAACTACGATGATATTCGAGTGTGGAGTTGTTCAAGGACGTTTTGGAAGTTTTTTTAGTAACAGCTTGTTCTTTAAGTTTATATTTTCCGAATATTCCATCATATTTAATCATTTTCAGGAAATAATCGATTCTAGATAGGAAGTCTTTCTATTCACTCATCCTAAATCTGAAAACCAATGTAAATCCGTTCACGTTTACTACCCTGCAACTCTTCCCAAAATTTAACAATTACGTCACGAAGAACGCTCTTACAGACAAAATTATTTTGTCAAGGATTAGAAGGTGGATAAAAAGTATATAAAAAATGGTTTAAATTTGAACTAATAAACGAAAAATTTTTTTTTTCACTTTTAAACTTTCTCACAATGAGCAATTAATAAAAAAACTCAAAAACTCAATAAATTTTCAATTTTTCGGTTTAAAAATGGTTTATTATAGTGAAATAAACATTCAAGGTTAATATTATTTTTCGCAAATTTTGAAATAAAAAAAATTGTTAAGTTATAGTTGAAGTCTCGTTAAACCTTTAAAAAAAATTAGTATATAGAAAATTATTTTAATAATAATCAAGAGATGAATATTTGTACATATATTCTTTTGTCCATCAGAAAAAAAAACGGTAAAAAAACCGAATTCAATATTTTATAAACATTCTGATTTAAAAACAAATCCACCATTTAAATTTCCATTTAAAACATTTGTAAATAAAAATTTATCGATTTGTATCTTACATAACACCTATGAAAACCAAATAAAAACAGAATCCCATTAACTAACAAACAAAATGAACCGTATCTTCTTTCCACACACAGTAAAAACTCTGACAAAATATTTATGAGGTTCATTTACGTTCAATATGTTTTCAAATATGTGTTTTACTTACAAAAAAGTTGACGTGAAATCACAAAATACGTTTTCTCATCTCATAAACACCATTAAGATAAAAAATGTGTAGTTCTTGTTTAGCAATATACGATAGTATAGTCAATTACTTTGATATATTTTTGCAAATAACCCTGTTCCGCTTTGCCTTTTATAATTTTTCTATGAGGTTTGTATTAATGAACACCTCAGAAATTACAGAAAATAGGAAACAAAAACGAACTATAAGTATAAACAAAAACAAATTAAGTTTCGGATTTATTGATTGTTTTAGATTTGAACGACATTCTGAGAAAAAAATGGAAAAGGATTTTCATGTGTAAACGAAAATCATTTGAATAATTGTACGATCATTTGTAAAAGAGAAAAATTAATTTAAAAACAAAAACAGGACACAAATTTTTTGCTGCAGGAAAAATGCTATCTGAATAAAAAAATTTAATTGATGGTATTTTAAATCCTAAAACAAAGTATTTCTTTTTCTATTTAATTAATTTCAAAAAAATAATACAAATTTAATAATGTAAAATGAGACACTTATAAGAAAAAAAAATTAATTTTAAAATTAAATAGTGACACAAGTTTAATTTTGTTCTGAAAGTACACTTACATAGGTCCGCAGTCAGAATCACAATATTTTTTAAAGTAAATTGAGTTTACTTTCATAGTCTTAACCGACTAGACATAACTCGATGTCTAGATCGTAATAATCTGGTGGATCAGCTTCAGCTTCAGAGTTGGTTGTTACAATCTCCCCCTCTGGAGCAGCAGACGTCTCGATGCGCGACAGGATGAAAGATTAGCTTTAGGACGTCCTCTTCTTCGCAGCATACTTACAGGTTGTGGTATACCGTTGTGACTACCCTTATATGGTGTGAGCGCAGAAGCATGATAAGTTCCAAGAATAACATCAAGATTATCACGATGAGCGATCTGATATGCAGTTGCACCTACTCGTTTTACGATAGTATAAGGCCCATCCCTTTTCGGTTTGAACTTGGAGGTAAACTTATTTTCAGCACTGCTCAGGGTATGTGTATTTATCCAAACAAGGTCACCAGTCCTATATAAAGGTTGTGCTTGAGGCGTCTGGTCTTCATAATGTTTCTGCAGCATTTGTTCTTGTTCAAATACTTCTTAAGCTAGAAGAAAATTTTCGTGTATTACTGCAAGTTTCGATGGAATTTCTGCTACGAAATTATTGTATGTTGCTATAAATATGTCGTAAATCGTTTCTTACATCATCCAGTGTATTTGTGGGATGTTCCTGCCAAACATAAGGTATTTTGACATCGAGCAGAATTCATTGCGAATCGAAAAGCTGGTAATTTATCAACCCACGTGGTATGATTTCGTTCAATTAGAATTGATAACTGTGCCTTTCCCAATTAGCAATTTAAGTACCAAATACTAAGTTTTAGTTATCGCCACTATAACATAGTTAAGGACACGCTTTCGTTACTGTTTGTGATACTATAATGTCAACCGCCACTTTAAAGTTGCATGTGCCATGTATTTGGAACGTAAATGTTGCCACTTTATGCATTCCAAAATTATCGTTCCACGTGAAGTTTTAACATAGTAACGGAAACGTAGCAAAAACTCCTTGAAATTTTTGTTACTTCGTAGCTATTTCACTCTGTTCTTGAAAACGTTTTCGCTACTATATTTTGCCACTAAAAAGTGACAAAAATTTAGTTTTTTCTTCTGGTGTAAGATACGTGCCAAACTAAATACACACTATACTGTATAGTTCCATAATTTTTGTGTAAAGCCGGCCACGTAGCACTTACTTGTTAATGGAACATTAAAGTTTTTGTTACTATAGTGATTGGTAACAACTTTCACTATGTATAAAGTATCAACCACGATTTTGCTACTTGATAATGTTGTGCTTAATCATCATCATTATCTCTTTGTCTGTTAGAGATTTTATTTATATAAGTAATACCTGAAAAACTCCATTACAACAAATGGCAAAAAGAGTAATTGAATTATCAAAATTAAATAATGAAACTGAACCTACGTGTGATAAAAGTTGAATAAAACCAGATAATGAAGTATAAAAATTTCCAACATAGATATCCCGGCTGTCATAAAATTTTTAATAAGGTTAATTTTGGGAAGAAAATGTTTATTTCGAATAATCAAAGAAACAAATGGTTTATGACGGAATGTTCAATATAGTACCATTTGCCACTATAAAGAAACGTATAGTATCAGCATAGTACCATTTGCCACGATAAAATAAAAATTACTACTACATGGTACCTTTTGACACCAATTAAGTATTATTCGCCACTTCATAGACTTATACGTTGCGTGGTGATAAACACTATATAGTGGCAGTTGGCACGTAACGACAACTTGGTTCCACGTAATTGAAACTATTTCGGAGTATCGACAACTTTATAGTGGCAATGCAAAATTCCGCCATTATTTAAACAATATATTATAGTTATATAATTTTTATACAAATTATTTTTTTTTAATGGTAAAAAAATCAAACATTTTCATAAGATGGTGAATAAAAACCGAAAAAGTAGTCAATATATGAATAAAATTAGTGAGAAAATGTTTGAAAAATGGAAATTGAAAATTAAATGGAAATAGGAACGTTCATATTTATTCAGAAAAAAATCAAATATTGCATTATTTCTGAAGAGGCACAAATTTTTTCGAAGTAAAATGTTCACATTCACCAAGAAATTTTATTAGCAACAGGTTTTTGTTCATAAAAACAAAGATACGAATATATCAATATCCAATAATAAAAGAAATTCAAGAATTCATTTTGATTTTTGAACTTAGAAATTTTTAATGATTTCCATCAATGTATGTATTTTCTATTAGGTATATTAAATGTATTTAAAAATATAATATATATTATACTTTTAGTGTATTTTACATTTTTTTCACTGTATGAGTAAAGAAGTGGCGTTAAAGTCTCAATTACTAGTTTGGGTGGTTATTTCCACCACTTTGAAACGTTTTTGTTATATGACAGATATCGTACCAATTACTTGGAAAAAACGTAGCAGTTCATTCCCCATTTTAGTAGTAGGAACGTTTTTGACATGGACCATACATGTTCCTATTACTAGTAACCGCCACTTTAGAGTGACCTGACTTAGTGTCGACTACGTGGCGGAACACTAGAATTGCTAATTGGGTTAGGTCTCTGGTTTTCCGCTCTACTGGGTTAGCTTGTGGATGATATGCTGGTATGTGCTTGTTGTATGTCTAAAAGATGAAGGAGACACTGCATAACTGCAGATATGAATTGTATACCGTTGTCGCTGACAATTCTGCGCGGTAACCCATAGCGTAGAAATATCTCGTTGAGTAGATATGTGGGACGATTTATTGCTGTTGCTTCTTTTAGTGGTGTTAGTTTCACCCAACGTGTAGCAATGTCTTCTATAATAAAAATCCATTGATAATTTTTCAACGAACCAAATAAATCGATTGCTAAGACTTCAAATATTTGTTGCAGTGTAGGTGTTTGCAATAACCCTTGTGGCTTGGAATTTCTGGCTTTATTGCGTTGACATTCAATACATTTATTAATATAATTCATTATGTCTCTTCGCATTCCAGGCCAATAATATCGTGATGAAATTTTATACAAAATTCCCATGATACTCTTTTAACACAGTTTCTCTATTTTGAACTGGAACTACCAGTTGTGCTTCATCTGTATCTCGATCTTTCAAATAGCGATAGAGAACCCCATTGTTATTTATGTAACCCTTTTTAGTCCAACTCATGTAATTTTCATTTGGAACCTCAGCTTTGAAATCTTCAATAATTTTCTTTATTTTTGTTCCTTTCGTATATTTTCTGCAGTTTTTGATGGCAAATCGATTTGGATACTACAAATTTCATGAATATTTTGCGGTGGTCTAGAAAGAAGATCGGCTATTGCATTTTTCTTGCCATTAACACAATATGGTTGTAATTGCAACGCCCATCTTGCAAATTTTCCGGTTGGTGATTTCAACGATAATAACCATTTCAATGGTTGATGATCTGTCTGGATTTCGACCTTACTACCTTCTATGTAACTTTGGAACTTAAAAAGTGCCCAAACAACAACTAAAGCTTCTTTTTCAGTTGTTGAGTAATTCCTTGATAAGAACTGCCCCTATCGCATAGTTGCTGGCGTCTTCCTCAGAAGATAGGCCTTGCTTTCATTAGCTTGTTGTAAAACAGGTGCTCTTGTTAAAGCTTGTTTTAAATGATTTTTGTTCTGCTTCGCTCCATACCCACTTGGCATTCTTTTTTGTAAGTCTGCTCAATGGTTTTGATAATTCAATGAAATTTAGTACAAACCTCCTGTATCATATGAACATGTTTGAATGAAACTTAATAATTGTTTAATGTTATTTGGAGGACTACGGTTACAAATAGCTTCAGTTTTAGAAATATCCATTCGAATGCCTTCTTTTGTCAATTCGTAACCTAGATATTTAACGCTAATACAACAGAATTTACACTTTGGTCGTTGCATTCTTAGCTTAAAATGTCGCATTCGAATAAATACTTTTCGCAAGTCTTGTAAATAACCACCGAATGATTCTGAACACACTATTACATCGTCAACATAACACAATATCATAATTTCTGATAAGCCAGTTCGAAATCTGTCCATTAAACGCTGGAAGGTCGCTGGTGCATTTCGAAGTCCGAATGGCATTCTATTGAACCTGACTAGCCCGAATGGTGTAATAAATACTGTTTTATCACGATCTTGTTTATGAACATTTATTTGCCAGTAACCAGATTTGAAATCTAAAGTTGACATAAATTTCATCTTTTCAGCTGCATGTAAGAGTTCATCCTTCCGAGGAAATGGATAAGGATCTGGAGTTGTAATCGCATTCAATTGTCTATAGTCGACGATAACTCAAATACCACAATTTTTTTGGGGACCATAACTACAGGTGCGGCCCATGGTGACTCACATTCTTCGATTATGTTTTGCTGGAGCATTATATCTAGCTCTTCACGCAACTGGTTACGTCTTGTTGGTGATAATCTATAGAATATAGCAAATATTGGTTGATGATTTCCTGTGTCGATTCTGTGACAAGAACGTGGAGTTGCTTCTCCTTCATTTATGAAGAGGTCTTTGAACTCATTTAAAAGATTATTCAATTTATCTTTTTCATCACATGTAATATCTTTTCCTTCTTTATCTCATAATTCAATATCTATGCGAAAAAGTTCATAATTCTCAATATTTTCATTTGTTCTCTTAATTTTCTTAGTACCCAAAGCGAACAGCTGTTTCGCTCTTGGGGGTGTTATCATATCAGCTGGAACAGCATCTCGAAATACATTTTAAATTGTATGTGGTGAATACAATTGATTTGAACTATTTTCACGAGGCGGTGTTACCGCTGGAAGTCTAATAAAATTTTCACGTGTAAGTTCAGAAAACAATTCATCAGATTTTGATATTGTTGAAACTTGTTTATTACGTGTTCAATTTCGTTGAAAGGTGTTTATTGTTTTTTAATGAACAGTTGAAATTTTGCATGAAGTCTAAAAATTTTTGTCCGGTTGGTCGTAAAAATACCATATGTTTTGAGCGAGGTTGAGGATTATACCTGATTGCTCAAGAAAATCGATGTCTAGAAGCATCCTAATATCTTCTGCATCAGGTAGTACTATAAAACGTATTGGTTTTTGTCTATTAACAATAATTATTTCAACTTTCGTCGTTAAAAGTTTTTGATGTTTTGTTTCACCATTTGCTAGTGAAACATCAGCATCAACAGTGATGAATTTAACACCTGCAAGTGTTTATACAGTGTGATACCTGCAGCACTTTGTCCTTTCAGCGGTATCAGTATACCAACCAGTAAAAAACCAACATTCGATGGACTGTTGTATTTACCTTTGGAACAACTTGGACAGTTGCTTCTAATGTAACCGGGTGCACCACAGCTATAACAAAATATTTTGTTGGATTCTAGCTTTTGTTGTAGCTGTTGCACGGGTTGTTCCATCTTCTGTTTTTTTTATCTTTTTTTTTGTCTTACATGCATTTTCTACGTGCCCATAATATCTGCAATATCTATAACGTACTCGTGTTGGTACAAAACTTTTGTCTTTATTGGCTTTATCTTCCTTATTTTCCTTATTTTTCCCTTTAATTTCATGCATTCTATTTTCAACATCTCTGGCTTTATCTAACACTCCTTGAAAAGATTTTATGTTATCTCTTGTCACGTGTTTTCCTATAAGTATTAATATTCAATAATCCATAAACTTAATCGAGCATTTGGTCTTTAGTATGCCGTTCGGTATCAAATTGGGATAACAGTGACCGTTTTTTACAAATAAAAGTGTCCGTTGAAATTTTATCACCTTGCTTTTTTACGAACAATTCAACATAAATTCTGTATGCTGGTTTCACGAATGTAAAAGTTTTTCTTAACAAGTCTTTGACCTCCTCCCAGGTTTTTACCGAATCCTATAATTTCTTATTTGATTTATGAACAAGGAAGAATATTCAAAATTTTTTGAAATTACAATTATTTTTTATCGACTTTATATTATCACTGAAAATTACTTCATTTCCATAAAAACAGTTGGTAACCACTTAAAATCGAATAGAAAATCCTAATTTATGATTTTTTTAATAGCCTTCTTATTTTTTGAAAATGTTTCATATTTATCATCATTATTTTGTTTATTTCTGGTGATAATTTTCTTTCTCATTGTTCTTCTATGTATAATCATTTAAAAATGACAAAAAGATATTAATATACATATGTAACTCTGTGGCCACAAGCACAAACCGCTCAAGTCTGAAGATGCCTATGTCGACTTAAGCGGTTTGCGAATGTGACAACAGAACAACTGATGAACATATTTCAAAAATAAGTCCTTATTTTTCTTATTATATGTACCTACATATATTTCCATACGTATACATTAAAGTGTCCCTTATTATGTACAGTAAAAAAAAAAATTTTTAAACCAATCCCCTAATTTTTTTTATTTGACGATTTGAAAAAAAACCTAAAATTGAGAAGCTTTAGAAAATCATTCACCCGGTGCCGCAAAAGAATTCTTCTTACCTAAGAATATACTAAAAATATAAGTTCGTAATTAATAAATATTAGATGAATGTATTGAGTTTTTTTTTTGTTTTTTCAATTTACATTTTTTTTTCTGATTTCTTAATTAATTTGTACAAAATTTTGAAAATCTATTTTTAATATTTCTTATCTTGTGTCTGGAAACAGTCTTCTATGCTCTTGTACACACCTTAAAACTAATTCTTTTTGTGCATCATCTCTTACTAACTAGTGCTCCATGATTATCTTTTAGTAATTTTAATTATTTTAATTTAATTATAATTTAATTTTAATTTTTTTTCCAGGTAAGGTACCTACTAAAATTGTTAGAATATTAATATTTGAAAAAATAGGAAAATAATTTAATAAATAAATTAAAGTGATTCAACATTGTGTTTTAAAAACAAAGGCAGGTAAAACTAATTGACAAGTTGACTTTTATTAGGTACCTTGAAATTCAAAGTGATTGCGGAACGGGTAAACATAATTTTTTAACCTGGTTTTTTGGGATTTTTATTTTTTTTTTGCAAAAAGGAAAAAAATGAAGGGTTGAGACATTGAGAATCTGAAAGTGAAAAAATAAGTATAGATATGTACGAGTAGTTAATGTGAATAAACTCACTCAAAAATATTACATATCATATTAAATTTAATATATTTATTAATATAAAAATAATAATTTGAATAACTTCGTTAAAAATTTAAGACTTTCTCTATTCCCATTTTTTCGTTGCAAGGTTAATTTTATCTGAATTTTAAATTGATTTATGAATAATTCATATGGGTACTTTCACACAATTTTTTTTTTTTCATTGAAAATATTCGAATTTTTATCAAAAGTTCATTTTTATTGATAATTAATGAAAAATAAATAGATGATGATGAATTTAATAAGACGTTTTTTTGATGTACTCACATACATTTTCCAAATGATACTCATTTTGAATAATTGTTAATAATTTTTATTCAATCGAACACAATTTAGGCTATTAAATAAGAAAATTCTGAGATAGAAAAGCAAAAGAAAATTGCAGTGAATTTTAAAAGATATTTTTAATTTCACTTATTTTTAGAGGCAAATTAAACATTTATTGTAAAAATTGACTAAAATTTTCATGTTTGAATATCCCAAAGAAAAACTTGTGTAGAAATGCCTAAAATCAGGATGTAAAATACCTAACTCATAAGGCATTATTCGTCCAGCTAAAATTTTAGGTAATATGCCCAAAAAAACTTTGCTTAATTGCCATCTAACTGTGATATTGTAACTTAGCTTAAACATTGACAATTTGACTAGAAGTGATTGTGTATGCAGTTTATCATTTTCTTTTAGACAAATTACCTAAAGCTTGGCTAATATTTATAAGTTGTGTTGTCAAATCACATACGTTAATTTTACTAATGCTTTTAAGTTGATTTAACAAAAGTGATTAAACATTTTAGGCAATTTTACTAATTTTTTTTAGGTTGTTCAATAAAAAGGTTAAGATAATTTTTCTTAAAATAAGTGGATGAAGCATACTAAAAAGATTTGTTATTTTTGTTGAAGTCATTATAAAAAAAAAACTAAAACACGTTAAAAAACATACACATGATTTTCACTTGTCAATGACTTCAACATACCACTCCACTGAACTCGTTTATCAAAACAAAATTACAATTTTTATTCAGTCATTCCACTGAACTTATCTCATCAAAACAAAACCATAAATCTAATGCAATTATTCCACTGAACTTAATTTATATAAAATACAGAAAATTAAAGATTTGAAAAAAGGGAAATTATTAATAATGAAATTATTAATAATAACATGTATCTAAAATACAACTACAAATTTTAAGATTAAAATTTCTTGCCTTGGAATGAGGTAAAATTCAAAAACATTAAAAAAGAAAAAAATAAATGTACCACTTATTAAAAAAACCAAGATGGCTGACTAATCTCGAATTTGTACCAATTAATCAAAACAATAGAACTCGAATAGTATATAAACTCGAGGTTGGCCAACTATCGTTACTTCTGCTTTGGGAATTGACCAAGTTTGAAGTCTTATCCTAACTTAAAGGGAATTGACCTTAAGGAAGGATATCGTCGTCTACTTACAAGAGTTTTGATCTGTAAGTATTTTTTTTTTATTTTTCTCAGACATTTCCTTCTTACTGGGTACTGACCATAAGATAGGAAATTTAGCAAATTCTCAGTAATTTCCGTTCTATTGGGTACTGACCATAGAACCGAAATTTTAGTATTTGACTTAACATTGTGTTTAAAGGTAATTACGCCTCTTGACTCAATCATTTTAACGTTTAATTTGGACTTAGTTGCAATCAAACTAAGACTTCATTTAAATCTTTAATTTTCAAAACTGTTAAATCAATTCAGTTTTAACTTCACTTTCTCGTCAAATTATTTCAATTTAACATTCGTTTCTTTATTATACTATCTGCTATCACTGAATAGTTAATGTCACTACTCACTACGTGTTGCAACATTGTTTAATAATAACATTAGCCCTCTGATAATATAGTATCATATTATCAAGGTATAGTCTATCGTACCATAGACTATAAAATATCAAGACATCGCAACCCACAATTTTGTGTGTTTACAACAAAAACGATATATTAAGGTTTTCTTTGGTATTTCATAATATATCTTCTCTTCTTGTTTCTTTTTCTATTATTACAGAAATCGGAATTAAATTGAGCGAGCCGAGCCTTCTTCAGCGATCCTTCTTCAGCGATCTACTATAAATTTTGAACATTGAAATTGATATTTTTTGTTAAATTAACTCTAAACTCATTTGAATTAAAATCATATTAGATTTTTTGTAATTTTTTTTTGAATTTAAATTTGAATTACCTTGTTTATACCAAGTTGAATTAAAAAATCTTTGAAT